>VWZE01015394.1:1772-35449 GCA_013396675.1 Eubucco bourcierii | reverse complement strand
TTTAGTCTGGAGAAGAGAAGACTGAGAAGAGATTTTTATCAATGTCTATAAATATCTGAGGGGTGAATGTGAAGTGAATAGAGCCAATCTCTTTTTGGTGGTGTGCAGTAATAAGACAAGGAACAATGGATATAAACTTGAACATCGAAAGTTTCACCTCAACATGAGGAGAAACTTCTTTTCAGCCCAGGTGATAGAGGACTGGAACAGGCTGCTCAGGGGAGTTGTGGAGTCTCCAGCTCTGGATACTTTCAAGACCTGCCTGGACGCATTCCTGTGCAGACTACCCTAGGGGATCCTGCCTTGGCAGGGGTGTTGGACTTGATGATCTCTGGAGGTCACTTCCAACCTCTTAATATTCTGTGATTCTGTGAAAGCCAAAGGACCAGGCTTGCTGGAGACAAGCCTGAACACCTGTGGGATAGCTTAATGGCTCCACTGCTATGTCAGGGGACGTAAAGGACAGTAGCCTATGTGATATGGAATATGGTAGGGCCACTGATAAGCTAGAACTCACAGTAGTGTCTGGGAGCAATCAAGCAGAGAGCAGTCTCGTATGCCACGAAAAGGCTCCCCAGCCAATGCACAGAGCATAGGAAATATGCAAGAAGACCTTGAAGGTATGGTCCAGCAGGAAAAGTGTGATATTATTTGCCCTGACAGGAACATGGTGGCATGAATCCCTTAGCTGGAGTGCTGTGTTGAACAGCCACAGGCTCTTCAGAAGGGATAGGCCCAGCAGGAGAAGCAGTGGGATGGCCCTGTAGGTTAGAGAAGGTCTTGACTGTCTTAAGTATGATGATGACAGTGATGACTGGGTTGAATGCTTGTGGTTAAGAATAAGGGGAGAGGCCAACAAGGCAGATGTCATGATGGGGGTGTGCTACAGACCATTCAAGCAGAATGAGGAGGTTGATGTAGAGTTTTACAGGTGTCTGGGGAAGGTCTAAGAACTGCTAGCTCTTCTTCTTGTGGGGGATTTCAACTTACCAGGTATCTGATGGAAAGTTCTGGAGGTTCTTGGAGTGCGTGGAAGATAACTTCCTAACACAGCTGATGAATGAGCCAGTGAGGGACAGCTGCCTACTAGATCTGCTGCTTGTAAACAGTAGTAGGAGATAGGTTTGTTGGCCATCTTGGACTATGAGATGGCAGAGTTTTCAATTCTTAGTGAAGTTAGAAAAGGATTCAATAGAACTACATCCTTGGACTTCTGAAAGGCAGACTTTGACTTGTTTAGGAGACTGGTTGATAGCTTCCTCTGGGAGGTAGTCCTGAAGGAGTGCAGGAAGACATTCCAGAAGAGGGAAATCTTCAAGGCGCAGGAACAGCACTGGAAAATGAGCCAGTGGAGCAAAAGACCAGCCTGACTGAGTAGACAGCTTCAGGTACAACTCAAGAAGAAAAGGAAAGCCTACTGGCTGTGGAAGAAGAGGCAGACAACTCAGGTACAAGGCTCTTGCAAGGATATGTAGGGAGAAAATTAGAGAGGCCAAAGTTCAACTAGAACTCAACCTGGCTGGTGTCATTAAAGACAAGAAAAAGATGCTTTTATAAGGATGTTAACAGAAAAAGAAGAGCTAAGAATAATGCCCACCCAACACTGAATGTAGAAGGGAACCTGGTGACCAAAGACAAGGAAAAGACTGCTGCAGGACAGCTGCTTTGACTCAGTATTTGTCAGTGACACCAGCTGCTCCTTGTTGAGACCCTGAAACTGGAGAACGGGGATGGGGAGCAGAAAGCAGCCCCAGCAATCCAGGAGGAAATGATCAACAACCTGTTCTTCTGCTACTTAGATGTGCACAAGTGTATGTGACTGGATGGAATCCACCCAAGAGTACTTAAGAAGGTGGCACCAAGCAGGTGCCTCCACCTACCTGGCAGCACCAAGTCACTCACCATTATTTGTCAACACCCCTGGCTAACTGGGGAGGACCCAGTTGATTGGAGCCTAGCAAATGTGACACCTGTCTACAAGAAGGGCTGAAAGGACAATCCAGGGAGCTATAGGCCTGTCAGTCTGATGTGTGGAGCAGATCGTCCTGAGTGCCATCATGCAGCAATTACAGGTGATCAGGTCCACACAGCAGGGGTTTATGGAAGGCAGGTCCTGCCTGACTAACCTGATCTCCTACAAGGTGACCTGCCTAGTGGATAAGGGAAGGGCTGTGGACATTTTCTGCATGGACTTTAGTAAAGCCTGTCTCCCACAGCATTCTCCTGTAATGGTAAAGGGTAAGTGCACCCTGCACTGGATAAAAATTGGCTAGGATGGCCAGGACCAAAGAATGGTGGTGGACAGAGTTAAATCCGGCTGGTGACCAGTCACTAGTGGTGTCCCCTAGAGTTCAGTACTAGGGCCTGTCCTCTTTAGTATCTTTATTAATGGTCTGGATGAGGAAATTAAGTGCATCCTCAGTAAGTTTGCAGACAACATCAAGCTGGGTGGATGTGTTGATCTGCTAGAGGGTAGGGAATCTTTACACCAGGACCTGGACAGGTTACACCAAAGGGCCAAGGGTAACTGTATGAAGTTCACCAAGGCCAAGTGCCAGATCCTGCACTTTGGTCACAACAACCACGTGGTAAGCTACAGACCTGGGGATGTGTGGTTGGAAAGCTGCAGCTTGGAGAAGATCTGGGGGTATTGGTTGATAGTCAGGTGAACACTGGTCAGCAGTGTGCCCTGGTGGCCATGAAAGTCAACGGCATCCTGGCTTGTAATAGAAGCAGTGTGGCCAGCAGGGACAAGGAGGTGACCTGGTGAGGCCACACCAAGTATTGTGCTCAGTTCTGGGCCCCTCACTAAAGGAAGGATACTGAGATGCTGGAGCATGTGCAGAGAAGGGCAGTGAGGCTCGTGAAGGGCCTCTTGACCTATAAGGAGCAGCTGAGGGAGCGGGGCTTGTACAGTTTGGAGAAGAGGAGGCTGACGGGAGACCTCATTGCTCTCTACAACTACCTGAAGGGACTTTGGAGCTAGGAGGAGGCAGCCTCTTCTCCTAAACTGAATGATTACAAGCTGTGCCAGGGGAGGTTTAGGCTGGATATTAGGAAGTACTTCTTCACAGAGAAGGTTATCAAACATTGGAATGTTCTGCCCAGGGCAGTGGTGGAGTTACCATCCCTGGCAGTGTTCAAGCAGTGTGTGGACCTGGCATTTAGGGGCATGGTTTAGTGTTGACCCTTCAGTACAGGGTTGAAGGTTGGACTAGATGATCTTTGAGGTCTCTTCCAACCAGACATATTCTGTGATTTTGTAACTTCAGTCTCTGGTGGAGGTAATTTTTTTACCATAAAATCAGCACATAATTTTTTTTACCAAGAAGAATGGCCTCTTTTTATGGATCCTGGACTAGGATTTAAATCCACTGAAAGATGTTTAAGTACTATCTTATTTCCAGCTTAAGAATTTAAGACCCCAGAAGAATATCTTAAAATTCTCAGGCACAACTTAACATCAGAGGAATTAAAAATATCCTTCATGTTCAGTTTTTGCAGAAAAGGTTTTTTGTGCATGCCTAAATAAATGCTGTTAGGTCCTCACAACGCTCAGTGGCTCAACTCCTACCTTATACCTAAATCCTAGTCGGAAGTCATACCTCAGACCTGTGGCTATCAAGCTGCTGGTAGCTATGCATAATGTTTTCATTCTACTTCTACAAACTGAATTTCAGTTCCATTTTAAATGATGCAGCACTCAGCTTTTGCAGCTCCACATTTTGTCTAAGTTTCCTTCAGAACTTGTTCCATTAAGCACTGCATGCACAATGTAGTTTAACAATGACATTGATTTAATCTGGGATGGGTGTTAAATCTTCCCCTCATACCAATGTCTCCCACCTTTTGCCATCTTTATAATGGAAACTACTAAAGCTGTGGGGACCACATTCTGTTGCCTTTTACTGTGCCTGTCCCACTCTACCTGGAATATACTTTCAGATCAAAAAAGCAGCTAAGGAGAAGTGGTGCATATTTGTATAGGTTTATAATTAGAGCATTTCATCTGCTGGAAAAGTAACACAGCCAGTTGTAGGCAATACAGAAGACTCACCGAGTGCCTTGACAACAACTACTTAAGATAGGAAATAGCCAGATCTAGCTGAGGAAACCTGATAGTGGATCTGGTAGTCACCAGTGCAGGCAAGATCAGCAACAATGTCATGAGTGGATGCAGCCTGGGCTGCACACTCCTGGAGTTCACAGTCCCAAGGGATGAAAGTCAGGCAAGAGACATAGTCAGGAACCTTAATTTTCAGGAAGCAAAATTCCAGCTCTTCAACAGTTAGTCAACAGGATCCCGTGGGAAATGATTTTCAGGGAAAAGGGAACAGAAAAGAGATGTCAGATCTTTAATGACACTTTCCATGAAACATAAGAACTCTCAGTCCCCAGGTGTAGGAAATCAAGTGTAAAGCGGAAGAGACTGTATGTTTGAGTCAGGACCTGCTGGTCAAATAAAAATGCAAGAAGCAACTGCACAGGCAGGTCAAGCAGGGACAGTATCTTGGGAATAGTATAGGGATGCTGCCTGCTTGTGTAGTGATGAGGTCAGGATGGCTAGGTGTGGCTGGAGCTGAACTTGGCAAGAGATGAAATGAGTAAGAAGGAGGACTTCTAATGGTAACCAAGAATGGAGAGCTAGTAGCAACAGACAAAGAGAAGGCTGAGGTACTCTAATACCTTTCTTTGCCTCAGTCTTCATTGGTAAGCTCTCTCCTCACACCTCCTGAGCTAAAGGACCACAAGATAGTGACCAGGTTGTCAAAGTCCTTCCCACTGTAAATGAAGACAAGGTTCATGACCACCTAGGAACCTGAACATACACAAGTCTATGGGAACTGATGGGATGCATCCCAGCATCTCAAGGGAACTGGCTGATGTAGTTGCCAAGCCACTCTTCATGACATTTGAAAAGTCCTGGCAGTCAGGTGAAGTCCCTGGGGACTGGAAGAAGGGAAATCTTGTCCTCATTTTTAAGAAGGGTAGAAACTAGTATCCCAGGGACTACTGATCTGTTAGCCTCAGCTCTGTGCCTAGGAAGATCATGGAACAGATCCTCCTTGAAGCCATGCTAAAGCAAATGGAGGGGACAGGGAGGTGATTTGAGACAGCCAGCATGCCTTTACTAAGGACAAGTCCTGCCTGGCTTTCTACAATGGAGTGACTACATCACTGGACAAGGGAAAGGCAATGGATGTCCATCTATCTGGCCTTCTGCAAGGGCTTTGATGTGGTCCCCCACAACATCCTTCTAAGTTGGAGAGATATGGATATGATGGATGGACTGTTTGGTGGATAAGGAATTGTTTGGATGGTCACATCCAGAGGGTAGTAGAAAATAGCTTGATGTCCAGATGGACATAGGTGACAAGGGGTGTCCCTCAGGAGTCCATACTGGGACCAGTGCTACTTAATATCTCCATCAATGATACAGACAATGGGATTGAGTGCATCCTTAGCAAGTCTGCAGATGACACCAAGCTGAAGGTGCAGTCAATATGCCAGAGTGTTGGGATGTCATCCACAGAGAGTTGGACAAGCAAAAGAAATGGGCCCAGGTGAACCGTGGAGTTTGGAAGGGCTGGGTGTGTGGACACGCACCTAGGCTGAAACAATTTCCATTAACAATACAGACTCGGGGAGGATGTGATCAGACCAAGTCCATAAAAGGACTTGGGAGTGCTGGTGAATGAAAAGTTGGACATGAGCCAACAACATGCATTTGTAGCCCAGAAGGCCAATCACATCCTGGCTGCATCAAAATAAGTTTGGTCAGCAAATGGAGACAGGGGATTCTGCCACTCTGCTCTGGTGAAATCTCACCTGAATTGCTGTTTCCAGCTCTTGGACCCTGAACACAACAAGGATGTGGACCTGATGGAGAAGCTACAGAGGAGGCACATAAAAATGATCAGAAGGCTGGAACACCTCTCCTACAAAGATAGGCTGAGAGAGTTGAGCCTGTTCGCCCTGGTGGAGACTCCAGGGAGAACTTTTAGCAGCCTTCCAGTACCTGAAGGGGGCCTATAAGATAAGATGAAGAGGGACTATTTACAAAGGCCTGTAGCACTAGGATACAGGGCAGAGGTTTGAAACTAGAGCAGCATAGATTTAGATTGGGTGTTAGGAAGAAGTTCTTTACTATCAGAGTGGTAGAACACTGGGACAGGTTACCCAGAGAGGTGGTGGAGGTCCCATCCCTGAAGAAGTTCAAGGTCAGGCTTGATAGGGCTCTGAGTAACCTGATCTAGTTGAGGATGTTTCTGATACATGCAGGTAGGTTGGACTAGATGACCTTCGAAGGTACCTTCCAAACCAATAAATTCTATGATTCTGTGACCTAGGATTGGGAGATAGGAATGCCTACCCCTCCCTGTAGCAAATATTTAGATATTTTCTCATCAACAATTATTGGAATTATATTTACTCACATCTTTAGAAGACTAAGAAGATTAAAAAAAAAAAAATCTATCTCTGAAAAAAATACTCATAAGTACATTAACCTTGATTAAAAGTCTGGCAGCATTTTCAGGTCTTACCAAAACTCTATCAACCATGTTTTCTCCAAACACAAAATCAGAACTGATGTTGATTTGTACACTTGTGTCTTCAAACAACTGACTTCTGTGGGAAGAAATAAAATAAGAATATGATTTAGAACTATTTAGAGATCTGTAAGGAATGTAAATAAGTTCACACATTTACTTTACAATAGGCATTAACAACAAACAAAAAATGACTGCTTAAGTAATTAGACAAATTCTTGAAGAAAATCTGAGAATGTTACACAGTATTACATAATGCTACACAAAAGAGACAGAGAGTATGCCACTATTTCAGAAATTCCTTAAAACCAGAGAACAAGAAGCAAAATAACATGGCCCCTTCTCCGCAGGGAATGTCTTACTCCAAAAATCATAATGAGTTAAGATCTATTTGCCCAGAAAGCCAACCAGATCCTGGGCTGCATCAGAAGTGTGGCCAGCAGGGCGAGGGAAGTAATTCTCCCCTTCTACTCTGCTCTGGTGATACCCCACCTGGAGTACTGCATCCAGTTCTGGAGCCACTGTTATAACAGGGATGTGGAGATGCTGGAGTGTGTCCAGAGAAGGGCCATGAAAATGCTCAGAGGGCTGGAGCACCTCTGCTATGAGGGCAGACTGAAAGAATTGGGGCTGTCTGGAGAAGAGGAGGCTCTGAGGTGACCTTATTGTGGCCTTCCAGTATCTGAAGGGGGCCTAAAAAAAAGCTGGGGAGAGACTTTTTTAGGCCATCAGGCAGTGCCAGAACTAGGAGGAATGGAGCAAAGATGGAGGTGGGGAGATTCAGACAGGACATGAGGAGGAAGTTCTTCAACATGAGAGTGGTGAGACCCTGGAATGGGTTGCCCATTGAGGTTGAGGTTCTATCCGTGGAGGTGTTTGAGACCAGGCTGGATGAGGCTCTGGCCATGACCCTAGCCTGATCTAGGGTAGGGTGTCCCTGCCCATGGCAGGGCGGTTGGAACTAGTTGATCCTTGTGGTCCCTTCCAACCCTGACTGATTCTATGATTCTATACCATTTGCTCCTCCAAAAGACTACCAACAACTAATTAACTTAATTCTGGTGCAGCTCTGGTACCCTTCAGAATAATGTACTCCCCATTTCTTTACAAGTACTCCTTGGTCATCCACCTAAAATCCTGGAAAGACAATGGTAGTATATTCTAATGCATACACTTTCAATTCACATAAATATTGCAAAATGTAAAGGTATGTCAGCAAGAGGCTTATGATGAAATATTTTTTAAAACAGGAAAGAAATATCTTCTTTTCAATGACTTGTTCCATTGACATACTTCAAATGAGAAGTGAAGGAAACTAAGCACTTGCAGTCCTTTGCTATTTGTCAGCTATAGTTTGGGAATATAGGTCTGGGAGAAAATTTCATACAGTTGTGCTGGTTTGAGGCTAATTGGAATATTGCAATCAGAGAAATTAGATTATTGGCTGTGAAAGTAAAATAATGGTGATGTCTATATTACCCCTCTGTTCTGCTGGGACATATTAAAACAAGGACACAAAGACAAGTCAGCCTCTGCCTGGCTGTCACAGTATTAACTCTTCTGCCTGAAGAAGAGTTCAGCTCTCCTGCCTGCATATTCCCAACTAATCTTTCTGCTTCTAACATCTCTTGCTGACCTTTCCAGCTCAACCTGCAAGGGAGATTCTGAGATAAGGGAGAGGGTGTAAAGGGTGGAAAGAAAGTGGAAGGGTGGTTGGTAGCTCCTCATAGGCACTCTGGCTTCTGGGAGGGGTTTTGTATCTCCGTATTACTTTTTACTTACATATTACTGTATATAGTTGTAAATATAGAATCATAGAATGGTAAGGTTGGAAGGGACCTCAAGGATCACCTAGTTCCAACCCCCTGCCATAGGCAGGGACACCTCCCACTAGCACAGCTCACTCAAGGTCTTCTCCAACCTGGTCTTGAACACCTCCAGGGAGGGTGCAGCCACAACCTCCCTGGGTAACCTGTGCCAGTGCCTCACCACCCTCACTGTAAAGAACTTCCTCCTAACATCCAGTCTGAATCTCCGCTCAGTATAAATTGTATTTATTTCACTTGTAAATTGTGCAAAGCTATAAATACAGCTTCATTCCTTAACTTCCAGCCAGCTGAGTCTAGTCTGGGTGAATTCATAGTCAGGGAGGTGGCTAACACCCAAACCACTACAACAGTAAATTACTTTATGTTTAAGATCTGGAGTATAACTGGTTTGAGTACAAAGGTACATCAAAACAATACTCGTCCTTTTCTCCTGTCCCTTTTTGTGTCTTAGTGTCTCAGTTTTCTGATTGAAAAACAGTTTTGTTTTGTTTTTTTTTTTTTGCATTACTAGCCTTCATTTAACTATTGTCAGCTTCTTCTCAGAATGTTTCAAGTGAAAGTGAAAGCATTTCTAAAGAGTGACCTAGTTGCAATACGTAAGAATCATAACTACTTGGGGATTACACTCAGGAATAAGGAAAAACAGTTTCACTGTCCAGGTAACAGAACTCCAGAACAGGCTGCCCAGAGAGGTTGTGAAGTCTCTTGCACCGGACATATTCAAAACCTGCCCAGATGAGTTTCTGCATGACCTGGTGTAGGTGGTCCTGCTCTGGCATGGGAATTGGACTAGATGATCTTTCAACCCCTAACACTCTGTGATTCTGTGAATATTCTAATATGAGTTGTGGTTTGACCTGCTACTTACATAGCCATTTCAAATTAACAGGATCTGTTTTTATAAAGACACAAGAAAAGTCTGGTAAACTTCTTTGTCCGGAAGTTGTTCCCGCAGCTGGTTTGTCTGGCTTGTTTTACAAAAGGCTTACAGGTTGGTTTCTGCAGAGCTCAATCACTGGATACCTTGCTGGCAGGACAAAACCATCAGAGTTCTTGTCTCTGTTTGAGAAAGAACTTTGCAGAAAGACGATGTTCTGTCACCTCCTCCTCTTCCTTCTTCACTTGGTGTCTGCAGAGTTGTTTCTCTCGGATATCCAAATGCCTATGTCCTCCAACTGCCACTTGGTGTGCATATTTTTCTCCCCTTTTCCTTCCAGTTATTTGGAAATACTGGCATTAAAGTCTTATTAAAACCTCAATACTCTTACGTTGCTGCTGGGTAAGAACAAAGTGTGCCAGGGACAATGTTGCCAAGGAGACACGAAACAGAGGCACTGAACTCAGGGAACAACCACTAACAATAAAGAATGGGAAAGATACTAGAAAAGCAGTATGGAAAGTTCCTGTGCTTCTCAGTGTTCACAAGTGTCTGAGTAGTTGTCACTTCTAGTGCTGACCTTGAGCTCTTGCAGGTCTCCAAGCAAATCTTTCTGCAAAGATGAACATGTAAGAACCAGCCTGTGTTTTCCCAATATCATATTTCTATCACAACGCAATCTTTCCAAGTTTTTAGTCAGACTTGAGAAACTGCAGGTTTCTCCTTTTCAGATCATTACTATAGCCAGTTCAATAATATAGATCTGTTGGTGGTTTCCTGGGATATGGACAGCTGCAGCAATTGCAGAGGGCCAACAAATAACTTTCATTCACCTCTCTAGTGAACTGTTATAACATAGAGAAGAAAAGGATGCAATACAAGAAGGAGATTTGCGGACAGCAGCAATCCCTGCTGTTGAGTATCTCTGCATCTTAGTTTTTGTAAATGTCAGTAGTTATACCTTGATTGATAATTAAAAACAAATCTAAACAAAAAAATTTTCTTGGCAATAGGCATACTTGGCTGCGATGTTCACTATTGTTTAGCATGTATATGGAGTTTAATGAAGCTGTCTGTTGAATACTTGTGGTGTACTCGGGTGGTGAGGCACTGGCACAGGTTGTCCAGGGAGGTTGTGGCTGCTCGCTCCCTGGAGGTGTTCAAGGCCAGGCTGGACGAGGCCTTGAGTGAGCTGTACTAGTGGAGGTGTCCCTGCCTATGGCAGGGGGTTGGAACTAGATGATCCTAGAGGTCCCTTCCAACCTTACCATTCTATGATTCTATGATCTTCTCTTTAACTTCCTCCTGTACACATATTACCATCATTCTGAATCTGCTAAAAGTCCACCAGGTTGTCTGGCACTACATTGCACTCACACAACATCACCACATCATTAATAGTGATGGAAAAGGACAGATTTGTCCTTCCAAAATAACAGCAAGCATGTACCCTCTAATGACACACTTCCTGTTCTTAAGAATTAAGAATGTCAGTTGTCTGTGCATCTAACAATCCTTTATCTCCTCAGAAACCCAGCACCATGCATTCCAAATATTGTGTGCATGATCCTTAGCAAGCCCATGCAGTCCTGAAGAAGACTGGAATAGAATTCTTTGCAGTTAACAGGTTCACTTTAGGTCGGAGGAGGGAAGAGTGCAACACCACAAATGCATTACTTGTGGCTCTAGCAATTTTGAAGTACTATTCCTTCATCATAGCTGACCTCAGGTGTATTCCTGATGCCCACAATTTTCCAGGCAAGTAACTCTCATACATGTAAATAACCTTCATCAGCCATCAGCAAGCAGTATTAATATACAAATGATAACCTACTTGCTAACCAGACCTAACATTCTCATGAACCAGTCTCCAGAGGCAATAGCCCTTTTTTGCATCAACATGAGCTCTTTCAGTCACATACTGAGGTAAAGGCATGGGTCAACATCCTAGCCCAAGGAAATCCTGAAGTCTGTGCTGGTCAGTTCATGTCTGCACAAAGATGCCATCCTATCACCAAACCTTAGACACAGCTGTTCATGGCAGAAACTCAGGCACATCACAGAATTGGAGCATCAACTGCAGCATTCACCTTGTCTTCCAAATCACAGAACAGAATAAAATAGAATGGAATGGTAAGGTTGGAAGGGACCTCAAGGATCAGATAGTTCCAACCCCCTGACATAGGCAGGGACACCTCCCACTAGTACAGCTCACTCAAGGCCTCATCCAACCTGGCCTTGAACACCTCCAGGGAGGGAGCAGCCACAACCTCCCCGGGCAACCTGTGCCAGTGCCTCACCACCCTCACTGTAAAGAACTTCCTCCTAACATCCAGTCTAAATCTCCCCTCTGCCAGCTTAAACCCATTGCCCCTAGTCCTGGCATTGCAAGACCTTGTAAATAGTCCCTTCCAATCCTTTTTGTAGGACCCTTTCAGATATTGGAAGGTTACTATCAGTCCTATATGTATTTCTTCATGTCTCTTGTGTCCAACATGCTGATGTATTTTGGTGATTCCTAAGTTTCTCTGAATCTGTTAACGCGGTAGCTCTGCAATCAGACATCTCTCCAAAAAGACACAGAGATGAATGTAAACTTTCAAAATGGGGCCTACTTTGAAACTGCCAAAAAGGTCATGATACAGTAAACCAAAATAGTTCTGACATGGGGGTTGCTAATGAGAAATAAAGTGTCCCACATTGATTAATTCCCAGCAGGAGTCTATTTCTTTTGACACGTATAGCTTATGTCAACACCAACAAAATCTGCACCACATGCAAACATCAGTGAGCACTGTGTGGTTATAGATAGAATGGGCTTAGCACCATGCTAGACATGCAGGACAACAGAGCATTCCATAGGTGTGATGGTTTGGGAGTCCCCAGCCGTCTCACACTTTGTAAAATCACCCAGACTAGACTCAGCCAGCTGGAAGTTAGGGACTGAAGCTCTATTTACAGCTCAGCACAATGTACAAGCAGAGATACACACAATAGACAGGAATGTTTACAGAAATATACAAGTTAAAGTAATACAGAAACACAACACCCCTGCCAGAAATCAGAGTCCCCAGGAGGGGCTCCCAACCACCCTTCCACCTTCTCCTCACCCCTATACCTTACCCCAAACTCACCACTTTATGTGCAAGGTGAGTTTGGAGGATCAGCCAGGGGGTTTAGAAGCAGAGTGGTTAGTGAGGTTACTTGGCAGAGAGAAGGCAAGAAGCTAGAATGCCTGAGTGTCTGAGCCCAAGTGTCTTATTTATGTTCTGTTTTCTAGTCATCCACCTCAGCAATCCTATGAGTGGACATCACCACTGTTTTCCTTTCTCAGCCTATAATATAATTTTCTCCATTAAAATATTCCAGTTAGCCTCAAACCAGCACAATAGGCCAAGTGACAAGGTTGTGTAGAAATATAAATAAAAACTTACTGTGTTTTTTTATAGTTACAAAAATTCATGGCAGTAGATGAGCTTGCTGATGTTATGGAACTTACTGGATTCTCAGCTGAGGAGTAAGAGCTGTCTTCAGATAACTAGGAATAACAACATGGAGTTAATTAATTACTTAATTTTTCTGCTATAAAAAATAAATCTGCTTCAAGTCCAGAGTCACTGAGGTGTGTGTACATATATATATATATACACACACATATATACATGACCATATATATGTATGTATGTGTGTATATATATATATATGTATGTATGTATATGTGTGTGTAATAGATGGCAGAGCTTCTTCCAACTGGGTTAGCCCAGTGCCTTTAATCAAAATGCTAAAATGTTACTTTCTATATGAACAAAATCTAAAAGAGCTCCACAGCTGATTTGCCCACAGAACCCTAGTATCTAAAAGTTGAGACAGCCTGCAGAGATGTTTTATTCAAAAACAGTCAGCATGAGTTTAAAAGTTTACACCATATCAGTGATCCATCAATGCCACTGAAACTGATAGGGAGAACTTTCTTGAAAATCATGCAGTGGAATAATTAGCTGCTTTAATTTGAGCTTTAAAGGAGTATTAGCCAGAAAAATTACTTCCCTTTTTACCTCAGCATGTGCTTCTTTCTTTTTTTCTTCTGGGAGTTGTAAAACAGCAGGTCTAATGACATTCCACAGCTGAGTTTGTGACAAGGATCCTTGCAAAATGCAAAGACAAAGTATTTAAGCAGAGACTTTTTTTTTTTTACCCTAAGTCAAATTCACATCTATGTGTCTTGCCTTTCTAAGCTACAAAGCATATTTAAATAACATTCATTGTTGTTTACTTGCTACTTATTTTGAAAAAAATTAATTCCTTCTAAAATACACAGTTCTGCAGAGACACCAACCCCTCTTATACTATTAGAACAAAAAGGTAATGTATACCCATAAATACCCTTTTTTGTACTTATAAAATATATTTGTATTTATGTTTTTAAATATATACCTATATTTATTGCTTTGTGTTAGATATGTCTCCTGGTATTTCAAATTTAATTCTGCACCTGCAGATGCCAAAACAATTCTTCACTGCCCTGTTCAAGAGCAGAGTGATTCAGTTAGAAATGTGGAAGTTCACTATACAAGACTATATTCAACCCACTCAAGAATTAAGTAGTCAGAGCAGAGGCTCAGAACAGAATTCACAGGATATTTACACTATAGAAGAGATAACTTTCAGCTCTCATAAAGATACTTGGTCTACCACTTAGCATAAAGAAAATTGTATATCTTTTGTATCTGTTAACAAAATCCTTGTAGAACTACAATGAAAAATACTGCAATGATGTTACCTTCTTTTGAACATTTCATCAAGTCATGGTTCCTTTGAAGAAGACCTGAGGTCATGAATATGTTATTCTTCTTCACTACAAAACAAGGAGTTTAGACTTTAATAATGATTAATAAAAATAATTTTAAAATTAATGATCAGTTCCTGTTTCTGTACTCTCTCCGTATTTTATTAGTACCTGAGTGATATTCCAACCTATACATCTGTACTGGTGGGAGGTGTCCCTGCCTATGGCAGGGGGTTGGAACTAGATGATTCTTGAGGTCCCTTCCAACCTTACCATTCTATGATTCTGTAACCATAACACAGAACACAAAGCAATCATTTAGCATCACTTTGCCTTAGTGTTCACCAGCAAGAGCTCTAGCTGCACCACTCAAGCTCCAGAAAATAAAGGAGGGGAGCAGAAAAAGGAAGATCCAACCATCTAAAGAACCAGAAGGTGCACAAGTCCACGGGGCCCAGTGAGTGATCTGGCAGACAAAGCTGACAAACCATTATCGATAATATTTGAAAAGTCACAGCTGTCTGGTGAAGTACCTCCTGACTGGAAAAGGGGAAACATAATCCCCATCTTCAAAAAGAGAAAACAGGAAGACCACAGAAACTATAGACCAGTCAGTATCACCTCTGTGCCTGGTTAAGATCATGGAACAGATCCTCCTGAAGGCCTTGCCAGAGCACATAGAAAATGAAGAACAAATGATTGGTGGTAACCAGTATGGCTTTGCCAAAGGCAAGCTTGGTGGTTTTTTATGGTGGTGTTACAGCATCAGTGGACAAGGGAAGAGCAATTGATGTCATCTGCATGGACATGTGCCAAGTGTTTGACACTGTCTGACACAACATCCTGGTTAACTAAATTGGAAAAATGTGGACCTGAGAGATGGACTTCTCACTGGATAAGGAATTGGATGGATGTCTGAACTCAACTGTATTCTGGACTACATCAAGAGAAGTGTGACCAGCAGGATGAGGGAGTTGATTCTGCCCTGCTACTCTGCTCTCACAAGATCCCACCTAGAGTACTGTATCCAGGTTTGGTGCCTCCAGCATAAGGTGACATCAAACTGTTGGAGTGGCTTCTGAAGCTGGTCATAAAGAAGAAGTCTGGAGCACCTCCCCTATGGGATCAGGCTGAAACAGCTGGGGCTGTTCAGCCTGGAGAAGATAAGGCTCTGGAGAGACCATATAGTGGTCTTCCAGTACCTGAAAGAGGCCTACATGAAAGCCACAAAGGGACTCATTACAAGGGCTTGTAGTGATAGAACAAGAGGGAATGGATTAAAGCTTGAGGAGGGCAGATTCAGACTGGATATTAGGAAGAAATTCTTTACATTAAGGGTGGTAAGACACTGGAACACATTGCCCAGGGAGGTCATGGACGCCTCCTCCCTGGAGGTGTTCAAGGCCAGGCTGAATGAGGAGAATGAGTGGAAGGTGTCCCCACCCATGGCAGGGAGTTTGGAACTACATGATCTTTAAGGTCCCTTCAAACACAAACCATTCTAAGAATCTATGAACAAAAGATACTCAACTGTACTAGCTAGAACAGGAAACAATCTTGTTCAGTGATTTTACTTTTCATCTAAATCTCACTTTTTTAAGTTAATGGCATATTTTTGCTGACAATGTCTGCATCTGGAAGCGATAACGCTTGATGTCTATAGTTACTGCCAAGGATTGTTATGCAGAAAGGCTCTTGCTTATATTTGCTCTGATATAAACCAATACAGTACTGCTGAATCTTGCATATCATGCTGGGGGTGCATTAAGAGGTTGCATCTGGAGAGAGGAGCAGACAGTTCAGGTGACCCTAAACTAAACAACAAGGTCCATATATGTCATACTCAATATAAAGATGAGGGATCACAAGCGTTAAGCTTCTTCATCAGTAGTGATGTCTGAGGACTCTGTCCAATCCTAAATTTGTGTGTTTCTGAATTTGGTTCCCATCTGCCACTGAGTCCAGTCTGGAACTTCCCCTGTGCATGCCTTGCAGCATCAGTGGTGACTGTGATGTAACTGCCTTTAGGGGACTGGGTTTGATATTGGTTTTGTATATATTTGTATATACACTTGTATTTGCATTTTACTTGGAGAAACTGACTCATGTCTTGGATAGGTAGACAGTTCACTGGCTGGATGGCCAGGTCCAAAGAATGGTGGTGAACAGAGCTAAATCCCATTGGTGTCCAGACACAAGTGGTGCTCCTCAACACTCAGTTTTGGGGCCAGTCTTGTTTAATGGGTTTATCAATGACCTGGGTGAGGGGATTGAGAGCATCCTGTAAGTTTGTGGATGACAAGAAGCTGGGCATGACTGTCAATGTGCTTGAAGATAGGAAAGTTCTACAGAGAGATCTGGACAGGCTGGAACAATGGGTCATGGTCAATTGTATGAGGTTTAACAAAACCAAGTGTCAGGTGCTGCACTTGAGTCACGACAACCCATGCAACACTTAAGATTTTGGGAAAAGTAGTTGGAAAGCTGCCCAGTAGACACAAGGACCTGGATATGCTGGTTGATAGCCAGCTGAACATAAGCCAGTAATGTGTTCAGGTGGCCAAGAAGCTCAAGAGCATCCTGGTCTGTATCAGAATAGTGCGGTCAGCCGTAAGGAAATAATCATTTCCCTGTTGTCAGTACTGGTGAGGCCATACTTTGAATATAGTTATCAGTTTTGGGCCCCTGGCTATGAAAAGGGCACTGAGTTGCTGCAATGTGTCCAAAGAAGGGCAAAAAAACCTGGTGAGAGGTCTGGAGAAAAGTTCTGTGAGGAGGTGACTGAGGAAATTTGGATTTTTAGTTGGGAGAAGAGCAGGCTGAAATGAAACTTTGTTGCTCTCTACAACTACCTGAAAGGAGGTTGTAGTGAGAAGAAGGTCAGTCTCTCTCCCAGGTAACAAGCAGTAGAACAACAGGAAACAGCCAAGCTGTGTCAGGGGAGGTTTAGGCAGAGGATTTAAAAAAATCTTCTTTTCCAAAACCCTCGGACAATGGAAAGGGGGTTAACAAAGAATGTTTGCAATTTGTTTAGTGACCAGCCTAGCCCTACCACTTGACATGTACACACAATGGCTACATTTTATTGCTGAAAGACTGTAGTTCGTTGCTATAACAACCTCCTGTCCTCTTAAGATTGTTTATAGACCATTATGCCTGCATCTGTCTCAGAGTAGAATTCAAGACCATTCCATTGTTCCCATTGGTGGTAAGTGGGACAATACTCCTAGGGACACTGGTAAGTTAGAAGACAGGCTCCTAGGATAGAAAATTATATTCCTATGGCAACCATCACCATTAAACTGCATGTAAACTAATTTGTGTCATTACTTCAACTCCATTCTGTTTTTTCAAGTATAATTCGTACTACACCATGTAAGTGTCTATTTGAAAATCATTCAAAGATTCTTTCCCAGCACTGCAGGGATTTCCTAACAACAAATGCAGCAACAGTTTCTGTTGAAATCCAAGTACTCCTCCTAACATTTTTTTTTCCTCTTGTCCAAATAATCCTGTCCAACCTATGCCAATCCATTCCAGCTGTGCCCTGGAGAAAAAACATTTCTGTACGCATTTTTATTGTAGCTAATACCTACCTAACAAAAACATCTTTTCGTTTGTTTGCTTTAGTTATTTTTGTTTGTTTCATTTTTCAATTACCTGGCTGGGAGGGAGGGAAGGTAGGAAGGACAGTAAAGGACGATGACCTCCCTCTTTGCTGAGTAAGAGTTGCATCTGTGAGGATAAGAGACTGAAAGTTATCTTTTGTTTGGAGACAAAAAAACCCCCAACCAATTAACGTTAAGGTAGGCCTATCTGATGTTATGCCTTCATTAGCAATACAATAAATTATTATCTGCTAACTACCAGCTTTTTGAAATGGACTATTAGGTCCTGTCTATACAGTTGAATCAGAGCAGTATATGTGACCAAGTGGTAAAGCCTGGCTTGGGCACAGAGCTTACAGCTTGGAGACTGCCACTTGGAGAGGTTCAAAACAGAACCAGGGAGTGACCTATTACTTAAGCTCAAGCTTCATCCTCCTTTTTTTCAGCCTTTTTTCTCCTTTTCTTCTTTTTTTTTTTTTTTTCTGAATTGGTATACTCAAATTTCTAACGTATCCATGATTTATTTCTGTACAATCTCAATGTAATTTTCAGAGTAAACCAAACATTAGCTTATCTTAAATCCCCTAAGCTACATTCAGGTGTGTCACAGGACAAGATAAAACAAAACACAGTATACACATTAATACCCAAAGCAGAAACACCTTTCTGGTCCCATGCATACATCAAATAAACATTTTAAAAAACAGATCAGTCTTTCTGCATAGTAGCCTCAGTGAATTGTGCACATTTCCCATGGAAGCAATACAAAGTCCTGCAAAGGCTTTCCAGGTCAGCTGTTGGCTGGATAGAGGAAAGTGCCCTTCTAGAAACTGTTTTACATTTTCAGGGATTGCCTAGGGAACACTGAGGTTTTCCATGATCCAGGGAATCACATTTCTTTCCAGTCTTCCTCATCCCTTGACTGTGTTAGCAATTTAAAAAAAAAAAAAAATTATGAGAAATAATTACTTTTGTTACTTTACGTAATATTACAGAAATGTGGGGAAAAAAATAGATTTTAACTTGAAATTACCAGCAAGTTTATATCAAGATTTCAATTTTCATGACTTGCATTTCTACAGTGTAGAAATGTTCCTTAGGCAGGAAAATTCCTTCTCTTCCTAACCAGATGAGAATACAGAACTATAGTAAGTAAAACATGACTGAAGTTAAACATGATACCTGTGTTAGAATGAGAGTCATACTTCTGCAAAGTAAAAGATGATGATCTTGCACGCTTTCTGGAGCAACTGTTGAAATCTAGAGAAAAGCAAACAATGCTCTGCAGGGACAGATTTCTGGACAGTCATTATGAGACAGAACTAATACCCAAACACAATAAATTCTAGGAATGACTTACAGAAACAGTTTTGCTGCTGTACCTAAAAACACGTGGTCCTTGGAATTTCAGTCAACGCCTAGCACAAAGACCTAAGGACTCTTTGTTTCTACTATGTACAAGGGACCGAAATCAAGCACTTGGTTCATAGTCTATAGGCTCAGCAGGCATTAAGAACAAGAAGTTATATTATAATGTAGCCTAAATAAACAGAAGATTGCAGTTAAGAGCTCATACACCTGATCAATACACTTGGCTACTTTTCAGGGCTTCTGGAATTTAGCTTTCTGATAAATATGACAGGTAAAACTGAATTATCCTTGAGGTAGGACAGAGACATAAATTAGAGAACAGTAGGTGGCTGGCTCTGCAACCCACATATTCTTAGCCTATTTCTAGCCCATTCCTAAAAAGTAAGAGTTCAAATACCATTCTCACAGACATCTGTCAGTTCTATAAATAACTCAATTATCACAGTCTTTCAGTGAGGAGATTATTACCATTTTCAGGTTTGCAATCTGGGTCTTCTGCAGGCCTCTAGGAAAAAAAAAATACATGTGGTAAGGTCAAAGAGAAAAGAGCAGCCTGTATTACCAGTACAGCATACATGTATTAAAAATCAGTTTTATTTCTAGTTTCTACTTTTCCTTGTTCTGTTTTGAGATCATTTCTTACAAGTCTTAACCTGGGCTAAAGTGTAAAGTCTCTTATTACTCTTATTATTGTTATAAAAATCTTTTATTAATGCTAGGATTATTGTTCTAGATCCTCTTTCCTCAGCATTTTTTTATCAATCAGAAAACAAACAAACAAACAAAAAAAACCCTCAACAATCAATCAAGAAAAAAAAAAAAAAAGACCAACAAAACTGAACAAAAAGGTTTTTTACCTTTGAAGGGCGGTCCTTGTTTTCAAACACAAATGTTGGCTGGGTAAGCACCAATCTCCCTGGAAAAGCAGAAGAGATCATTTTTATTAACAATTCTGTAATAGCACTCCTCAACCACAGTTCTCTAAGTGCTGTGCAATAACAAACAAGACTTTATCCCTTTTTTATAATGGAATAAAAGGTAAAGCTACACTGATATATAGAGCAATCCATATAATAAATAAAGCTAGCATCCTCACATCCTAGTGTGAGCTTTACACCATCAGATGACACAGGATTTGGCTTCATTTTTTATTTTTACATTTCTTGTAGTTAAAAAAAAACCAACAACAAACAAACAAGCAAACCAACACAAAGCAGCAACCAAAAATGCTTTTAGCCTTTAAATATAATATCTCTCAACCTTTATGAATGAGGGCAAATTGCAGCACAAGCACTTAAAATACAAAATGATCCCCAAAAGAAAGAAATTTCTTACACTTGTGCTCTCAACTACATTCATACCTCCCATTCTTAAGGCTTCAGCAAAGTGAAAGCCTAGTGTAATTTTAATGTGTGTGATATATAAACATACGAAGTTCTATAGAGCAAATTCTACTCTCAGGCATACACCTGCAAGTCTTAGGAATAACCGAAAACAACTTTCAATCCATGCTTTAGTTTGTTTGGTTGGTTTTTAACCAAACATACTTCAGCACACAGTTGCCTCATATCAAATTTTTATGCTGGTTAAGGATTCCTTACGTCTACACCTTATATGTCTTCTTCATGCAGCTTAGTTTGCTAAGAAGGAGACCTTTACAGACTGTACAACTCTAACAGATTCAATTTGATGGTCAACGTGAAAGCAAAAGTTATTTTCACCATTACTGCCAATTAATGAAACATTATGCCAAAAAAAATGACACAACTGAAGAGTAAAAAAGCAGACACAGTTAGGTTTTTCAGATCACCACATACAGAATTTACTTCACTGCAGCCTGAGGTTATCTGTTAATGTGAAGTCAATGGAAACCATTCTCTCCTGAGCATGAGCACATTTTAGTTGTATATGTTGTCAGATGGAGAAGTAAAATGGATTTATTTCTCACCATGAGTGGTAAGAACAGACTAGGGTGACTGCTGAAATATATAACTACCTTTGCCCAGGAAAAAAATCCCTCTTACAGACTGTTTATTATGCATATATCATTTTTGTAACATTGACTTCAGCTGTTACCTGTTCAGCACAAAAATCTATGTGAACATATATGGACTTGAACACCTCACAGGATCATAGAATGTCAGGGGTTGGAAGGGACCAAAGAGATCATCCAGTCTAACCCCCTCAGCAGAGCAGGACCATACAATCTAGCTCAGGTCACAGAGGAATGAATCTAGATGGGCCGTGAAAGTCTCCAGAGAAGGAGACACCACAACCTCTTTAGGGAGCCTGTCCCAGTGCTCTGTGACCCTTACAGTAAAGGAATTCCCTCTTGTGTTGAGGTGGAACCTCCTGTGCTGCAGCTTACATCCATTGTTTCTTGTCCTATCCCAGTGAGCAGAGCCTGTCCCTCCACTCCTGACCCTCAGCCCTAAGATATTTATAAACATTTATTAACATTCCCTCTCAGTTTAGTCACCTGCCTGTGACCAAACCACCCTACTATTGGTATAAATTATGGAAACACTTAAGAAAGCAAATATTGACCTATTCTGGAGTGAAAATTAATAAATAAATATATACTCAGCAATAAAGAAAAAAGTAAATATGATTAAAATAAATGAATGCTGCCTGTGTGTTTAAAGGGGCAACATACTTGAAACTATCACTCAAATCCAGTGATATACAAACACAACAGTATTAACAAATACAGTTTTGGTGATGATGCATTTTATATTTACTTGGGCGTTATGTATGTACAAAAGATTGAATTTACCAAACTTTACAGATTCACAGATTGCATCAGGTTGGAAGGCACCCTCAAAGGTCATCTTGCCCAACCCCCTTGCAGTGAGCAGGGATATGTCCAACCAAATCAGGCTGCCCAAGTTCATATCAAGTCTGGTCTGGAATGTCTCCAGGGACAGAGCCTCAACACATTGCTGGGAAACCTATTCCAGTATTGGAACTTGGCACACTTTGCAATGAAGGTCTTGGCTGTCCTCAACATAAAAAGTAGACAAAACGTTTATATTGTTCAACTAGAAAAAACAAAACCCAAAAAAGAACTCTGTCATTATTGAAGAAAATTGCCATAACCTGGTCACAGGTATCGTATGAGATGGAGCAATTCCACTTTTATTCACTAGAGGGGAGCCACACACACCTCACGCCGCAAACAACCCTTTCACTGAAACACTGTTTATGCACTCTAACAGGCCTTTCCCTCTGTTTCATAGAATCATAGAATGGTAAGGTTGGAAGGGACCACAAGGATCATCTAGTTCCACCCCCCTGCCATAGGCAGGGACACCTCCCACTAGTACAGCTCACTCAAGGCCTCATCCAATCCGGCCTTGAACACCTCCAGGGAGGGAGCAGCCACAACCTCCCTGGGCAACCTGTGCCAGTGCCTCACCACCCTCACTGCAAAGAACTTCCTCCTAACATCCAGTCTAAATCTCCCCTCTGCCAGTTCAAACCCATTGCCCCTTGTCCTGTCATTGCAGGACCTTGTCAATTATCCTTCCCCAGCCTTCCTGTAAACCCCCTTCAGATACTGGAAGGCTACTATCAGGTCCCCTCGAAGCCTTCTCTTCTCCAGGCTGAAGAGCCCCAACTCTCTCAGTCTGTCCTCATAGCAGAGCTGCTCCAGCCCTCTGATCATCTTTGTGGCCTCCTCTGGACCCACTCCAACACTTCCATGTCCTTCCTGTGCTGAGGGCTCCAGAACTGCACACAGGACTCCAGGTGGGGTCTGACATGAGCAAACTGGCAGAATCACCTCCCTTGCCATGCTGGGACTTTTCCTTACAAAAATTTTTCCTTACAAAATAAAACAAAACCCTCCAAATAAATCACAGAGGAAATCTTCTGTATTTTCACTGAGCGAAAAAGTCTGTTCTTTGGACAACAACGTGAGCTTTCCAGTATGAAAGGCACCCATGCCTAGCGCCTGCTCTGCTCTTGCAGCACGGGCATCCCTGTTCTACCACTCTGCTTGGTGCTCTGCCTAACACTGTACATGTAACTGGCAGGTAACTGGCAAATTATGGTCGTTCATATATCCATGTCATGGAAAGCCAATACAGGTCTAACACATGTCCTGCCTTGTCCAGGCACGATCTCCTCCTGCTAACCCCTTCCTCTGCTGAAGCTGGGGAGCAACACAGGAAAGAAGACAAAAGGCAAGGAGCTACCAACTCTGTTTTGGGGGAAAAAACAAGTTGTATACACTTGTTTATGCATGGTCTTTGTCTTCTCACATAAGGGTAAAGCAAGACATGGTTTCACCTAATATGGTCAGTTTTGGCAAAGTGCCATTTTGATTGGTGAACCTCTGTGGCCAAATGAGCCATAATATTTGGCCAATTAACAAATATGAGTGAGTCTGTAAAGCAATGTGCTCTGACTCATGCCAATCTGCCCTGTTTTCTCCACTCTGCCATCATGCTCTGCTCTGCCTTGTCACGCTCCAGACCAGCTTTGCTGTGTAACAAGCTTTGATGTTACAAGTTATATCCAGAAACTGCCATGCCTCGGTTTGCCAGGGAGAGGCATTAAGTGTCTCCATGCTGTCGGCAAGAATTAGCCACCAGCAAGACATTGTGCCTGCCTGTCCACCCAGAAAGGAACCAAGACCAGGTCACAGATCGTGTTAACCCCCAATACTCTGCTAGAGCCCTGGGGAAAGCTTCAAAATCCTTCAACAGGTACCAAATCACTGACAGCAACCCCTCCAAATGTTTGGGTACTGTCTGGGACTATAACGCAGCCTCAAAAATGCAGAGACACTAGTTTGTGAGTACATATTCTAAAAAGCCTCTTTGTAATTAAAGTTCTAATTTGGTAACTGTAATTCCACTGTGCCTTCTGCTTCAGCAGAAAGAAGCCTCTCGAGTACCCCTAGATGGTAAGCAGCATATTGACTGCAAAGATCTCTTTCCAACAGTTAAAACTGTTTGTATATTGCTATTTTTTCTCTTAACTGTTCTAAATTGCTTGTTCCCTGTATGTAAATACCCACAACTGTGTGTTTGAGCATTATAAACAAGCCTTCTGGTGAGATCTAATGTTAATAAATACATTTTCACAGAATATTATTTTTTGCCTGAATAGCAATATTAATATCGATTAATAAATTAATAAACCATATCAACCCAGATGATAACTGCATTTATAGAATTCAATTTGAAAAAAAATGTACAGAGATATATTTTGGAACTAATAATTGCTTGCTGCTGCCTAAGCCTAGGAAGCACTAGTCAGAAAGTCATGGAAGAATAATATTAAATTGCTTTCACCAGCTTTGCTAGTACCCCAAGAGCCAGCATTGACCATGAGGTGTGTGGGTCCTTCAGCCTTAGCACTGAGTGCCCCTTTTCACTTACTGACACTGGTGGGTTTTTTTTTCTTATTACCTCTAGAAACTTCACAAAAAATAAGCAGAACACTGAAAGGTTTGAAAATTTTAGATTTGTTATTATGACTGCTCCACCTTGGCCAGAGAATAGACAAAATTACCCTTAAACTTTGAGGGCTAAGAATGGCAGAATCCCAGAATGTCAGGGGCCAGTTTACCTCCAAAGCTCATCCATTTCAACCTCCCTGCCAGAGCAGGATCACCTATAGCAGATCACATAGGAACACATGCAGGTGGGTTTTGAATACCCCCAGAAAAGGAGACTGCACAACCACACTAAGCAGCCTGTTCCAGAGTTCTGTAACACTCGCTAAGAAAAAAAAAGCCTCCTCATGTTTACATGGAACATCCTATGCCTCAGATTCCACCCATTACCCCTTGTCCTGGCACCGGGCATCACCTAGCAGAGCCTGGTTCCATCCTCCTGACACTCACCTTTACATATATATGAACATGAATGAGGTCACCTCTCAGCCTCCTCTTCTCCAAGCTAAAGAGCCCCAGCTCCCTCAGGCTCTCCTCGTAAGAGAGATGTTCCACTTAATCTGGGGACCCAGAACTGGACACAGNATCTTTTTTTGTGGCTCTGCACTGGACTCTCTCAAGAAGGTCCTTGTCCTTCTTGAACTGAAAGGCCCAGAACTAGACACGACAATTGAGATGTGGGGCAGAGCAGAGGGGCAGGAGAACCCCTCTTGACCTACTAACCACACCCCTTTTAATACACCCCAGAATGGCCACCAGAGCACACTGCTGACTCGTAGTCAACTTCTCATCAACTAGGACCCTCAGATCCTTTTCCCCTTTGCTGCCATCCAGCAGGTCAGTCCCCAACCTATACTGGTCCATGGGGTTGTTCTTTCCCAGGTGCAAGACTCTACACTTGCCATTGTTGAATTTCATTCAGTGTCTTCCTGTGCAACTCCCCAGCCTGTCCAAGCCTCGCTGAATGGCAGCACAGCCCTCCTGTGTGTCAGCCACTGCACCCAATTTGGCATCATCACCAAACTTGCTGACAGTGCACCCTGCCCCCATCCAGGTCAATGATGACTATACTGAACAGAACTGGTTCCAGTACTGACCCCTGTGGGTCTCTACTAGTTGCAGGTCTCCAACTAGACTCCATCCCATCGAGTATAACTCTCTGACTTCTTTGCTTTAACCAGTTCCCAATGCACTTCACTGCCTGATCATCCAGACCACTAAGACGACTACCATCCAGGACATGGTAGAAAGAATACAATCCCAAGCCTCTCCAGTTTTCAGGCAGTTACATGTCTTGAGTCATATCTCAAAAAGTGGGTGACAGTACTGATACTCTATTCCTTGGAAAGTAGAGCAAAATCCCCTCATATCTTTAAGAAAGTAAGACAGGAATTTGTGATTGCAGTAAGTTTTGTACTTCTGACTTCTAAACAGCTAAGTTTTACATTTTCACATTCAAAAGAAAATAAATTCTATTGCATTTTCTCCATTACCAAACTTGCCAGAATCCTGAAAAGAGTTTAATTCATACTTAAATATTTTTTATTTTTTTAAATCTAAACATATTACTCAGGATATAAAACTTTCTGCTGTTAGTTTGTATAGATTCATGGGCATTTGCAACTTCCACTGGTGTACATCAAATCTGAAAATGTAACTGATTCTGTATATGCATTAAAGTGATAAAACACAGGCATCAGTTTGACAGGAATTACAGTTCTTATACATCCATCATATTTTTCTTCTTCGGTCTTAACAACATATACTACCGTACAGAGGAAGCACACAAAATTATTTTCTTATTCAAATTTGTGTTCTGTTCAGATCAATTTCATTGGTCAGTGACACCCTTTAGCCAATTACTAAACTGAGCAATTATTTTAGTAATTAGGCTTTTTCCAGTGTCGGTGGTATGTAACATCACCCAGACTTTTTTACTCCTGCTCAGTGACTAGTACCTTCTTTAGGAACTAGCCAACCATGGCTGAAGAAAGATGTATTTTCCAGTAAATTAACCTGAATACTTATAAAATGAAAGAATAGACACTTCACATGGTATTCTGCTTTTCTGCTCTGTATTAGATTTTTTAATTAGACTATATGAAAAAAACTTTACTTTTAAATATTTCACCAGCTAGCTGGCAAGAGGCATTTTATGTTTGAGTTCCCAACTGAGTGCCATTGGCCAGCTGGGTGTCAGAATTCTCATGACTCTGTTAATTCTTTCAAAAATTTCATACAGAGTAATTTTTTTAAAGCCTCATGGCAATTCATTTTGCCTAAGCTTCTACTATTCCCATAAGTCTATATATTATTTGTATAGCTCTTTAAAATAGCTACCAATCTGGCAAACAGGTATTTCAGACTGGCTTATTTTAAAAATGAGTATTTCACACAAAGTATTGAAAAAAAACCTACCCAGTAATTCGTAACTCCCAACAAATGTATAACACTGATAGTAAAAACTCATTTGGACAAAATAAATTTTGTTATAGTTCCTTAAATTAAGATCCCTTGTACCTCTTTGGGTTTTTTCCCTTTGTAGCAAACCCATTTGTATCTCATAGAAAACCTTTTAATTCTAAACCAGAAACTACTTCACACAGTTGTATTGCAAGGTTTTTGTAGCAGGGAGTTATGCAAGTGGCTTCCATGAGAAGCTGCTAGAAGCTTCCCCTATGTCAGACAGAGGCAATGCCAGGTGGCTCTGAGACAGACCTGTGGTTAGCCAAGACTGAGCCCATTAGTAATGGAGGCAGCACTTCCGTGGTGCCCAGAAAAGAACGATGTGCAACAGTAGCCAGTAGAATGAGAACATGTGGGAGAAAACAACTCTGCTGTCAACGAGGTCAGAGTAGAAAGAGGCAGGTGATGTGCTCAAGGTGATGATGAAGTTTCCTCTGCAGCTCATGCTGAATACCATGGTGAGGCAAGCTGACCCCTGCAGCTGGTGGAGATGAACAGCTGAGCAGATAGCCACCTGAAGCCTACAGAGGAACCCACGAGAGTAGGTGGATGAACCCTAAGGAGTTTGTGGCTGTAACGGGTAATTAAAATAATTTCACAGTTAGTTTCCAAATTTTGATATTATAAATGTTTTATTGGAGTAAGAAAAGTAAAAAGAGTGCTGGGTGGCTGGGGGAGTCTCCTGCTCCAGCCAATGGCTCGCAAAGATTTGTGTGTGTGTGGTCTTTTTTGTAAAGCAAGCTGAGGGTAAATTTCGCAGCCCAACACTTTCCACTGTCCTTCTACCCCCCTTTGTGTTTTGAAAGTCCTCGACTCCTTTGCACATGCAGGGCTTTCTTCTAGGCGTTGCAGAACTCACTTTGGGGTCTTCTTGGGAGGAAGGTGGTGCATCTTTCCTCCAGTGTCCTTTTCATTACGCCCCCCTCTTGACGCATACATGTTGCTCAACCCTGTTCTGACCTTCTCCTTAATTACTATCAGTTTAAGAAATGACGCTTCTCTCTTATCTTATTTTGCTTATTTCCCTAGTAGCTATCAGTTTCAGGAGGACCGTCCTAGACAGAGGCGTCTCCTGAGGAAAGCCTTCAAGGAAAAAAAAAAACAAAACCAAACCAACAAAACTCGTCTTGTTAAAGAAAAACAGGACCTTGCATTTGGGCTATAGTTATCTTAATAATTTAATTTAAAGCACGAAGTAGTCCTTTTACATAACGAATAATCATGGGTGTCACTTATCACAGTGGCCCTGTGGGATGCTCACGCTGCAGCAGGCTCCTGGGCTGGACTTGTGGTCCTGTGGAGAGGAGCTCACACTGCAGTAGGTTTGCTGGCAGGACTTGTGACCTCAAGGGGAACCCATGACAGAGCAGTCTATTCCTGGAGGACTATACCACATACAAGGGAGCAGGGAAAGAGTGTGAGGAGACCCCTCCCTGAGGAGGAAGGCACAGCAGTGACAATGTGTAATGAACTGATGATCACAACCCACATTCCCTTTCCTCTTTTAAATTTGTCTGTTATGTCTCATTATCCTGTTCCAATATGGTAACAAATTAAGTTCCTCCATGCAGGTATGGAGGGCAGTGATAGAGTGGTTTGGTGGACAACCTGATGTCCAGCCAGGGTCAACCCTCCACAACCATAAAAAGAAGAAAATAACTTCTTAATCAAAGATCATTTTCTCAAATGGAATGAAGTCCTGGAAAAAAAAATCTCCAAATAATATATTGACTTAAGAAAACCTTTAACTGCATCCAGCTTTCACAACATCCTAACAAGCATTACACCACAAACAAAAACTACTACATGAAAATTTAAAATCAGATTATCATTCAATTCTTTCAAAAGATAAGGCTCTAACATAGTATTAGCAAGATTCTGTGTTTCAATATACTATAGCTTTGTATATTGCTGCTATACTTGCCAGAAAGAAAAGCAGACACACTTCTGCTTTTTGATGTTAACAGGTTAGATTGATGGTTCTCAAGTCATAGAACTCAAAACCAAATACATTTACACAATAACAAAGTCTTGCATTTAACATTGCTCATTTTGTTTGCTTGAAAAAAAAATAGCTTATTGGGGATGCAGAGAAGAAAAGTATATTTAATGTGATTTTGGATGCTACATCCACAGAGGTAGTTTTGCATTATTTTGCCTCTCCCGTTGATGAATGTATGCTTTTTAGAACTAATGCTTGAAAAAACACTAAGGCAAAAGAATGTGTCTCCTACTTTGCGGCAACACGCATGAAGAAAAAGAAAGAAATAATGGACTAGCATGGATCCAGAAATTAGCATGGTTCTACTAAAACATAAAGGTATTATTTTTTACTATGCTAGTTGATGAATTATCCATTAACATGTTGCCTCAAAGAGTTGCATTAAAGTTAATTGTGCATTAATACAGCAAATTTTTGTTCAATATGCTGCAAAAACAGAAAGACATGTATCTCGGGTAATAAAACTGCAATAACAAGCAGAAGATAAATTCACATAGTGAAAAGGTGGAGCAGGATAAATTTATAAAATGCATTACTATCCAAGCTTGGGCTCATGTTTAAATACTGGTTCTGGCTTTCGATAAAGACATCTGTCAGTATTTCCAGAGGTGGACTATTTTCATCTAAAGAGATGTGGAAAAATAGTAAAAACCTTTTGGCTAAGAACAGGATTTTCCAAACCTGCAGAAGAACCACAGTTTCTATTTAATAATGACTGAAATCTGCAGCAAAAAATATCAAGTCAGTTCACAACTAAGTGAGGATGCAATAAGGCTGCTGTCAGTGTCTCAGGTCCCTCACTATGTAAGCAAGGCTTTCCTCAGTCAAAACTTAAAACAAGTTGATGCAAGGTGAAATCAGAATGTCCTTAACAGTACTTTAGACATCCAACTTAGTAAAGTTGACCAACTTTAAGACATACAGAAAAAAGCTTAAAAAAATTTCACACTGCTGATCCTGAGTAACAAGTATGTTTCTGGAAATGCTAAGAAGATGAGAACTCCGGTGGAACTCACATGCACAACTGGTTGTTCAGCACCTTTGAAAAAAATCATGCCACTTATTTAATACTAAATATGGACCTGGAAACCTACTTCCAAATTCCTGTTACTCTTACTTATTACCCTTCAAACTCAACATTTCTGTGTATGAGGCACATTCAATCCTTTCCAGGATAACTGTCTGAAAAATTAGTATAATTTTTTATCCTACGACAGGATTTTGAAGCTTTTTTGTTTGGCTCAGGTTTTGTTTGTTTGTGGGTTGTGAGGTTTTTTTTTTCTCCCTAAGGTGCTGAGACAAGATTAATTAATTTGCATCTAAATCCATTTTATGCTAATCTGCAACAATTAAAAACAAAATGGGAAAATAAAATGGGTAGAAATCAAATAAAATTCTAATCTGGTCAAATCTCCAGTGCTAATCATAACGGTTTTCCATAGGAAGATGTACCACAGACACATGTTGCTAAGCAAGCAACTTTCAAATTTTCAAGCAATAAGCAAGCAATTTTCAAATACAGTATCTCAGCTATACTTCCGGACTTGTAAACTAAATTATTTTTATATTGAAGAGTGTCAGTGAACCGATAAAGCTGCAATGAGGTCCTAAGAATCCTTATTGTCCAGAAATATTCAACAGAAATTGTTCTAAATAACTGGTCAAAACCTACACTGAAGTATTTTATGAGAAGAAATAATTTTGACATTAATAAAAGAAAGTACTTCAAACATACTGACATGAAATTTGGGACAAATCCTTTTATTTTGTGAGAAACAACGCTTTTGATAATTTTATTTCTAGAGAACTTAAATATATAGAACTGACTGTGCTTGCTACACAGGTGACTGTACTTACTGGCCTGTGAAGAGGCTGCTGAATCCAGCACCACATGCTTTTGAACCACTCTATATTAAATATGAAGTGTACATTGCTGATCTTGGGTTCAGATAGTATCCTGTAAATACCATTTAGGGAACTGATAAATGGCTTAACACATCTCTGTTAGGATCAACAGATGTTGTTGTAAAACTTCTGGAAGAGTTTGTCCTAGGACTCCTTTACTGTAATACTCCAATCTTGCACATTCTTTGTCATATAAATAGTTCATAACCCACATAAGACAATTTCATTGTTGCCAGTCACATCAGTTATGAGAACAAGCATTCTTCGTTCAGGCACAGATGTGCAGAATCAGGCTTTGACTTTTTAAGGCATATACATTCATTTGTCAGTCACTCTTCTCAATGCTGCACATTCTAAATAAAGCATTCTCCGTCAGTGTGGAAAAGGTTCTTTTACCAAACAACTCCTTTTACTCCTTTTAGCTTCCACTGTAGGTTTATAACATGGCATATGAAGTTTAAAAAATAACATCTATACCTTCAGCTACAGAAACTCAGCTGACAGCCTACAAAAGTGTTTATAAATACACCATATATGCCATATCAGTCTCTGTAATGCACTGTCTTCATCTTTATAAGGGCAAGATAAGCACTAAAACAAATAAAAAAAACTTATCCGAGCAACACTTTAACATAATTTCTGGGCCAAATGACAGACAGCTGGCTTTATTTCAAACATTAGAGTGAAGAAAATATTTTTGGGTCTCATCACTACAGTATCCTTCTAGCAGTGATGCAATGCCAGACATAACCACGTCACTACAGATGCAGGACTAGGCCAAGGCATGTAACCAAAAATAATTCTACAAACCCTGAAGCTTCCAACATTCCACTTCTCAGCATTTTTAATCTATCATAAAAGGTTGTAAAATGTTCAATGCAAGGACAATAAAATGCATAGGCATATAAAACATTACCATTTTCATTGATATTAGATACAATAAATGTTGAGAAAACAGATAGAAGTAACAAGGAGTTTGCACAGAAATTGAACCCTATAGGTAATGAGGTCACAATCTCAGAACAGTCACATGTCCTTAAATTTTAGGCATGTAAATAAACTGGGCTATGTGTGTCTAATAAGAAGTACACACTGAAAGCTGGCTGAGTGATAAGTTAGCCCAAGCACTGTAACCCGCATCAGTCATTGAATCAAGTCTGAATTCAAAAGTACAGGATTCAAGTACATGCTGGTTTGGGTTCATTCATCAGCCTGCATGGTTAAAAATGGTTAGTGGCATCACCTGCAAAAAGTCCTTAATAGTAACATCTGTTTCCTTATTCATCTCATTAAAAATATTACTACCATTTCACATAAATCATTCCCAATTCTTGTCTGCTCACTACCAGGACGATAAAGGATTCTGTTACCTGGTGCTGTAGTCAGGTAGCTCTCTGAGGAGCTAGACCAAGCCAGTTGTGCTCTCAGTTCCCAGGTGCAGAGAGCAGGAATGCCCAGGAAAGCAGGTGCTTGCTGCTGTTCCTAGGAGCATCCAGGAAAGTAAGCACTGTTCCCACCCACTGTCAGGTTCACTTTCTCTAAGAAACACAGAGGGACTGCTCTCGTGTGCTCTGTAGGTACAACACTGTCATTTCCTCAAGTAAAATCTAAATAGGAAATTCCTGACAGATTGCTCCTAGGATAGTAAAGAAAGTACAACCAGCCAAGTCCTTGTTTTGCATCACCCACAACACTGTTATCAGCTGAGCACAATCTTTGTGTTTGTTCCCCTCCTCAGAAATCTTAGAGGAGGAACACAGGAAACATGAGAAAGTTATTAGCCAACGCAACCTACCTGAACAGCATTCATCCTTGGGCTTTAACTTGCTGCTGCAGGAGCCGAGGCAGGGCCTGCTGGCAGTCTGTTCTCGCAGGTGCTGAGCCCAGGGGTCACTGAGCCAGTCTCTTCTTTTGGGACGGTCAGGCTTAGCCTTCGCACTGTGCCCAGGTCTGACTGAAAGGTCACAGCCTGCAGAGAAGCACCGTGTGTATAAAGCGGTCCCTTTGCAAGCGGGAATCGGCTGGTTTCTCATTGTGAGGTTTTTGGAAGTATCTTCATAGATACAGTTGTGTAATTATATGTATATATTATACATAGAAACCGCATTTGGGTCTAGAACTTTGGATTTAGCCTTACTAGCTGTTCCCTAGGCCGCCCCTCCTCAAAACGAGTGAGGGCCCAAGCCGAGCGGACCCGCCAGCCGCCACCGGGCTGTAACGGCCGCGCTGTAACCGTGAACCAGCGGTGCCCCGGGACACTGCCCGCCGGGCAGCCCTGCTCCGCAGCGCCCTCCGCTCGCCACGGCAGCCCGTGGCGGTCTGAGGGCTCGCCGGTGCTGCAATGACAGCTCCGGGCAGGCTCTGAGCAGGGGGCCGGCCTTTGGGAGGGGAGATGTAAAACCGGGCAGAATCACGTAAGAGGGCGGGCGAGGAAGCAGCTGTTCAGGCCTGAGGGAGCGGGAGGGGGCGTCACGGGTGAAAGCAGCAGCGGGTGCCGGGCGTGGAGGACCGCGGCCCGCGGCAGCAGAGGCTGCCGGCTGCGGCGGTGATGTGGCTGTTAGTGCCGTCTGGCGGCTGAAGCAGCGGGTAGGCCCGCGGGCAAAGCGCTGCTGGGCCTGGCTCTACCTGAGGCGCAGCACTACGCTCAGGGGCCCTGCAGCTGCTGTCCCGCTGCTCTGCAGGCCAACTCAGGAGGTGGTTGCCTCTCTGGGCTCCCTCAAAGATCAGAGAGTCAGGGAATCATAGAGTAGGTTAGAAGGGATCTCAAGGATCATCTAGTTCCAACCCCCTGACATAGGCAGGGACACCTCCCACTAGTACAGCTCACTCAAGGCCTCATCCAATCTGGCCTTGAACACCTCCAGGCAGGGAGCAG
>VWZE01015385.1:4053-20009 GCA_013396675.1 Eubucco bourcierii | reverse complement strand
GTACAAAGTGGGGGGAGGGGGCGGGGAGCTCCCAAACCTTTACACCATGTCTCCATTTTCCCTCCAAAGGAGCCCCACATCTTCTCTAACCTCTTTTTCTGTTGCTGGTGTACCTAAGGAAGTTTTTTCTTGTTCCCCTTTAGATCCTTAGCCAAGTTTAATTCTATCTCAGCTTTAGGTTTCCTGACCTGATCTCTGTCTGTTTGGACAGCTTCTTTGTAATTCTCCCAGTTAGCCCATTCTTGCTTCCACTTACAGACTCTTTTTTGTGCCAAATTAAGGCCAGAATGTTCATCTGTGCTGGCCTTCTGGCACTCTTACCTGCCTTCTTTTTTGGGATGCACTGGTTCTGGGCTTGGAAGAGATGATCTCTGAATACTAACTGGCTTCCTTGGGCCCCTCTTCCCTCCAGGGCTTTATCCTGTGGCACCCTCCTAAGCAGATCCCTGAAAAGGATCAAGTCTGTTTTATTGAATTCTGGGTGAGTGAGCTTGCTATGCACCCTCTTTGTTGTTCTGAGGATCTTAAACTACCATTTCATGGTTGCTGCAACCAAGGCTGCCCTTGAGTTTCACAAGGGCCCTGCCTCGTTGGTGAGGACAAGGTCCAACATTGCACCTTTTCTTGTGGGTTTCTTTACCACTTGGAGGAGGAAGCTATCATCAGTGCATACCAGAAACGTCTTATGTTGCTGCTGTGTTGTCCCTCCAACAGATGTCAAGGTGGTTGAAATCTCCCATAAGGATGAGGGCTTGTGAACGTGAGGCTGTCCCTATCTGTCTGTAGAGGTCCTCATCCACTTGGTCTTCCTAGTCAGGTGGCCTGTAGCAGACCCCCACTATCTCTTCTTCCTTTGATTTCCCTTTAACCCTCTCCCATAAGCTCTCTGTCGGTCCTTCATTTCTCACCAGGTGGAGAGCAAGGCCCCTTCCCTGTCTGTATCCCTTGTCTTTTCCCTTGCCTGTCTTTCCTGAAGAACTTGTAACTATCCATTCTTAAGCTCTTGTCATGAGAACCATCACACCATGTCTCAGTAATGAGGACATTGGTAACTGTGCAGGCATGGGCATGTCTGTCTTTTCTTGCTTTTTCCCCATGATCCATGCATTATGGTATAGAATTGAAACAACGAGGGGATAATTTCTGAGTTTTCAGAGTGGTTTTTGTGGTTTGGTAATCAAAGACTGGAGCTGGCATGAAGAACAGTGTGTTAAGGGAGCATTCTTATCTAGTTTGTTTTTTCTGTATTTGTTTATTGTTCATATCAGGAGAAAAGATGCTATTCTTATAAGTAGCATGTAAATAGGTTTCATATGAAAATGAGTTTCGATTCTAATGGTAGTGAACATTCCTTTCTTTGAAGGATAGACACTGAGGCTTCAAGGCTGTTCATTGCAGTCTGATAATCTGTTACTCCTAGGAAGATGAGATTATCCAGTTGTCTCTTTTATTAATTTTCCCTTCCCCTTCTTGAATCATGCAAGCAATACCAGTTGCAGCAATATTATTGGTCATAGAATATTTATTTACTAGGAATTTTTGAGTACCCACCAAACAGTTAATTGTATGAATCCATGCTCAGGGAAAGAAGGTAAATAAATGACTTATCTCATAATTCTACACATGTATGATCCTGCTGTCAGAACCACCAACTAAGTCCTAGAAGGAGAATATGAGGTAATCCTTCTTCTCTTGTATTCAGCTTACACTTTGTCCTGACATGCTGAAGAGCTCTTTTTAAATTACTCTTAATAAGAAGGCATGTTCTCCACGCTCTAGGTGAGACGCATGTAGTTATTTAAGTTATCTTTATCTGCAGTGAGATATTTCAATTGTTTGAAGGGTTTCCATTTTAATGGATGTTACTGAAAATAATATGGTCTTTAATTACTTTTGTATAACCTGAATTGGAAAGAAGTGTTCAAATTTCTTCTCATGAACAGGGAAGAGCTAGTGGGGGAAGTAAAGATTGGAGAATGTCTGGGGCTCAGTGATCATGAGATGATTGAGTTCTCTATCCTTTGCGAAACAAGGAGAGGGGTTGGTAAAACTGCCACCTTGGATTTCTGAAGGGTAAACGTTGGCCTGTTTAGGAGCCTGATGGACAAAGTGCCTTGGGAAGCTATCCTGAAGAATTTAGGAGTCCAGGAAGGTTGGACTCACTTGAAGGGGGAAGTCTTAAAGGCATGGGAGCAGATTGTGTCTGTGTGCCAAAAAACAAGTCAGCACGGAAGGCGTCCAGCATGGATAAATAGGGACATTTGGCTGGACCTCAAGAACCAAAGGAGAGTCTATGGCCTTTGGAAGAGGGGACAGGTCTCTTGTAAGGACCATAAAGATGTAACAAAACTATGTAGGGAAAAAATCAGGAGTGCCAAAGCACAGCTAGAGCTTAACCTAGCTACAGCTGTTAGAGATAATAAAAATATTTCTATAAATTCATTAACAACAAGAAGAGCACTAGAGAAAATCTCCATCCCCCGTTGAATGCAGAGGGAAACCTAGTGACTAAGGATGAGGAGAACGCTGAGGTGGTCAAAGCCTCAGTCTTTAGTACTGAATCCATCAGTGCCCTGGGCACCCAGCCTCGTGAAGTAGGAGTCAGGGAGGAGAATTGAATTGAGGATCTCACAATAAAAGAGGAAGTGTCACTGACCTGCTGCACCACTTAGATGTACGAAAGTCTGTGGGGCCAGATGGGCTGCACCTAAGGGTGCTGAGGGAGTTAGAAGACATGCTCGCCAAGCCACTTTCCAAGTCCTGGCTAACTGGGGAGGTGCCGATGGACTGGAAGGTAGCAAATGTGACACATCTCTACAAGAAGGGCAGAAAGGAAGATCCGCGAAACTATAGACCTTGGTACCCGGGAAGGTCATGGAGCAGGTCATCTCACATACCATCATATGTGATAGAGATAACATCCAGGGTATCAGACCAAGTCAGCATGGGTTTATGAGGGGCAGGTCCTGCCTGACCAACCTGATCTACTTCTATGAGAAGATCACCTGACTGCTGGATGAGGGAAATGCTGTCACTGTTGTATGCCAAGACTTTCAAAAAACCTTTGATACTGTTCCTCACAAAATTCTTGTAGACAAATTGGATCCTCATGGCTTGGGGGAGCACACTGTCTCCTGGATAAAGCACTGACTGGACAGGACGGTGGCCAATGGAGTTAAATCCAGTTATCAGCCAGTCACTAGCGGTGTACCTCAGGGATCAGTGTTGGGACCACTTCTTTTTAACATCTTTATTGAGGACCTTGATTCAGGCATAGAGAGTGTCATCAGTAAGTTTGCACATGACAACAAGTTTGGTGGCAGCGTTCATTTGAATGAGGGTAGAGAGGCTCTTCAGAGGGACTTGGATAGCCTAGATCAATGGGCCAGCATTAATGGGATGAATTTCAACAAGGCCACATGCCAGGTCCTGCACTTGGGTCACAACAACCCCAAGCAATGCTTCAGGCTTGGGGCAATGTGGCCGGAGAGCTGCCTGGCAGAAAGGGATATGGGGGCTGTAATAGACAGGCAGCTGAATATGAGCCAGCAGTGTGCCCAGGTGGCCAAGAAGGTCAATGACATCCTGGCTTGTATTAAAAACGTGGTAGCCAGCAGGAGTAGGGGAGTGATTGTCCCCTTATACTTGGCTTTGGTGGGGCCATGCCTTGAGTATTGTGTTCAGATTTGGGCACCGCAATGCAAGAGAGATGTGCAGATGCTGGAGCAGGTCCAGAGGAGGGCACCAAAGCTAGTGAAGGGCCTAGAGAATAAATCTTATGAGGAGCGACTGAGGGAGCTGGGGCTGTTTAGTTTGAAAAAGAGGAGGCTGAGGGGAGATCTCATTGCTGTCTACAACTACCTGCAGTGATATTGTGGAGAGGCTGGTGCTAGTCTCTTCTGACACATATTTGGAGACAAAACAAAGGGGAATGGCCTCAGGCTGAGAGGTTTATATTGGACAACAGAAAAAAGTTTTACATGAAGAGAGTGGTCAAACAGTGGAATGAGCTGCCCAGGGAAGTGGCTGAGTCACTCACCCTGGATGTGTTTAAGGGTCGTTTGGATGTGGTGCTTAGGAATATGGTTTAAGGTGAATCTTGTAGAGTAGGGTTATAGGTTGGACTTGGTGATCCTGAGGGTCTTTTCCAACCTGGGTGTTTCTGTGGTGTTGTGAAATATTAATGAGAATGGGATTTGCAGGTTTAAAGGTAAAAATCAGAATAAGTCACAGATTTGCAAAACGTCTGCTGTCGAATCTCTTTCTAACAGAGTACATGTATTGAACTCTCACATGTTCTAGTATGACTTAAGTCTCTTGTGCACCCTTCCTAAATTACAATGGTGGATTGCACAAGATGACTTTGAGAGTTCCTTCCAAGGCAATGCAATCTGTGAATCTGTAGTATCCAGTTTTAGGTAAATGCTTAAGAATATTTTTCTTGCCTTGAGTTTATCACATAAATGCATATTGTATTAAAAAAATGAAATAATGTGGAGCATTTCAGAATGTGCCATTCAAAGTTTCAGATGAGTAGTATTTATTGAAGCCCCCGAGTTTCTTTTTTTTTAATCTATAATTTCACATATATTCAGTAAAAAACATTGTGATAGGGGTTTTCTTTGTATTTTTTAATATTTTTTTTTTTATTCCTAATTGGTCGATTGGTAACTTTTGGTCTTTATAATCACATCTGTGCTTTGTCTGAGACATTTATAGTGGCTCAAAACTCTTTTCTCAGTAGTTGTGTATCCTTGTCATGTATACTTTATTTCTCTATGTGTTTCAAGGAAAATAATTTCTAACTGCTGCCTCTGAGTGCATAACTCACTATCCTAGAATTTAATTGTTCTTCTGAAGGCTGACCACTGCAGACAATGCTTTTCATTCTCCTTGTTCTTTGGAAAAGTTTCACACCTTACATATTTAATTGATAGTATTTGTGCATGTGTGTCATAGGTCCTTTTTTTTTTTTTTTTTTTTTTAAATAAGGTGAGAGGGTTTTTGGAGAACACTTTTTTTAAATTTAAGCAGTTGGTTTAGAGGATACTGTCAGAACAAGATGCTCAGTCTTATACCATTCATGCTACAGTTAAAATATCTTTACCTGTTTTCCTTAGAACATGCAATTAAAGACTTGTAGAAGTAGCAGTAAACCTTTTCTGTCTTCTATTACATTGTTAATTAATTAGGTTTCAATTTTGATCTGAAGGAACTAAAGCTAATCTTCTTGTCCTAGACCTTGTAACATTTCAAAACCTTATCAACTGATTATACTCCAGAGGGGTTAAAATAGTACTAGCTTGCCTCATTATCTGCACTTGAAAATCTTCACCTATCTGTGTAAATCTATATTAAAGCCTCTTTAATGGGTCAAATGAAAGAAGCTTAATTCTACCTTCAAGCATTAATTAACAGTAATAAATTTTTCTTAACTTTTGTACCTTCACCTGATTGTATTTTTTCTTTGTAATAAAATACTGTTACTAAATTAAGACAAATGTATGCACACATTGTTGTCATCTAAACACTTTACTTCCAGTAGCATATAACCCTGATTATTCTTGTGTAATGAGCAACATGAGGGTAATTTTGGTAATAGGGAGTTTGGGTGAATGTGTCAATAGTGATAAGAATATGTGAAGTGTATAAACTCTTTGCTAAAAAAGAAAGTTTCTTCTGTGAATGATATTTATAGACATTGCAAAGAAACAATATCTGAGGACATGTCACATTTTCTCTTTAGAATTGTAATGTTGCTGAAATTGTGCCTTTGAAAAAAGATCAGCCCTCAGTGGTGAAGGTCTGTTTTATTTATGTAGCCTGTTTGAACTGCATTGGTGAATTATTATATATCTTTGTGCTTTTCTACTTGCTGTTTCCTCATAAAATGAAGCAAGAGAAATCTTCTGAGGAGTTGTTCCAAGTGAGAACGATAGAAAGGAAAATACGTTTATTATTTAAATAATTTAAAGTTGCTGATTCTGGTTTATTGGTAGAAGACTACCTGAGGTAGATGGTATGATGGCTGTGGCTAATACCTGTGGGCTTGTTTGTCTGAAGTAATTAATAAACTGTAAATTACAGTGTACCTTTACTGCTCATTAGTAGTTTTGTATGAATTCCCAGTAGAAGTAATTTCTCTGCAGGTTAAAAATGTGTTTCTTTGAGATAGCTTACTTCATTTTGAGGAAGGTTTCCTACTTAATCCACAAAAAATAAGCTATATTGGGAGTTTATACAAGTGTGCTGTTAAGTCTCTGCCTCACCATTTCATTAGTTTGCCTGTGTAACGATGCCTGAAGTTTGCTAAAGTTTCTGTATCTTTATTACTCAACCTTTGTGTTCTCAGTGGTGTTTCTGCAAAAATAGCCTGAAATGATATCTGTGCTTGGATTAGACAGGAAAAAGTACTGTAAGTAAAGAAATATGATATTTCTTGTCCTCTACTTGTTCCACTGATTGGAAATGCTTGATTCTTACATTAGTGAAGCTCAGTATTGAAACCTGAAAGGAATGGATCTCCATGATCTCATTCATCCTCTGGGGAGCTGGACTTTAGTTTGGGAAATTTCCTGTTCAATCGACATAAGAATAGTTATGTAACCAATTAGTGGTACAATAGAACTGTTTTTTTTCTAGAGTTAAAAGTTATTTCTAAAGCCATTGGAAACTGTTTTTATTGTAGAAGAGATTAATTTCTTAACCACACTCAGTATTTTCTCTGGTTGCTTTAGGGACACAATTTCTTTAAAATTATGAAGTCAGTATAGTTTTAAGAGGGTGAAGCTGGATTTTATGCCTTCTTTAAGGATATCATTGTTGAGGAGTCTTTTCATATACCATGCCTTTTTTCATGAATATTGGCAGATTTTTTCAAGTTTAAGAAAATTTTTGTTCCTTAAGGACCAGATAGCAGAAGGAAGTGTACAGTGCCATTTGAGTTTAGGTTCTGCCCTTAGGAATCTGCTGACCATGCTTAGGAAGGAGCTTGTCAGAAAAATTGATCACAGCAACAGCTGTTCGTTAGTTATTATATCTGATCTGGCAGCATTGATATATGTGAGTGTAATGATACTCTGCTGTGTCAGGAGTATCTAGTAGGTATTTTTTCCTGCAGATCTCTTGTAGTGATACACACTTCCAGACATAGAGGCACTCTGATGACTTTTTACAGGCCTTGCTGAGGAGAAGAGTATAGGAAAAAAACCGCCAAATTTAGATCTGTCAAGATTGTGGTCCTCAACGAAGAGAAGAGAAGAGAAGAGAAGAGAAGAGAAGAGAAAAACTCATTTTAGTAGATGGTTGGTTTGGATTTGAAAGTAGTAGAGAGAATAGGGGATTAGAAGGTACTTTGGATTTTCTGCTACCTGAGCTGAAGTGCCGTGGTGATGCTCTCCATAGTTTCAAAATATTGCTGCTGAGAAGAGAAACAGAGGAAATACCCATGTATTGTACAGTGCCACTTTACAGGACTGTGTTATAAGTCCTGTAGAAAATCCAGTCTGTCCTGGTACAGAGAATCAATAGATAAAAAGAGAAAAGGGGATGGTTCAGATGCTGTTGGAACTGTGACAATATTGTCAGCATTTGTATGGTGATCCTGAGAACATGTCCTTGTATCCTATCCTCATTAGAGCAAAATGGACAGTTGATCTCTAAATCTAGCAGATACACTACTATAATACATACTGTAATACATACTGGGAGAGGTGCTGGGTTTACTGAAAGCGACAGCTTTTTTTGGCAGTGCTGTCTCATTTCCACATTTAGAGGTATGGTGTCGTGAAAGTACCTGCTTCTAAGTGGTGCCCCTTTGCAGGGCAAGAAGAATCTTGTATTCCTTGTTTCAGAGATGGCAAGCCTGTGGCATGTGCACCCCAAAAAAAATAAAATTCTCTTCTGTATCAATGCAGTAATGCAGCTGCTGGCAACGCTTGCACTATGCATGTGCAGCAGAAGGGATATAAAGGATTGTAAGGTATTGTAAGAAGTGAGAAGAGTAGTAGACCTACACCACACAGGCTGCAAAATGCAGATGACTTCTGTAGTATATGGTTACCTTTCCATGGATTACTTATAAAGAACTTATGTTCATCTTACATTTGAAAATAGAGACTCTAATGAGTAGTCATGAGATGAAAGACAATGTGTTTCTTCTGTTAATTGTTTTTTGCTTTTGTATTTGTTTTTATTTGGATGGACTATATGCAAATATAGCTGGGAATGTTGTTAAACATATGTATGAGTGTTCAAATTTAGAACCATCCAGATTAATACAATTGAAAGAATAGTTTGAGGAAGTGGAATAAAGGAAAACTATGAAATGTTTCTGGAGCATTTTTAGTGGTGTCAACATATTTTTCTGTTCCTTATAGAAAAAGAAGAAAGTTCGAAGTCAACCTCCAATACTTGGAGGGAAAAATAAGATCATGAAAGGGAGAAATTAAATATGTAAATGCTGAAGTAGAAATTTTTGGGAAATATTTAAAAGAAAGAGTATCATTTAAAAGTTATAACAAAATAATTTGATCAATACATTTTATTTGATCAAATAATTTTATTTTTGTTTAAAATGTCCAGAATCCATTAGACGTTACTGCTTGAAGAAAATGCTTCAGTTTTTCATCAGTTTCAGTTATTCATGTTTATTTTTGTATGTTTTTTAATGTGATATATTAGATGTCTATGACTTTGCAGTGAAAGGGTCTGATAAACAATGTAATGAGGAAAGCACAGAATACAAAGTTTAGGTGTTACTCTGATCCTATTGGTGCTGGCAATCAAATGCACATCCCTTTATTGCATGTTTAGGTGGACACATTTAATATTATGATGCAGAGACTTGATCTTTTTCTGTGAATACTTCTGCAGCCAATGACAGAACAAGATGCATTGTCACATTTCTGTATTGTTAGTGGCAGAAATTAATGATAAATGTGTCAGGTTTGCATTTCTGCCGGAATGATTTTTAGAGATATTTTGCTAAACTATTGGTATGTATTTAACTTCTGGACATGAAATAAAATTACTTACCTACATTTTAAGAACCTTTATAGAGGCAGGTATGCAATAGTGATTCAATAATGCAGACTGATCTAATGTTAAACTGCAAAACTATGAATGTTTTGGGGTTTTTTCCCCCCTTCACACCAAAAATTTCGGTAACAATACAGTAATAGCAACTGGTTTCTCATAGTCCTTTTTGCTTGCTTTTTATGTAGTGGATTAAAAAAATCTTCCGCCGTGGACTGAAAGTCCACTGATGATGTTTGTGACATCAACCAGCCAGCCCGTGTCTGCTGGGAGTTGCATCCTAACTCATATTTTTTTGGATATAGACTTCCTAGTGTTGAAGAGTTAGGTTTTTGTTGCCACTTTCTCAATCTTTATATGGAAGTATACTCTCTAGATTCACAGGGAGTAAAAATGAAGCTTAATGAAAAAACATTTTGTAACCTATTTACATGAAATATCGACAGATTATTATAGTACCCTTTTGCCATGCGAAGACTCGTGAGGTGTTAAGAGCTTAGACAAAACAGGATTATTTTCTCCATTCAGTTTTGTTCTGTAGGTTTTGTAGCTCATTTGCTTGATTCAACTTAACGTGATTTTGGTTCCTCTGCAGGTTTTTTTAACTCCTGAGCACAAAGCTTTCAGAAGTCCCTTGAATGTTGGTTTTGTCCTGTTGTCTTCAAAGAAGTGCAGATGCAGCCAATGCAGAATGTAATTTGAAATTGTTCTTGTGTGGCATTAGCCTGTCTTTTGTGGTGTCTAGGCAAGAACAGTAGGCACTGGGGGAACAGATAAATTCCTGATATATTTTTTATCTTGTGAAGTCTATGAAAAATAATTCAAGTGGTAGGTTGCCTCCTGTGTTGATCAGGTATGGGGTTTTTCTCCACTTTCACTTGCCTGCTAAGTTAAGGTAGTCTTTTAGGAAGACTACTTGTATTCTCTGCTATAAGAATTCAGTCTTCGCTCTCTTCCCCTTGTTATATAAGGTAATTCTTAGATTAGGAAAGCAAAGTACAAATACAAGTGCACTGAAAAAGGTAGATGAAAGTTTACCCAACTGTCTATACCTCAGAATTTCTTCTTTATGGCCCTTATTTCTGGTGGCAGCTGCTGAGTGAAACTCCTTTTTTTTTTTTTTTTTTTTTTTTTTTTTTNTTTTTTTTTTTTTTTTTTCCTTCTTTGTAAGCATGTGAAATGAGCAGGTATGAGAGTAAAAGTTCTATTAATTTAGGGGAAAAGATAAGAGTGTACAAAGTGGTACCCAAGAAAAGTGCTTTGTGAACAGAACAGGATTCTTTCTATCTTTCTATGCAGGTATAACTTACCTAAATAAAGTTGTACTACTGCTGCAGTAGATGACTTTGTAGATGACTCAGGTGAATTTGCTGCTTAGTGATTGATGTGTATTTGCCTTTTGATTGTTGTAAAGTCTTAAGAGGGTCAGTTGTTGGGTTAAATATTAGTATGTGAGTCTCACATAGGATAATCTATCTGATTATTATTATCTGTGAATTATGCGAATTAAGTAGTTTATTTGAGTTTAAAATTTCATCTCAGCAATACAGAACAAACATTTGAAATAGCTCCTTACACTTTTGTACCTTCATCCTCCATTCATGTTTCCAGTAATCCTCCAAATTGTGGGAAAATATCCTACTCCAAACAGGACCTAAAGTTACTTGATTTCACTTCACAAATACACGTCTGCTTACTAGTTTCCAGACAGGATACAAGTATTAAAATGTGTACTCAGAAATTAGATGTTTTAAAAACATAGAGCTGCATTTTGAGGTTTTGTGAGAATGTTTTGTGAATTTTTAGTTCTGTTAGAGCCAATAGGCTCTTTCAGATAATATAGGTCCTGGGGTGCATTAAGAGGAGTGTGGCCAGCAGATCAAGGGAGGTTCTCATTTCCCTCTACTCTGCCCTGGTGAGAACTCACCTGGAATACTGCGTTCAGTTTTGGGGTCCCCAGTTCAAGAGGAACAAGGATCTACTCTTTAAAAGAGTCCAATGGAGGGCTGTGAAGACGATTAAGAGGCTGGAGCACCAGCCTTATGGGGTACATGGGGCTTTGTGGTCTCGTGAAGAGAAAACTTAGAGGCGATCTAATCAAACTTTATAAATATCTGAGGGGTGGGTGTCAAGAAGGAGGGGACAAACTATTTTCAGTTGTGCTCTGTAATAGGACCAGGGGTAATGGGTATAAACTACAGCACGGGAAGTTCCACCTCAACATGAGGAAGAGCTTCTTTACTGTAAGGGTCACAGAGCGCTAGAACAGTCTCCCCAGAGAGCTTGTGGAGTCTCCTTCTCTGGAGACTTTCCAGACCTGCCTGGATGCATTCCTGTGCAATATGCTAGATTTCGTGGTCCTGCTCTGGCAGGGTGGTTGGACTTGATGATCTATGGAGTTCCCTTCCAACCCCTAACATCCTGTGATACTGTGAATTGCTAAAGAGGTGGTTTTTTTTTCCAAGCAGGGACTTTGTCTTGATATATGTTAAAGAGCTGAAAGGAAGACCTGAAGTAGCCACTTACTCAGATTCTATGAGAACCTGGGGAGTGAAAAGAAAGCAAGCAAAATAACTGATGCTCTCCATGGTAATGCACAGTCATGCCTTTTAAAGGTGCAAATAAATATTCTCTACCACATTTTGTTGCTGTAACTGTTGTAACATATCTAAAGATCAAACGTTTTACATTTTAAACACAGAAAATTTTGCCTGGAGCCTATTATTTCAAAATATGGAAGAGGAGAGTTCTTACTTATGGAGAGATGTCTTAATTTCACTATCCCTTCCTTAATGTCTGCTGACAACAGTCTAGCTGAGGTTAATACCCTGGATTATGTCTCTGAGAAAAAAAGAAATCATAGAAATTACTCAATTTAGAACTCAAGTTTGGTTTGTCTATGGAAGAAATGAAAGAATGATTTTGAATCTGTGATCTTAGCCAGACTGTCACTGGAGTCTGTTCAATGTGCCAGGGCTGTAGAATGAGTCTCTAGAGGAGTTAGTTACATTGTAATGTTAAGTATACTGTAGGCTTGATGCTGAATAAATAACATTTTAAATATAAGCTAGGTATTTTGGTGTGAACGTTATAACAAAGCTTTCAGTTACAAGATTACTAGTGCTAGATTACTACTACATTACTAGTGTTTTAAATGATGATTCATAAAGAAAATATTTCTGCCAATCTTAGTCTTATAATCAAATATCTGAAATTAATGCTTTTTATGTAATTCAACTTAGGTAACACTGGAGAAGGTAGTTTGTCAGCTGTTAAACTAGCTGACAACATAGTGCTGTGGAAAAGGTAGAGGTTTGCTTTGTGCTCAGTAATGGTTTATGTAGAGTAGGGAGAAGAGTGAGCATACCTTGAGAAACTGAGCTCAGACTGCTGCTGAAGAGTCAGAATTGCCCCATCCTCCTCTAGTTACTGCTTTGTAAACAGTTTCCTTCTATGTTGAGAGATGCTCTGAATGCGAGCACAGTGATACTGTTCAGTATGTGATGCAAGTCCTGGTTACCCCAGTACAGCTTCCTTTCTATGCAGGGCTGCTTCATATAATTTGTAGATTCATAGAATGCTTTGAGTTGGAAGGGACCTTTGAGGAACCTCTGTTTCCAACCTCCCTGACATGGTAAGGGACACCTTCCAGTGGACCAGGTTGCTCAAGGCTTCATCCAATTTGGCCTTAAACACCTCTAAGGGACAGGACATCCACAACCTCTCTGGGCAACCTGTTCCCGTGTCTCACCACTCTCACTGTAAACAATTTCTTCCTAATATCCAGTCTAGATCCAGTCTAAATCTACCCTTCTCAAGTTTAAAGCCATTCCCCCTTGTTCTATTGCTACAAGCCCTTGTAAAAAGCCCCCTTCTAGCTTCCTTGTAGGCCCCATTATGTAGTGGAAGGTTGCTATGAATTCTGGCTAGAACCTTTTTTTTCCAGGCTGAACAGCCCCAACTCTTGCAGCCTGTCTCCATAAAGGAGGTGCTCCAGCCCTCTGATCATCTTTATGGCCATCCACTAGACCCACTCCAGTAGTTTGATGTCCCTCTTATGCTGGGGGCACCAGAACTGGACACAGTTCTGTATTGGAGTCTCACAAGTAGACAGTACAGGGGAAGAATTACCTCCCTTTATATAATAGAAAGGATTTAGTACCTGAGTGAAAAGGAGGGCTATAATACGTGGGTTTCTTCCTGTGAGTTTGAGTTCAGTGATGACAGTTACTTTTTTTTGCCCTAATTGTTGTGTATAGACTTAAAATAAACGGCTGTTGAATATGACTTCAAATGCATTGTTTTACATGTTTTTTCTCCAGCACATTTTCAATTTTTATTGTCTGACATATATATGAATCAGATTTAACCATTTGGAGATTGAAAACCCTTATGTATGTTACCAGCAATATTGTAAAATAATCAGAAGGTATATCCTCTTGTTGGAATTTTATTATTTCTCAACACATTTAATTTAGCTTCTATATTAGAAGCAAAGCAGTGGCATTTTTATCTTGAGATAAAAGTTTAATCTGTTTCCTGCTACAGTTACAGTGTTACTGCTAGAAAAATGTTTCATTTGAATGCAGTTTTGATTTAGGAAGGCAAGATGCGAAGGGACAAAACAGTATGTGGAATTAAAACAGACTCCTGAAGAAAAATGCAGTGTTCTAGTAAGCATTTAAGAATAGACGGTGTTGTAATACAAATGATCTAAGAATAGGAGTATCTAACACAGAAAGCTGAGGGGTTTTTTGACAACAGTGAGATTATACTGTCTGCAGGTATACTAAAATGTTGTCTGTGTTGAACAATGTTGTATTTCCTCGAGATGTGAATTCAGCTGGAGCTATTTTGTATCATAATCTTGTTGGTTCCCTTATTGAAGGCATTCAGGAATTCTGGGGATTTTCAAACTACTCTTTGGCTTGTTTTCTTTTATGCTAAAAGGTCAGGTGAAACAGTGTTATAATGTATTCTTAATCCATAAGCAGAAATATAATGTCTGCAAATGACTGTTTTTGTCTAAACTTGACTGAATAATTTCTGTTCAGTTCTGCATTTATGGGCTTTTTTTTTTAGTAGCAGCAAGGTTTTCGATTCATCATTTGCATTGCTGTGTTGTTATAGTTGTGGAGTTTTGTATATAATTAAAGTATGGAGTACCACAAGGACGGAGTACCACAAGGACAGAGTACTACAAGGCAAAAGGGCCCATGGTAGTTGGTTAATATTCAAGAAATGCTTCTTCCAAGATCAGGATCAGAGCATTCCAGTGAGTAGGAAATCAAGAAAAGGAGTCAGAAGACCTGCATGGTTAAGTAGGGAGCTGCTGGATAAAATCAAGTTGACAAAGAAAGTCCACAGATCGTGGAAGTAGGGACTGGCCAGCTGGGAGGAGTATAAGACGGTTGCCAAAAGATGTAGGGAGGCTACTGGGAAGACTAAAACTTCCTTGGAATTCAATCTTGCAAGGCAGGTCAAAGAAAACAGAAATGCTTCTTCAAATATATTGCAGGAAAAACCAACACTAGAGGCAATGTAGGCTTACTGCTGAATGGGATGGGTGCCTTGGTGACTGAGGACGCGGATAAGACAGAGTTGCTGAATGCCTTCTTTGACTCTGCACCCAGGAGCCCCACACCCCTGAGGCCATGGAGGAAGTTAAGGTTGAGAAGGAGGCTTCCTTGGTTGATGGGGACTGGATTACTGAGGACTGGGTTAGGGAACAGTTAAGTGAACTGAACATCCTTAAGTCCATGGGCCCAGATGGCATGCACCTGCGAGTGCTGAAGGAGATGGCAGAGGTCATTGCCAGACCACTCTCCATCATCTCTGGTAAGTCATGATGAACAGGAGAGCTTCCTGGGGGTTGGAAGAGGGCAAACATCACTCCAATCTTCAAAACGGGTAAGAAGGAGGACCCAGGTAACTATAGACCAGTCAGCCTCACCTCCTCCCTGGAAAGATAATGGAGCAGCTTATCTTCAGTGCTGTGCTTAACCATATCAAGGACAAGAAGGTGATTGGGAGTAGTCAGCATGGTTTTACAAAGGGGAAGTCATGTTTGATCAACCTGATAACCTCCTATGGGAATGTAACCAGGTGGATAGATGATGGAAGAGCAGTGGATGTCCACTTGCTTCTGCTGACTTTATAAACCAATATGAGGAGCCATATGGCCATGGACCCACCTCAAGTAGTAAGCCTCCNGGTGGAGTGGCTACCACGCTGGAGAGTTGTGCTGCCATTCAGAGAGATTTAGACAGGCTGGAGAGTTGGGCAGGGAGAAATGTAATGAAGTTCAACAAGGGCAAGTGTAGAGTCATGCATATGAGAAAGAACAATCCCGTGGATCAATATAGGTTGGGGACTGACCTGCTGGAGAACATTGAAGGACTTGGGAGTCATCCTGGTGGATGGAAGGATGGTCATGAGCCAGCAGTGTGCTCTTGTGCCAAGGAAGGCCAGTGCCATTCTGGGGTGTATTAGAAGGGCTGTGGTTAGTAGGTCAAGGGAGGTTGTCCTTCCCCTATACTCTGCCCTGGTAAGACCTCATCTGGAGTATTGTGTCCAGNCATCTGGAGTACTGTGTCCAACTCTGCCCCCCTAACCTAGTTCAAGAACGACAGGGAGCTACTTGAGAGAGTCCATCGCAGAGCCACAAAAATGATTAAGGAAGTTGAATATCTTCCTTATGAGAAGAGGCTGAGCAAGCTGGGGCTTTTTAGCTTGGAGAGGAAACTAAGGGGTGACTTCAGCAATGTTTATAAATACCCAAGAAGTGAGTGCCAGCTTCTTCTTGGTGATGCCCAATAAGAGAAAGGGGCAATGGGTAGAAGATATAGATATCTAGAGATATTCAAGAACCATCTGGATGTGTTTCAGTATGATCTGATATAGGTGATCCTGCTGTGGCA
>VWZE01015380.1:0-15627 GCA_013396675.1 Eubucco bourcierii | reverse complement strand
ATGGAAGTGTTGGAGAAGATCCAGAGGAGGGCCACAAGGATGCTGAGAGGNGCACAGGTTGCCCAGGGAGGTTGTGGTTGCTCCCTCCCTGGAGGTGTTGAAGGCCAGGCTGGATGAGTCCTTGAGTGAGCTGTGCTAGTGGGAGGTGTCCCTGCCTATGGTAGGGGGTTGGAACTGGATGATCCTTGAGGTCCCTTCCAACCTCACCATTCTATGATTCTATGGTGTCACAGGCGAAAGGGAGGAGCAGTGATATCCACATTTCCTGGGCAGCTGAGTTTTATCCAACCCTCACTGACCAAAATCAGGATTACACGCAACTTGGAAGATAAAATTGCTTTGGTTGGGGAGCTCTCTCTCATAACAACACACACAGAGGGAAAATGCTTCCAGACTGTTTTGCTGGTTGCAGGATAGTGTGGCCAGCAGGACCTTCTGCTCTGTACTCAGCACTGGTTAGGCCACTCCTTGAATCCTGTGTCCAGTTCTGGGCCCCTCCATTTAAGAAAGATGCTGAGGTGCTTGAACATCTCCAGAGAAGGGCAGCAAGGCTGGTGAGGGGCCTGGAGCACAGCCCTGTGAGGAGAGGCTGAAGGAGCTGGGGGTGTGCAGCCTGGAGAAGAGGAGGCTCAGGGCAGACCTCATTGCTCTCTGCAGTTACCTGAAAAGAGGTTGCAGCCAGGTGGGGTTGGTTTCTTCTGCCAGGCACCCAGGGACAGAACAAGAGGGCACAGCCTCAAGCTGTGCCAGGGCAGGTTCAGGCTGGATGCTAGGAAGAAGTTCTTGACAGCAAGAGTGATTGGCATTGGAATGGGCTGCCTGAGGTGGTGGTGGAGTGCCCATCCCTGGAGGTGTTTAAAGGGAGACTGGGTGAGGCACTTGGTGCCAAGGGTTAGTTAATTAGGAGGTGTCAGGTGGGACTTGATCTCCCAGGTCTTTTCCAACCTGGTGGATTCTGTGGTTCTGTGATATAAACATCCAGGTTCAAGAGTATGCTTGTGTTTCTTTCTGCTCCTACACAAAGTCTTGTAACTCGTCTATTTCTCTCAGCCTCTGGCTTTGCACAACACAAATGGTTGGGAAGGTGACAGTATTTTAATTAGCAGCAAAGTGTCCACACAGGTTTTTGATCCACTCACAAACTGCATTTGGCACTGTGGCCCAGTCATGTAGGCCACATGTCAATGGGTTCCAATGAGCTTTTAGATAAACACCACCTGCAAAACAAACAGATGAGCTTTCTGCCCTTGCCACTTTGGAGTTCAGAGACACGTCCATGAATTTGGCCAGCAACATCCAGAGGCCTCCTAGGTGCACAGCTCATGTTTAGAAACTGCCCTGTAGTGAATTCCAGAATGGATTGGAAGTGACCTCCAAAGCTCATCCAGTCCAATCCTCTCTGCCATCAGCAGGGACACTCTCAAGGAGTGGGAGGTTGCCCAGAGCCTTGTCAAGTCTCACCTGACTTCTGTCCAGGGATAGGGCCCCAACTACCTCTCTAGGCAACCTGATCTAGTGGTGGGGACCTGCCCAAGCACTCTGTGAGCTCCTAGAGAGAGGAGAAGCTTTGAATCATCTCAAATTGAGCCAATACCACCTTGTCACATTATAGTTTTTCACCACTCTGTCCTGCCCTGTAAAAGCCTTACTCAAGTTTCTTTGTTTCTCCCAAATGAGTGATGTTGAGCTACAGAGAATGCTTGGAAAGCTGCTCTGGATGGAGAACAAGGCATCATCAAAATTGTGCTGTGCATGGTCCAACCCTCTGAACCGTGAGGGGGCAGAACAAATAATCCCTTCCCTTACATAAGCACCAAGTTCAGTCATCTGCTGAGGGCTCATAAAAGCCACAAGCCCGCTGCCTGCATGGCAGTTTTTTGGCTCTCTGAGCCTATGGTGAAGAGAAGTCCATGGAAATCAGACAGCAACTCAGGAGAGTTTTTCATAAGGTCACCTCAGAGCTGTTCCCGACTGAAGCAGGAGGGGGTCTGAATTTTAACACTGCCAGGCTGTGCCCATTCATACTGAACATCCTTAACCCTCTCTGCTAAGTGGAGGTTTCCATGCTGGGCAGTGAAGGAAGGCATGGATGTGCCCGAGTGCTGTCACTGCAAGAGAACCAAGCAGTTTGGGGCTTGCCACAGCATTCATGGTCCTTCTATTCCGAGTTCAGAGGTAGCTTTGGTCACTACCACAAAAAGAGGAGGCTGCAAGTACCTTGCCAGAGCTCCACAGGAGCACCAGCAGGATGAAGCTCAAAAGCTGAGAAGGAAATGTGAAGGAAGCAGGCGAACTCTTAAGGCTCTCTAGGGCAGCACAGCCATGGGCCATGTCTCAAACCATCACAGCCTCATACCTGCTCAACTACTCACTGCTCTCTCAGCTTGGCCCTGAGGGGCAGGAGGGACCACCTAAACACACAGTGAGTGACTTGGACATCGGATACCTCCTGTTTCATGGACCTAAAGAAGGGAAAAGTGCTGAACCTAAGCAACTTCCTAAGCAACCTACACAGCTGGTAGAGCATTAAGAGGATGCCTCTCAACACTGTGTGACAAGCACTGGGCAGCTACCTAATTAAAGGCTGTGCCACCAACACCCAGAAATAACCCAGGCAAACTGGGGGGTGGCTGCACAGCCAAACCACAGCTGGGCAGCCAAAGTGCATCTTGGAGGTGAGCAGGACTTGTCCTGCCGAGGTCGGAGAGCCAAAGCGCACCTGTGCGGCCAGGTCCACAAACTCATCCTTCTGCAGAGCTGCCAGGGAGCTGCAAAGTTAAACAAACCTGCTGGGAGAAAAGGAATGCTCAGACATTTCCCCATGGCTCATCAACAGAGAGCAGCTCAACCACCACCTGTGCAGTGACATCAAAGCAATGGCATCGAGCAGATTGTTAGGCCCTAACCTGCTGAACCATGGGGGGTGGGGGGGGCACCAGCCCCCCCCAGCCTTTTTGGATCCCACTCCCAAGCACCCAGTGCACACCACAGGGACTCACCACTGACGGTGGGAGGAGGATCCCTCTGCCCAGTTGGGCAAGTTTGGGGCTTCTGCCTCTCCTGGGGCTCATTATAAAGGGGAGTGGGCAGGGAAGGTAAAGTGGTCACACCTGGGGTGGGAGGAGCCTGCAGCAGAAGGCAGGTGCTCTGAGTTTGGGGGAAAATACAGTGTGGGGTGGGAAAGGGGTAGATAGGGCAGAAAAGGGGAGGTGGTGCTGAAAGGATGGAGATTAAATGGATGGAGAGGAAAAGGATGGAGATGGAGATGAAAAGAGGAAGATGGGAGAAAAGGAAGGAGACGGAGAGGAAAGGAGGGAGATAAAAAAAAAAAACCAAAAAACAAAGGAACAAAACTGGACTGTGAAAAAGAAACAAACAAATAAAAAAAAGTGTTCCTGCTCTTGCAGGAAGGTTGGACTGGATGATCTATGGAGGTCCCTTCCAGCCCCTAACATCCTGTGATTCTGTGAATTTTGGTGGTGGAGGAGAGCAGACCACAGTCACCACCCCATGCAGCTCCTGCAGCCCAACTGACATCAGCCTGAAACCTTCCCAACCTGAAACTGAGGTTACTCAGTCTGTGGCAGAGGCAATAAGTGCAGACTGCTGGTTGGTCTTCAGGACAAAACTGGCTCCTGTACCTTTGGACCACCCGTTGCCCATTGCTTGACTTGCCCAGTGCTCCACTTTCTATGTCTTCTAAGTCTTTTTCCAGCTTTGGCCCTTTAACTGTGTCCTACTCTAGAGTGTTTTAAAAGATACTGACCCAAAGGGGTATCCAGTGCCAGAAAAACAGCAAGCTAATAGCCTAAGGTGGAGCTGTCAGTGCAGAGAAGAAAAGAAAGAACCAGGGAAAACCAAAAAGAGAATCACAGACTCACAGAATTAAGCAGGCTGGAAAAGACCTTTAAGATCATTGAGTCAAACCTATCACCTAACACCTTCTAATTAACTAACCTATGGCATCAAGTGCCTCACCCAGCCTCCTCTTAAACACCTCCAGGGATGGGCACTCCAACACCTCCCCAGGCAGCACATTCCAATGCAAATCATTCTTGCTGTCAAGAACTTCTTCCTAACATGCAGACTGAACCTGCCCTGGCACAGCTTCAGGCTGTGTCCTCTTGTTCTGTCCCTGGGTGCCTGGCAGAAGAGCCCAACCCCACCTGGCTCTAACCTCAGTTCAGGTAGTTGTAGAGAGCAATGAGGTCTGCCCTGAGCCTCCTCTTCTGCAGACTGCACACCCCCAGCTCCCTCAGCCTCCCCTCACAGGGCTGTGCTCCAGGCCCCTCACCAGCCTTGGTGCCCTTCTCTGGGCACCTTCAAGCACCCCAGCATCTTTCTTAAATGGAGGGGCCCAGAACTGGACACAGGACTCAAGGAGTGGCCTAACCAGTGCTGAGTACAGGGGCAGAAGGACTTCCCTGGTCCTGCTGGCCACAGTGTTCCTGATCCAGGCCAGGATGCCATTGGCCTTCTTGGCTACCTGGGCACACTGCTGGCTCATGTTCAGCAGCTGTCAACCAGCACCTCCAGTTCCCTTTCTGCCTGGCTGCTCTCCAGCCACTTTGTCCTGTAGCACTGCTTGGGGTTGTTGTGGTCAAAGTGCAGAACCTGGCACCTGGCCTTGCTAAAACTCCTGGCGTTGGACTGTGCCCATCTGTCCAGCCTGCCCAGGTCCCTCTGCAGAGCCCTCCTACCCTCTAACAGACCCACACTTGCTCCCAGTTTGGTGTTGCCTGCGAGCTTCCTGAGCACTGTGAGCAAAGCCAAAGTCCTTCATACACTTTCAGGATGCATTCAGCCCTCCATTAACTGAGACAATGAGCATTTCGGATTGTCAAGGCAAACTAAAAATGCAAATGGCATCTACCATTCCTGGCTCACCCCACGGGCATCCCACAGACCTCCCTGATTCCTCTGCAACTCTTCTCAGTTCCTGTGGTTCTAGGAAGGTTCATCAACTCAGCCACAACACTGCACACTTGTCCAGGAAGGTGCTTCTGGGTGCTCCTGGATGCAGACTCCCTCTGGAAGCAGTGAAGTTGCAGGTGGGCAGTGCCACTCCCAGTCTGATCAGTTCTGCAGAGAGGAGATCTCTCAGTTAAGCCACTTTGTTGCCTGTGGTTGAACACATTTTCAAGCAGTCAGCTCAGGAAGTGTGCTTTAGAGAGGTCTGTGCTCAGCACCTGCCTGCCATGGCAACAGCTATACTTTCTGTTGATAAATTTGCTCAGCTTTGGCATCTCCTGCTGGGGTGCCCACAAAAGTTGTGCCTCTCATAGCACTGCCCACGTATGTCTGCCTCAGGCATCCCTGCATGTCTGTGGTGCAGGCTTCCAACGACCCCACTCAAGCATTTGGTAGTTCTCAAAGCAAACAAGTGAGAGTTGCAGGGCAGGTCAGCCCCATGGGGCAGCTTCTTGCCCATCATCATGGCAGAAAGTCTCATTGCTGCAAGTGTGTGCTGAGAAAGAAGTGCATGTGAGGGGCTAATGTGGCCTGCAGCAGGAGTCTGCAGGAACACATTGCTGCTGAAGAAGCAAGGAGCTCTGAAGGAAACTAAAGACAAGAAGACAGAAAGGCTCCAGGGAGACCTAAGAGCAGCCTGCCAGTACCTGAAGGGGGCTGCAAGAAGGATGGAGAGAGACTGTTGGCAAAGGCCTGCAGTGATAGGACAAGGGGCAATGGCTTCAAACCAGAGAAGAGCAGATTTAGATTGGATGTTAGGAACAGGTTCTTTGAGGGTGGTGGGACACTGTATCAGGCTGCCTGGGGAGATAGTTGGGGCCACATCCCTGGAGATATTCAAGGCTGGGCTCGACACGGCTCTGGGCAACCTGATCTAATTGAGGATGTCCCTGCTGACTGCAGAGAGGGTTGGACTGGATGAGCTCTGGACATCCCTTCCAGCTCAGACCATTCAGTGATTCTGTGAAAGATCACCTCAAGAAGGATTCATTGGTGATCAGCATTCCCAAAGGAAAAGCCCATTTGGAGGACCTATCAGACTCCCTGTCAATCATCCATGAGGCCTGCCTAGGGAAAACTCTGAACTTGTAACCTCCAGGCCCAGCCAGTAAACAAATGTTTGCACAAACAGCACAATGACAATTGTTTCAGGGGAAGATGTGGCAATCCACACGAGAACTTTGAGCAGCAGATAAAGTTTGCTCCTAACTGTTTGTGGTTCACAGCACTTCAGATCTATTGTAGCCCACTTTATGACCGTGAAAAATGCCAGGCTGTCAGAAGGCTGAGCCCTGCAGCCCTGTTCTGAAAGCAGGATCCATCACTAGAGCTGAAGACCAAAATATCTTGTAAGGCTTGGCCCTTTGAGGTTGGTGACACACACCCTGGCTCAGAGAAAATGGTGGCACACACACACCACACACACACACTCACACTCTCACACACACACTCTCACACACACACACACACACACACACACACTCACCAGCCAGTTGACTGCAATGTACCAAACAGGCTGGCAAAATATTTTCAGCCTTGCTCTTTTTCAAGTATCAAAGCCTGAAAATGCACTAACTGCATGGCTGCACCAACTGCATGGCTGCACCAGCTGCATGGTTGCACCAACTGCATGGCTGCACCAGCTGAATGGTTGCACCAACTGAATGGCTGCACCAGCTGAATGGTTGCACCAGTTGAACAGTTGCACCAGCTGCATGGTTGCACCAGCTGCATGGTTGCACCAACTGCATGGCTGCACCAACTGCATGGTTGCACCAACTGCATGGCTGCACCAACTGCATGGTTGCGCCAACTGAATGGTTGCACCAACTGCATGGCTGCACCAATTGCATGGTTGCACCAACTGCATGGCTGCACCAACTGAATGGCTGCACCAACTGCATGGTTGCACCAAGTGAATGGCTGCACCAACTGCATGGCTGCACTAGCTGAATGGTTGCACCAACTGCATGGCTGTACCAACTGCATGGCTGCACTAGCTGAATGGTTGCACCAACTGCATGGCTGTACAAACTGAATGCTGCTTCTGAAGCGTTTCCTCCCAAAGTAGCAACAAAAGCAATGTGTCACTTGATTAAACTGTGTCTTGCTACTTGTTTCCAATAGAATCACAGGACCAAAGGATCACAGGATGTTAGGGGCTGGAAGGGACCTCCATAGATCATCCAGTATAACCACCTTGCCAGAGCAGAACCACCTTTGTTTGTTTTTTGGTTTTTTTGCTGTCCACTTTTCATTTTTATTATTTTTTTTTCCTCACTCCTTTCTTCTCCATCTTCTTCTTTTTCTCACATCTTCCTCTTCTCATCTCCATCTCCATCCTTTCAGCACCACCTCCCCTTTTCTGCCCTATCTGCCCCTTTCCCACCCCACACTGTATTTTCCCCCAAACTCAGAGCACCTGCCTTCTGCTGCAGGCTCCTCCCACCCCAGGTGTGACCACTTTACCTTCCCTGCCCACTCCCCTTTATAATGAGCCCCAGGAGAGGCAGAAGCCCCAAACTTGCCCAACTGGGCAGAGGGATCCTCCTCCCACCGTCAGTGGTGAGTCCCTGTGGTGTGCACTGGGTGCTTGGGAGTGGGATCCAAAAAGGCTGGGGGGGGCTGGTGCCCCCCCCACCCCCCATGGTTCAGCAGGTTAGGGCCTAACAATCTGCTCGATGCCATTGCTTTGATGTCACTGCACAGGTGGTGGTTGAGCTGCTCTCTGTTGATGAGCCATGGGGAAATGTCTGAGCATTCCTTTTCTCCCAGCAGGTTTGTTTAACTTTGCAGCTCCCTGGCAGCTCTGCAGAAGGATGAGTTTGTGGACCTGGCCGCACAGGTGCGCTTTGGCTCTCCGACCTCGGCAGGACAAGTCCTGCTCACCTCCAAGATGCACTTTGGCTGCCCAGCTGTGGTTTGGCTGTGCAGCCACCCCCCAGTTTGCCTGGGTTATTTCTGGGTGTTGGTGGCACAGCCTTTAATTAGGTAGCTGCCCAGTGCTTGTCACACAGTGTTGAGAGGCATCCTCTTAATGCTCTACCAGCTGTGTAGGTTGCTTAGGAAGTTGCTTAGGTTCAGCACTTTTCCCTTCTTTAGGTCCATGAAACAGGAGGTATCCGATGTCCAAGTCACTCACTGTGTGTTTAGGTGGTCCCTCCTGCCCCTCAGGGCCAAGCTGAGAGAGCAGTGAGTAGTTGAGCAGGTATGAGGCTGTGATGGTTTGAGACATGGCCCATGGCTGTGCTGCCCTAGAGAGCCTTAAGAGTTCGCCTGCTTCCTTCACATTTCCTTCTCAGCTTTTGAGCTTCATCCTGCTGGTGCTCCTGTGGAGCTCTGGCAAGGTACTTGCAGCCTCCTCTTTTTGTGGTAGTGACCAAAGCTACCTCTGAACTCGGAATAGAAGGACCATGAATGCTGTGGCAAGCCCCAAACTGCTTGGTTCTCTTGCAGTGACAGCACTCGGGCACATCCATGCCTTCCTTCACTGCCCAGCATGGAAACCTCCACTTAGCAGAGAGGGTTAAGGATGTTCAGTATGAATGGGCACAGCCTGGCAGTGTTAAAATTCAGACCCCCTCCTGCTTCAGTCAGGAACAGCTCTGAAGAAGGATGGGTTTGTCACTAGTGACAGATCTCCAGCTGGACATCACTCTGTGTGGCTAACTGAGGTGACCCTGGAAAACAAAAAGAGATTTGGATGTGTTGCGGGTTGGTTTTGGGTTGTTTTTTTTTTTTTTTTAATGTGGATAGGAAAGTGTCCAAACAGAGTTTTACTGCTACAGCAGGAACTAACTGGTCTGCTTTAGTGGCTTCAAAAAGAAGGCTGATCTGAGTACAAGGAAAACATGCACAATTTGAAGGCAAATTAGTCTCAATCCAAATGTAAATCTAAAATTTCTGGTCCTGGCCAAACTCTCTCTCTCTCTCTCCCAAACTTATTAGTGCTGATGGTGCACATTTCTGCTCTGTGTTACAAACCATTTAGCATGGTCTCAGTGAGACTGCTTTACAATTGGGTAATATTACTGCTTTATCTTCCCCTGCCAAGCTTCTCCCTCAACTTCCATTAAAAGAGCTTCCAAGGGCTTGCTTCTTTGAGCTCTCTTAATAGTTCTTCTCCACCAGAATGGAAATGCCAAGTTTTGGGAGCTGTTTTAAAGGCCTTCAGGTTAGGATGAGGTTGAGGTTGAGCATTTGACAGAGGAGCAAGCACATCAGTGTCTCAGGTATTTATTGGTTGGGCAGAGTTGTGTGGGTTTTTTTTTTTTTTTCCCTCTTAGCAAACTCTCATTTGAGTATATGCTGCTGAGCACAAACTTCAGACACCTGAAAAGATGTGCTAGAGTCATCACCTGCACCAATGACCAAAGACCTGGAAACTGCTACTTCTTGGAAGACAACATGAAAGGGGGGGAAAAATATATATATTCCCTACCTTAGAATGTAGCAAAACAAGCAGCAGCAACCTTACCAGAAGGGCACCAAGTGAGCTGTGCACAGATGTCCTCATGACCAATCACTATGTTCAGCACACACTTTTCTGCACACCATCTTTGGAAAAGGTTTGAGCTTGTGGAATGCTAGAAATCTAGTGTGGCTCAGCTTGGAAGGGACCTCACAGATCATCTGCTCCAACCTCCCCACCATGGGCAGGGACACCTCTCAACTAGATTCACCTGCTTAAGGCCTCAACCAGCCTGGCCTTGAACAACTCCAGGGAGGAGGCAGCCACAGCCTCCCTGGGCAGTCAATTCTTCAGGTATATTAGTGAGAAGAGGAGAACTAGGGACAACGTGGGACCCTTACAGAAGGAAAATGGAGAGCTGCTGACAAAGGACATGGACAAGGCTGAGGTGCTCAATGACTTCTTTGCCTCAGTCTTCAACAGCAAGGGCTCCAACCACAATGTCCAAGTTGCAGAGGGTAAAAGTGAGGACTGGGAGCAGGCAAATCTGCCTACTATAGTAGAAGATGATGTTTATGAGCTCCTAAGAAACCTGAATGTGCACAAGTCCATGGGGCCTGATGAGATCCACCCACGGGTCCTGAGGGAACTGGCAGATGAAGTTGCCAAACCACTGTGCATCATATTTGAAAAGTCATGGCAGACTGGTGAAGTTCCTGCTGACTGGAGAAGGGCAAACATAACACCCATCTTCAAGAAGGGTAAAAAGAATGACCCTGGAAACTACAGACCAGTCAGCCTCACCTCTGTGCCTGGCAAGATCATGGAGCAGATCCTGCTGAAAGTCCTGCTAAGGCAAATGGAAAACAAAGCAGAGGTGATTGGTGGGAACCAGCATGGCTTCACCAAGGGCAGATCTTGCCTGACAAATTTAGTGGCTTTCTATGATGAAGTCACAGCGACAGTGGACAAGGGAAAGGCAGCTGATGTCATCTACCTGGACCTGAGTAAAGCATTTGACTCTGTCCCACATGACATCCTGGTCACCAAACTGGAAAAGCATGGACTTGATGGATGGACCACTCGCTGGATAAGGAATTGGCTGGATGGTCGAACCCAGAGAGTGGCGATCAACGGCACAATGTCCACCTGGAGACCAGTGACAAGTGGTGTCCCTCAGGGGTCAGTGCTGGGACCAGTGCTGTTTAACATCTTTGTCAGTGACATGGACAGAGGAATGGAGTGCACCCTCAGCAAGTTTGCAGATGACACCAAGCTGTGTGGCACAGTCGACTTGCTAGAGGGCAGGGATGCCATCCAGAGGGACCTGGACAGGCTGGAGAGTTGGGCCCAGGCCAACCTGATGAAATTCAATAAGGCCAAGTGTAAGGTCCTGCACCTGGGTAGGCACAATCCCAAGCACAAATACAGGCTGGGTGGTGAATGGCTGGAGAGCAGCCCTGAGGAAAAGGACCTTGGAGTCTGGGTTGATGAAAAGCTCAACATGAGCCTGCAGTGTGCACATGCAGCCCAGACAGCCAACCGAGTCCTAGGCTGCATCAAGAGAAGCGTGGCCAGCAGGGCAAGGGAGGTGATTCTGCCCCTTTACTCTGCTCTCGTCAGACCCCACCTGGAGTACTGTGTGCAGTTCTGGAACCCTCAGCACAGGAAGGACATGGAAGTGTTGGAGCGGGTCCAGAGGAGGGCCACAAAGATGATCAGAGGGCTGGAGCAGCTCTCCTATGAGGACAGGCTGAGGGAGTTGGGGCTCTTCAGCCTGGAGAAGAGAAGGCTTCGAGGGGACCTGATAGTAGCCTTCCAGTATCTGAAGGGGGCCTACAGGAAGGCTGGGGAAGGATTATTTACAAGGTCCTGCAATGACAGGACAAGGGGCAATGGGTTTAAACTGGCAGAGGGGAGATTTAGACTGGATGTTAGGAGGAAGTTCTTTACAGTGAGGGTGGTGAGGCACTGGCACAGGTTGCCCAGGGAGATTGTGGCTGCTCCCTCCCTGGATGTGTTCAAGGCCAGATTGGAGGAGGCCTTGAGTAACCTGTACTAGTGGGAGGTGTCCCTGCCTATGGCAGGGGGTTGGAACTAGATGATCCTTGAGGTCCCTTCCAACCTTACCATTCTATGATTCTATGAATTCCAGAGTCTCACTACCCTCCTGCAGAAGAACTTCTTCCTAAGCTCCAGTCTAACTCTGCTCTCCCTCAGCTTCAAACCATTCTTCCTTCCCCTGTCTCTATACCCATTCCTCTGCAGCCTTCCTGTAGGATCCCTTCAGCTATTGGAAGGCAGCTCTAAGGTGCCCCCAGAGTATTCTCCAGGCTGAACACCTCCAGCTCCCTCAGCCTGTCCTCCTCACAGAGGTGTCTCAGCTCTTGAATCATCTTTGCAGCTCTCCAGGCAGGAGGTAACCACAGCCTTCCTGGGCAGCCTATTCCAGGGTCTCATCACTCTTGCACTGAAGAACTGGAGACTTTGCACCTGAAGCCAACAAGTGCTTCTTGCTCCCTTGAAGCAGGGCCCAGACTTGATTGGCATTTGGACCCCCTCAGGGATTGCCATTTGAACTGGATAACAAAGGCCAAGGGGAGGTGAGTTCACCACGTGGCTGGGAGCAGATGTGAGGAATTCACCCTGAGTCTTCTGCCCTTCAGAAGGGCTCTCTTGGTGTGACCATGACTCTTGCCAGGACATCCACAGCCATATGGTTGTGCTGACAGAAATGGCAAAGTGTTTGAGATGAACTGGAAATGTCAATTTGAAAGTTTCCTTTAAAAGTACTCAAGTGTCTTTTTTTATTTTCCTTAAAGCAAAGCAAGCCTATTAGTGTTTCAAAGAACTCCTGGAAGCACCATAGAATGTTCTAGCTTAGAAAGGACCTCAGATTATCTACTCCAACCTCCCCACCATGGGCAGGGACACCTCTCAACTAGACTCAGCTGCTCAAGCCCTCACCCAACCTGGCCTTCAACACCTCCCTGGGAGGAAACAACCAGAGCCTCCCTAGGCAGCTTATTCCAGAGTCTCACTGCCCTCCTACTGAAGAACTTCTGCCTAAGCTCCAGTCTAACCCTGCTCTCCCTCAGCTTCAAACTATTCCCCCTTGCCTTGTCTCTAGACACCCTGATGAAAAGTCCCTCTGCAGCCTTCCTGTAGGATCCCTTTGGCTACTGGAAGGCAGCTCTAAGGTGCCCCCAGAGCCTTCTCTTCTCCAGGCTGAACGTCCCCAGCTCCCTCAGTTGATTCTTGTGTTTAGCTTTCCCTGTAACCACAGGACAGATCACAGTGTGTAAATCTGCTGTGGTCACCTCGCTGGTAATTTCACCTTTCCTGGGAGGCATCAGGTTACAGGAGGGTGGAAGCTGTTGCAAGCATGCTCCCATCCCGCGTGGGCTCCCCACAGCACACTCAGGCTTCTCAGGCAGTGCATGGAAAAAAATAACAAGGCTAAGATTTTTCTCACAAACATCTGCTCCAGTCTGCAGTCAGCTAAGGAGAAAAAAAAAAAAAAGACAAATTTAGCAGTATAACAGGGAGCAAACACAAGTGACCAGCGGTGAAGCTCTCTGGTGAAATGCCTTTCTTTAAGTTGCATTACATGCATGATAAACTGAATGCCACTCTGAATTCCTGCTCCAACTGCCTATGAAGCAGGGGAGTAATTAAACAAGCATAAACCAGTAGACCATGTCAAGAGTAATCAGAATTTACAAGCTCAGTAGATAAAGACTGGGGTTTGTTTTTTTTTTTTTTTCTCCCAGAAGCTAGGAGTAAAACTATCAGAGCATTAGAGGACACCAACGAAAATCAGAGAGCCCTCACTTATTTAATACGAGCCAGCAGCAGAGCTATGCAGAACTACCAAACAGAGCACTCTGCCCTGGCACTGTTGGCAGGTGGCCCACTCACCAAAACAACAAATCAGACAAAGATTTCAGTGTACAGAGCTCCACCCAGCAATGGTGTGAAGCAGGGAAGCACTGGGGACTGAGCAGGAGAAGGAACTCCCAAGAGCTGGGCCCCTTGGGCTGTGCTGCGGCAAGAGAAGCGCTCAGCCAAACAAATAAGGACCCGTGAGAATGAGGAGTCTCTGTCTCCACTGAATATATTTGTTCTAAGGCAGAGATGTACAAACTGTCCCTCTGCTGCCTCCTTAGAGGTGCTGAGGCCAGCCCAGATAAACCAAAGGCAGTGAGAGGGCAAAGGGAACATTTGCTGCCTTTATTGCTGCCTTCTGCTATCCGAATTAAGTCTTACGTAAGACAGCAGCATGCTGAGGATGTCAGATATCAAATGAAGCCAGCCTAAGAAACTGGATTTTCCTAAAAGCAGATTTTTCAGTTTGGAGGTTTTCAACAAGCTTTGTTTTCTTGCTCCAAATAAAAATTCTATTTTCCTAAGAATTTCTTTCCTTCTGGGTGGGGAAAAAACAAACAAACAAAAAAAAAACCCCACAACTAAAAAAATTTCCGAAATAGAAAGCAGAAAGAAAGTGCAGTGCACAACAGGGAGCAGATCTATCACATATTTCTGTTCCCTGCTTCACACCTGCTTGTAAACATTCCTGGGCTGCATCAAGAGCAGCGTGGCCAGCAGGGCAAGGGAGGGGATTGTGCCCCTTTACTCTGCTCTCCTCAGACCCCACCTGGAGTACTGTGTGCAGTTCTGGAGCCCTCAGCACAGGAAGGACATGGAAGTGTTGGAGTGGGTCCAGAGGAGGCCACAAAGATGCTCAGAGGGCTGCAGCAGCTCTGCTGTGAGGACAGGCTGAGAGAGTTGGGGCTCTGCAGCCTGGAGAAGAGAAGGCTTCCAGAAGACCTTAGAGTAGCCTTCCAGTATCTGAAGGGGGCTACAGGAAGGCTGGGGAGGGACTATTGTCAAGGGCTTGTAATGACAGNTGGAACTAGATGATCCTTGAGGTCCCTTCCAACCTTACCATTCTATGATTATAGGAGAACCTCTTCCCTATTCCACCACAGACAAATTCACAGAATCAATGAATTATGGCTGAGGTTGAAAGAGGCCTCAAAGATCATCTCCTTCAACCTCTCTGTCATGGGCAGGGACATCTCTCAAGTAGACTCAGCTGCTCAAGGCCTTATCCAATCTGGCCTTCAACATCCCCAAGCAGGAGGCAGCCACAATCTCCCTACAGGCTGTCTATTCCAGCATCTCACCATCCTCCTACCAAAGAACTTCTTCCTAAGCTCCAGCCTAACTCTGCTCCCCTCAGCTTCAAACCATTCCCCCTTGTCCTGTCTCTAGACACCCTGATGAAAAGTCCTTCTGCAGCCTTCCTGTAGGATCCCTTTGGCTACTGGAAGGCAGCTCTAAGGTTCCCCCAGAGTCTTCTCTTCTCCAGACTGAACAACTCCAGCTCACTCCACCTATCCTCATAGCAGAGGTGTCCCAGCCCTTGGATAACCTTTGTGGCTCTCCTTTGTGAGCCATCTCAAACGACAATCTAAGGACTCGATCTCCAACTCTGGAAATTAAAATCAGCCCATGGACAAATGCCCAGCTGTGCCAGTCTGTGCCCAAGTCATGCTCTTTGCTGGGCTATTATCACCCATTACAGCCTATTCCAGAGTCCCACCACCCTTCAAACAAGTGAGAATGTAAAGCTAGGTTAGACATGGAGTATGAGTAACCATGGAAAAGTGGTGGTGTTCCTCTCCTGATGTTTTGATGCTCAGAAGTTGCTTTGGCTAACATACAATTAGCAGGTCTCCATACCAGGTTAAGTAGGGAAATCTAATACCTAATAGACTGAAGATGTCAGCCTAGAAGACCCAAGCATTCCTTCTAGTCCTAAACTCTGCAATCCAGATCTATAAATGAACTTCCTGAGAGGGCTTGTAGTGATAGGATGAGAGGGCATGGATTGAAGCTTGAAGAGGGGACATTGACTCTGGGGATTAGGAAGAAATTCCTCACAGTGAGAGTGGAGAGACACTGGAACAGGTTGCCCAGGGAGGTCATGAATGCCCCCTCCCTGGGGGTGTTCAAGGCCAGGCTGGATGAGGCCTTGAATGACCTGGTCTGTGGAAGGTGTCCCTGTGCACGGCAGGGAGGTTGGAACTTGATGATCTCTGAGGTCACTTCCAACCTAAACCCATCTATGAATCACAAAATCATAAAGGCTGGAAAAGACTTTTAAGAACCTCAATGCCAACTGTCAAGCCAACACAGCTATGAGCAATAGAATCATAGAATGGTAAGGTTGGAAGGGA
>VWZE01015378.1:111377-128103 GCA_013396675.1 Eubucco bourcierii | reverse complement strand
TCCAACACTTCCATGTCCTTCCTGTGCTGAGGGTTCCAGAACTGCACACAGTACTCCAGGTGGGGTCTGACGAGAGCAGAGTAAAGGGGCAGAATCCCCTCCCTTGCTCTGCTGGCCACGCTTCTCTTGATGCAGCCTAGGACTCGGTTGGCTGTCTGGGCTGCATGTGCACACTGCAGGCTCATGTTGAGCTTTTCATCAACCCAGACTCCAAGGTCCTTTTCCTCAGGGCTGCTCTCCAGCCATTCACCACCCAGCCTGTATTTGTGCTTGGGATTGTGCCTACCCAGGTGCAGGACCTTACACTTGGCCTTATTGAATTTCATCAGGTTGGCCTGGGCCCAACTCTCCAGCCTGTCCAGGTCCCTCTGGATGGCATCCCTGCCCTCTAGCAAGTCGACTGTGCCACACAGCTTGGTGTCATCTGCAAACTTGCTGAGGGTGCACTCCATTCCTCTGTCCATGTCACTGACATGACATGAGCTGGTGGGTTCAAGCCTGTCTCACAAATGCCCCAGCATGGGAGCTGCTTACGGCACCTATGGAGATGCTGAAAGCCAATATGAGAGGCATCATCATCTTCAGAAAGGGTTTCCCCTTGCCCAGGCACCTTGACCTGTCCCAGAAAATGTATTAATGAGCCCAACAGAAGGTTCCAGCGACAATGTGACAGCTCCCTTTTACTCTGCCAGCTACTTACTCATCTGATACAGGAAGTCATAAGTCAGGTCATGCATCAGACAATCCTCTCATTCACTTAATCTTGTAAACACTGCCAGCAGCCACAGGTAAAGAGGGAGTAAGGGAAGGAGATGTGCATCTCCACAACAAAGCATAGGGCTGCCATCCCAGGCCAAGACCTCTAGTTTGGTCTCCACATGGCCACTGCCAAAAACTAAAGTACATGATCCTCTGTGTTAGTCTTATCATGCTCCAAAAAAAGTAGAAATTGCCTAAGGAACCAAAGCATAGGGCTTGGCATACTATACTGTTTGATTTTCTCAGTTACCTCTCACCTGTCCAGCCCAAATAAATGTTGCAGAGATCCTGCTTCTGTGCTAGTCTTGGGCAGGGGGTTAGTTCTACAGAGTGCTTTCACTTAGCAGTGACCTGGAACTTAGTTCCAAGCTTGCCATCAAGATCACTTGTCCTTTAATCAGATGTCCTCTGAACAAGGTTCTATATTTCAGACATCCCAAAGAGGCTGACACAGGGTGAGCTCAAATGCTCTTTCTTTCCTACCTCTGAAAAAGCATACTTGTGGCCCACTACTAGAGCTCACCCCAAGACATAAGAGCCAAAGAGAAAAAAAACAAAAAACGACCAAAACAAAAAAAAACACGCCTCAAGCAGACAGAAGAAGAGACTTCAAATTCTCCTAACATTTATCAACTGGTAAACACAATTCATAGAATGGTTTGGGTTGGAATGGACCTCAATGGTCATCTAGTCCAACCTCCTCTGCAAGTAAGCAGGGACATCCTCAACTAGACAAGGTTACCCGGAGCCTTGTCAAGCTTTGCCTTGAATACCTCCAGCAATGGGGCCTCACAGTGCAGAATTTGTTCCTAACATCCAATCTAAATCTACTCTTTTCTGGTTTGAAACCATTGTCCCTCATCTTGTCACTATAGGCCTTGGCAAACCATCTCTCTCCATCTTTCTTGTAGGTCCCCTTCATGTTCTGCTTTCAGCAGGTATCTCAGAATGTCAATCACTTTTACTAGCAATGAATACCAGAACTGCAAGGGACATTACTGCATAGGTTGTCAAACAGTTGTGAGCTCTCTCTCCCTTGATTCAGGAGATGAAAAAGGTTTCTCATTTTCCATGTGGGTTTACATTTACTCCATTTTTAAAAAACAAAGCAGCACTTAGATCTAGGTGCTTCAAACCAAAAAGAGATTCATGAAACAATCCAGCCACAGTGAACGCCCCTGTTGGTAAAGTACTATTTAAAAAGGACAAAGAAGCTGGATACAGTCCTCGTTTTTCATCTGCCCTTCCTGCATCGCTTTCATCCTCCCCACTCTCCTGATGCCAAGGAAAATGGATGCACTGTAACGATCAACAGGTTGGGTTGTTTGAGCTGCCTCTTTGGTGATGACTAAGGAGTAAGCACACAAGGCATAAGCAACAGGATTGCCTTAAAGCCGCGTGAGATGACTCTAGTGTCACATCTACAATAGCTATGTATAAAAGTGATCGTAACAGCCAAGCCTCGAGTTCGAAAGACCTCCTTGCCTCAGCGAGGCTTTTCAGAGCTGTCCGTTAGAGGTCACCAGTACTCAACCGCAGCAGAAGCCCAGCCCCTGCGAACGAAATCCCAGACACCAGACCTCCAGCGAAAAAATTGCACCCTCAACCAGAGAGAAGAACCAAACAGAGAACATACACCCTTCTTCACCCTATTATAAAAGAAGGCAGTGGGAAACCAGAGCTTTGGAAAATAGGTGCGTGTGCCTTTGACACAAGCTTGAAAGAGGGAGCCTGAGGAGCCCATCAGCTGCAGGGGCAAACATTGCCGTGTGGTGATCAGCAATCAGAGCAGGCTCAGCCGGCACTCTGGGCAGAAAGCTCGGCGAAGTCATGACTTCTTAAAGGCAGAGATTTAGGCAGGCAAATTATGCTCTAAGCATTAAAACTGCCAGGCCATGTGGGGGTTGACTTCACCTGCAAACATGAACTGCAGAAGGGAAGGAAACAGCTGCCCGGGGCGCAGGGACTGAACGCTGCTTCTGCTCCCTTTGGAGAGCCATTGTCCCCGAGTCATCAATCTACCCACCCTCCGTTCCTCCCCTGCAGAGGAGAGTAGTCCTACTGCAGCCAGTGTGGGACACCAGGAGAGAAAATCCGTGCTCTGACATTGTGAAACAACGCAGCATTGTCTGCCCGTCCACTGCAGGCCTCAGCCAAAGCCCATCCTCCTGCCACCCCAAAAGGGCAAGGACATAGCACATCCCTGCTGTCCCACAGCTGAGTCTGGGAGGAAACCTGGTGGAGCCTGGGAGCACAGGCATCTGATGAGAAAGGACATCACCTCATCTTACAGCTCTTGAGACAAGAAAAAACAAATGCCAAAACACCCCCACCTCTCAAGATGCTGCCTATCAGCTGTGCTCTGTGGCCAATAACCTGCCTGCAAGCACTGCAATTACATTGGATCCCAAAGCAGGTGGGCACTTTATCAGCCAGCCACATCCCTCCCACACACCATCATTTCCTTCTGTCCTTCAATAAAAATTTGCCACCTTACTCATTTCCCTGCCAAGCACAGGGGACCCTCACTGCTCTACCCATAGAGTTGCTAGCTACCAGTTAACCCTCAAGTTGATGTGCCTGTATTTGAGGGTAGTCTTGTGGACAGGACACAAAGGCTGTGATGGAGTCATGCTGCTACATCAATATCTGAAGATATGAAAGTCAGGCTGCAACCTCCTCTGACCTTGTTCCCCGCTCCTCCCTCCAAAAGATCAAACCTGTGATGGCAATCCCTCCACATGGCCACCTTGCATCTATCCAACTGCTCCTACTGTGGCAGCAGCTTCTGTCCTTAAGCACCCAACTGGCTCATCTGAGCCCACAGGCACAGACACAGCATATGTTTGCTGCATCCCTGTCTGTATGCTCTCTACAAACCCTTGGCAGCATGGAGATGCAGCACACAGAGGTGACGGGGGTGGGAAAGAAGGGGAGGACATTTGTGTGCTCACTGGATTGTCCTGCTGATGAAGGACAACAAGCCAGGATTCAGCAGCAGCTGCTCCCTTGTGCTGGTTTGAGGCTAATTGGAATATTTTAATGAGAAAAATTAGATTATAGACTGTGAAAAGAAAACAGTGGTGATGTCTACTTCACTCATAGGTTTGCTGAGATATATAGAAGCAAGGATACTAACATAGATAAGACAGTCAGTCTGTCAGAATCTGCTTCTCTTCTGCTTGGATCTGTGTAACCCAACTAATCATTCTGCTTCTAACCCACCCCTCCCCACCAAGCCTCCCAACTCACCTTGCACATAAGGCAGACTCTGGGGTACGAGTTGGGGAGGTGGAAAGAAGGTGGAAGAGTGGTTAGGAGCCCCTCCTGGGGACTCTGATTTCTGGGAGGGGTATTGTGTTTCTGTATATAGCTGTAAATATCTGCTTGTATATTGTGCTAAGCTGTGAATATAAAGCTTCATTCCTTAACTACCAGCCAGCTGAGTCTAGCCTGGGTGATTTCATTGTGTGTGGGGGTGGGTAACTCCCAAACCTTCACATCCCTTTTAACTGCTCGTGATGACTATTTGCCATAGGGGAGGAATCATGACATTATCTCTTGGGGTTTTATCTGCAGCATGTTTTCTTCCAGAGAAGAGGCCACTGATAGCCATCTAGGCTGCCTCTAGTCCTGTGTTTACACCCAGATGACAGAGGCACTGTGAGGTTGTATGGACAGACACATGTCTCACCCACCTCAGGACTGACCTGCAGAAGGCTGGGGGAGGAAATCAGGGAAGTCAAAGGCTGATGAAGACACTGCTCAACCTTGTACTAATTTTTATGGCCAGGCACTGAGAGATCCAAAACTCAAGACCAGTGCTGTTAGACCACTCCCAAATCTCAGCTTGGTGTTTATGACCTTGGTATGCTGCCCACCTGTGCTGGACCCACAGTGTAACTAAGCCTGAGAGGCTTAATGTCTCCTCTCGAAGTACTGCTGCCATCTGATGCATCACTGCTAATAGGCCAGCTGTTGCATTAAACAGACTCCCCAGCCCCTCTGCTAAAGCAAGTATGCCTAAATCAGGTTGTACAGAAGGGCATCCAGGCACATTTTGAGTCTCCAGAGGAGACTATCTGTTGGCAGCAGACCTGTGCCAGGTAAGCCAACCCTTGGAAAAAACCCCACAAAATTCTGCTGGTAACACCAAGCTTGGAGTCAGGTATTGATCTTCCAGCTCTTCCTGTTTCTCTCCTCATCAGTCTTTCCAACTGAAAGGATAGAGAAGAACACTACTTGTCCTCCTGATCCCTTAATCAGTCATCCCAAAGCCCTGGAGTCTCTCTTGGGTCCCTCAGACTTCTTGTTGCAACTTCATCACTGCCTACACCTGACAAATCAATAATGGATAATAATCTGAGGGTGATGACAGAGTAGGAAGCTTTCTTTTCATATCTTTAACCTAGGCCCCATAGAGGCAGAAGCCTTCCCTAAGAAGCAAGTCCAGTCTGCATATTAGGCCTTCTGTTTCTTTCAGCAAGGAGTCTCCTATGACAATGACCCATCTTCCTTTCTTTATAGATGTAATTTTGACAAAGAGCATAGACAGATTTTGCCTTGGCAGAATTTTCAAGCTAGATTAACCATCATCCTTGCTATTGTTTGGTTCCACTTGCAGAACCTTATACCTATTATGCAAGGGCACATTGAGACTGCAGCACAGCCACAGCAGGACTCAGCAGAAGGGATTCTTAGGAGAAAGAGCCATTTCTTTTCCCACCTTGCTGCCTTCCCCACCTCAGGAATGGGAGAGAAAAATGTAAGAGAGTTTGTTCCACTCCCTCTCTTCTTTTTAAGCTGCACATCACCTTTTACAGCTCTTTATTCTTTCTTGCTGTTTCAGGTTTGGCACACAGCATCGTGTTTTCGATTTCCAGGCTACATTTGCCAGCACCTTTAAACAGTCCTCAAGGATAAGGCTGAGCAGTCTGCTCTGCTAAGTCCTGTGGTCTAGACAAGACAGAAGTGAGTTTCCTTTATCAAGCAGTCCCATGTGAGCAGCGGGGAGCAGGCTGTAGGTTTTTTCTGCCCTCAGCAGTTGCCATAATACTTGGGTTTCAGAGTGAAGACAGACCCTTGTTGGAGAGCAGCTGAAGCAGCTGCTCTGCCATGTCAGTGTTCCCCATTTTCTGAGCTAGGAAAGCCTTAGCCCCAAGCATAGCTAGCCTCCCATAAGAGAGTGGCACCAACTCTCCAACACACTAAACCACAGCTCCTACAAGTTCCTATGTGTACCTTAAGACTGACAAGCAACTCCACCTGCTCTCTAGTCAGTGCTGGGCATTGCCCATCAGGTTTTTCCACCTCCTCCTGCACCTATGATAGAGTCCTCTGTAAGCACAAACATTTTGTGCAGCCACTGATGAATGCTGATGGTTGTGGGTGGGAGGGTGACTAAGCATGAAAAAGACCCTTTCTCAGAGGCTTAGTGGCTTGGAAGAGTTTTCCTCAAGGGGAGAGAGCAGTACAAGCACAGGATTGTCCCTGTCAGCCAGATTGTTTGCCTTACCCCTGTCCAAGTGAGTGGGAGAGCATTGTCTGCTTGCGTTAAAGTGATTGCACTGTTGATAAGCTGCAAGCAGGCAAAGAGTTCACATAAGGAGAAACACAAAGCATGGTAGAAGAGGAGAAGCTCTTTAAAAACATATTTTACCTTTGATAATTGCAGTAAGAAGGCCTCTGGTGAAAAAACCTATACCTAATGAAAAAGTTTAACAAGTCCAAGGAGATATCCAGGGTTGCCAAGACCAGTTGGCAAGAGCCTGAGACTTACTCACCAGCCCTCAGTATGTTAATTCACAGTGTACCTGAGAGAAGAACATGACCCAGAGCTCCACAGGCTTACAGAAGTGTGGCTGTGAGGAAAAAAATCTTTTAAGCTGCTGGTGGTAGCAGCCACTGTTCTTTCAGGGAGAGAAAGAAGCCATTCACCTCTTTTGGAATAGGCAGTTAAAAAAAAAAAAACTTCCTGCATCAGTCTTGCAATCACCCAGGCTGGTCAGCCTGAGTTTCCATGGTGTTTTCAACAGTAGTTTAAAGCAAATGGCAAAAGCAGTTTTGATGGAGTACAGAGAAAGGTAGACACAGCAGCCTGGTGGGAAGCCAGAGAAACATGTCCTGCAGGAAGCATCTTGCACAACACAAAGCAAGCTAAGGCAGAGCTTTGGCTGCAGGGTGTAGGAGAGACACTTGGAGTTTTGGGCAGCTGTGTTCAGGAAAACAGTGCTTTGAGTATGTTCCTTGTCATTAAAGAAAGAGGCCCCAAGGACAGACTTTGCTCCAGTTTCAATTACTTATCATAAAACTCCCTTCACTACTGAGTTAAGTTGCTCAGGTCTGAAGGTAGCACTGGCTGCTGGAAGGGATTAGGGGAATGCTGCCTCACCATGAAGCAAACCATCGTGGAAGGGCTGGTAACACACCTCAAGGTACAGTGAAGATAGAGTTGCCACATGTGCTCAGCATCTCCACCTCCAAGCCCAGGGCACACAGGATCACAAACACAAGCCATCGATTGCTTAAGAGTAGTCACAAAGCTTTCCTTTGGGCAGCACTAGCCCAGCCATCTCTGCTTCTAAACCCTTCTAAGACCACAGGCAGACAGATGTTTGCAAGGGGTAGGCCCACTCTCACCCCACTAAAAAACAATCACAGCACGGCAGGCCCACAGCTTGGTCACACACATGTACAGATGCTACTGCTGATTGCAGCCATCCCCAAGCAACTCAGAGAATGCCACCAACTGAGCAGTACTGCTTTTCAGTCCCAGCAAGATGCAGATGTAGCACCAGGAAGGAGACTGCCAATGCTCCCTCCCCACCAACACCTCCACCACACAGGCAGACACACAAACTCACCTTTCACTTCTTGCTTCACAAGCTGCCTTATTGCCATAGTAACCATAATCCTAGGTCATGCAGCTAGAAAAAGAAAAATTACAGTGCAAATGAAGATACACACTGTCACCAAACACTGCTTCAGTGGTAGAACCTAATTTTCATTAGAGACATAACAGTGGGTTTGCATAATTATACATACATTAATGCCCAACATGCCCATCTTCACTTAAAATTAATGATTTCAGTTCTAAATAAAAAGCAATGCTCAAAGCAGGTTAATTTTTGGAAACAAAAATAAAAAGAACAACTTTAAAGGAGAAAATATTTCTAAAAGCTCAGGTCCTACTTGCACAGTTTTTTTGTGGGTTTGGTTTTTTTTTTTTAAATCTTGAGATTAACAGAAAGAGGAAAATGCTAAGATTGAGGCAGTTCTTAAGTAGAAGCCTGGCATAAAATAAACAGGGAACTTTACTACTTCTACAATATGAGGAATCAGAGTGAACAATGAAATGAAAAAAAAACACAAAAAAACCCAAGGCCAGGTACTAGAGCATACCTGAAATTGAGACCCAAAGCATAGCATCTGATGGCCTTTCCCTTTGGTACTTGCAGTGAAAGCAGCACAGGAGCATCATACTGAGAAGTGACACACCACTGTGAGTCACTGAGCACAGGTTTAGCTAGCACTAGAATTTACTACATAGCTTCAGGTCAGTGTTTGCAAGAAGAGGTTTATTTACTCTGATGGCACAGCTACAAAAGAGAGCAACTAAGGGACAGCCCCACCTAAGAAAACCCTGCAAGGAAAAGAAACCCTTCTTCTGTCTCCTCCTCTTTTCTTATTTGTTCCTGCTACCCTCAGGTTTCTTCATTACCCACTAATTGCAGCTGCCCTGAGGCTGGTACTCTACACCCCTCTTTATTGTGAAGCTTCCAGCTGGAGCTCATCTAAGTGATGGGAGGCCTCGGTGCTGATCAGACCTCGGCTTAACCAGTTCTACCTGTGCTGCAGCGTCTGGAGTCTGAGTATTGTCGCTTCAGGGGGCTGGGTGTGTAGAAGACTTGAGACCCCCACAGAGAGCTCTTGTTGCACCTCTAAAGATGATCACCAAACCCTGACCTGCTGCATGCTGGGCTTGGTGTTAAAATAAAAGTGGCCTCCTTAGGAGATGCTTCTTCTTTAATTCTATCAATATCCTAGTCAGGGAATAAATGGAGATGGTACAACCTGGGTTTGTTTCTGCAGAAGCTTCTCTAATTCTCCACTCACAGAAAAGGTGAGGAGGACTAGGACAAAGAGGAAAAGAGGGCTGGGCTTAAGGAAAGGGTTTGGGGCTGAAAAATGAGTGGACAAAGGAAAATGAAGCATGTGGGAAAGCAAATGGAAAGACCAAAGAAGACCTGAAGAGATGTCTGTCCTAAATAGTAACAGAGATCCCTCATGGCTGTCAATCTCCGGTTCCTCTTTTCCTTGCACTGCCATTAGCACACAGCAAGAGGAAAAGAAGCTGAGCACAAAGCTCAGCTATTGTGGAGAAGAAAGCTCCCTTCTCACTCATGTTTCTGAAAGGAGAGGAATTCACTACCTCTGGGTCCAAATGTGTCTGCTCTGGCCAGGGTCTTGCTCATCCTCCCTTCTGCAGCAGGGAGCCCTGGCTGGTATGAACCTTCAGGAACTGTAGTGAGTCAAAGTGTGGACCCCTCACTCCACTCTGCAAACATCTTCTGCCCACATACCTGAGACCTGAAAGTCCACCTCTTCATGGTGAAAAGAGAAACAACATCTTACAGAATCATAGAATGGTAAGGTTGGAAGGGACCTCAAGGATCATCTAGTTCCAACCCCCTGCCATAGGCAGGGACACCTCCCACTAGCACAGCTCACTCAAGGCCTCCTCCAACCTGGTCTTGAACACCTCCAGGGAGGGAGCAGCCACAACCTCCCTGGGCAACCTGTTCCAGTGCCTCACCACCCTCACTGTAAAGAACTTCCTCCTAACATCCAGTCTAAATCTCCCCTCTGCCAGTTTAAACCCATTGCCCCTTGTCCTGTCATTGCAGGACCTTGTAAATAATCCTTCCCCAGCCTTCCTGTAGGCCCCCTTCAGATACTGGAAGATACTGGATACTTGCTTCAGGTGCTGCTGGTCACAAGCAGATTAACTATTTTTATTTAAATAATGAGCATACAATTCTCACTCACTTGTGCTTGCTGCGTGTGCCCTTCCTTCTCAAGTGCTACCCCAGGAAGAAAAGATACTTTTTAGAGAGGTAGGATTGAGTCTGACAGAAGGCCTTGCTGGTCAGGAGCTGTGAGCAAAATGGAGGGAATAATCCATCTCTCCTCCAAGCATTTTCACCGCCATCTTGTCCTTCAGGCCGGGCCATAGCTGGGTAGCAAGTCAAAGAGTTATGTGCCTGTGTTTTGTAGCCATGCTGGGCAAATCCAGCTCTTCTGGAGCTGTGCTGTACAGCTGACCTGCCTAGACCACACGTGCCAGGGAGGTGAGAGGTGAGGGGTAGTGCAGCACTCTGCTGTGAGCGTCCCCAAGCTGTTTGCCCAGGGTTGCACACTGCCTACAACGGCTATGCAGCCTCCTGCCTGAACAGAGAGTGATGGCATTGCTAAAACCTCCAGAAAGAAACAGGGAAATTGTTCAAATGCCTCTGAGATAAAATGTACTGGTGGGAACAAGACTAGTGGCTAAAACGGAGAGAAGATCCAAAATCTCCTCTGAACTGGTGAAGAAACAAAACCTCTGCCCCTGTGACCTGTGTTTTGTCTGTAATTACCCCTTCTGGCTGCGACAAAACAGGGAAACAAGACAGGCTGGGACTTCAGATGGAGGAATCCAGCTCTAGGAGTAAGACACCTATCACAGTGCGCTGGATTGAAAGGAACATGCAAAGGTCATCTAGTCCAACCCCTCTGCAGCAAGCAAGGAGATTCCCAACTACATCAGATCCCTAGAGCCTCCTCAAGCCTGACTTTGAATGTCTCCAGGGATGAGGCCTCCATCCCTTCCCTGGGCAACCTGTTCCTGTGTCCCACCACCCTCATAGTAAAGAGCTTAATGTCCAATCTAAATCTATCCTGCTGTAGTTTGAAGCCCCTTGTCCTGTTGTTACCTGACCTCGTACACACTCCCTCCTCAGCTTTGTTGTAGGCCCCTTCAGCTGCTGCAAGGCCTCTATAAAGTCTCACCGGAACCTTCTCTTCTCTAGGCTGGATATCCCCAGCTCCCTCAACCTGTCTTCACAGGAGCAGTGCTCCAGCCCTCTGATCATCTTTGTAGTCCTCCTCTGGACCCTCTCCATCAGGTCCATGTCCTTCTTGTGTTGAGGACCCAGAGCTGGGCAGGGTAATGCAAGTGAAGTCTCACCTGCAGAGTGGCAGACCCAGCTGTCCCCATCTGCTGGCCACTTTTGATGCAGTCCAGGGCACCATTTGCCTCTAGGCTGTTGGTGCCCACTGCTGCCTGATGGTCAGCTTCTCCTCCATCAGCACTCCCATGTCCTTTCCTGCAGGGTGCTCTCTGTCAGATCTGTGTACAATTCTGGAGCCCACAGCACCAGAAGGACATGGAAGTGTTGGAGCCGGCCCAGAGGAGGGCCACAAAGATGATCAGAGGGCTGCAGCAGCTCTGCTATGAGGACAGGATACAAGAGTTGGGGCTCTGCAGCCTGGAGAAGAGAAGACTTCCAAGAGACCTTAGAGTAGCCTTCCAGTATCTGAAGGGGACCTACAGGAAGGCTGGGGAGGGACTATTGGCAAGGTCTTGCAATGACAGCACAAGGGGCAATGGGTTTAAACTGGCAGAGGGGAGATTTAGATTGGATGTTAGGAGGAAGTTCTTTCCAGTGAGGGTGGTGAGGCACTGGCACAGGTTGCCCAGGGTGGTTGTGGCTGCTCCCTCCCTGGAGGTGTTCAAGGCCAGGTTGGATGAGGCCTTGAGTGAGCTGTCCTAGTGGGAGGTGTCCCTGCCTCTGGCAGGGGTTTGGAAGTAGATGATCCTTGAGGTCCCTTCCAACCTTACCATTCTATGATTCTATGATCATCCCCCCAGTCTGTACTGATAACAGGGCTTGCCCTGACCCAGGTGCAGGGCCTTGCAGTTGGCTTTGTTTGGGTTCAGGAGGTTGGTAAGCAATGCTTGTGTGGTCATCAGTGGTAAAACTGCTACAGGTGAAGTTGTCCCAGGCTACTTTAATTTCATGCCAGGCTGTATACAGGGAGCAGCTCAAAATCACACAAGAAATCAAAAGTTCCTGTGCAGCTGCCAGTTCTGTGAGTGGAGTTAAACCCAGGGCTCTGGATCCTGCTCCAGAGTGATCCCTCCAGGCCTCGTCTGTTTTCCTGCTCTGTGACCATTACAGAGGCAGAAGCAGAGCCATCACCTCCAGTATAGGTAATTCCAATGGTCTGATCTGGTGGGACCCACTGGCCACTGGTGTGACCCCAGGCCCTGGGGCTAGGTGTGCTGGCTCCATAGCCTGGCTGCTAAATAGCCTTTCCTTTTGTGCTTGGAGGGATACAGCATTTTAAGGTTTATTTGTGTCCAACCTGGCAAAAATACAGCCTAGGTAACAAAGAGGCAAAAAGGCCTGAGGCAGATTTAGACTAAGGATGGAGAAAGCTTGTTAAGGGTCTGGAGGAGGTGAAGATCTGACTCTTGGCTTGAGACAAGGATGATTCACCCTGAGGGACACCTCCAGGGTGCAGGTTTCTTTCCTTCAGCCTCGTGCTTCCAACCACTGCATTTTTCTGCTGTGTAAATACTGCAGGAGTCAGTGCAGCAGCTAATGTGGCACTTTTGACATTTGAGGGAGGATCATCTGAGAAATGAGTGTATAAATCTGATTCATCATCATAAGTCCAGAGGCAGAAAACAGCTACTGACACGCAGCTTCCTGCCTGCTCTGGGTCTCCTGGTGGAAGCCTCAGAGGGGCAGGACCCATAGGGTCCTTGAAGCACCTGACAGGTCCAAGTATGAAGGCAGGGAGGGGAAGAGACAGCAGAGCTTTCTGCGTTGTTTGCTTTGCACTGGTGATGATGCAGTGCTATCATTTTCATGCTAAATGCTAATTTTCTGCTTTGCTGGCCTCAGAATCGCCTACATTCGTACCCTTCACTGCAGCAATTAAAGGGCTGGGTGCTTGAGCTGAGGCACTTGTGATGAGCACGGTTTTAATCGGTGTGCACAGGAGAGAAGAGGAATGTGAGTGCCTTGCTGTTGCTGTGGGAACACATCAGAGCAAATCTGGGCCCATAATGGGTAGGAAAGCCCCTACCCCAGCGTGCAGCATTGGCTGCAGCCCAGCACTGGACCAAGGAGTGCAGGCTCACCATGTCTCCCACTTCTCCCTCTGCTCAGAAATTGTTGCACAGCATCAGCAAAACATTGAAACAAGTCACCTGCTCCCCCCGCCTCCTGTTTCTACCCCGTGATACCACCCTCCAAGGTACCATGCAGAGGTTCCTAGTACTTAGCAGGCCAGGCTGAGCTTCATTGGCCTGTCCCTTCCTATATAGGGAGCCAGGGAAGAGAGAGAGAGTCACGCTGCACATACAAGGTTGCCAATTGTGCCTGTGGGCAGAAGGAGGCAGGTACACAGGTGCCTGCTATGAGGTCACAGCTGAGGTGTCCCTGCACATGAGAGCAGGGGAACCCACATGCAAAGCAACAGTGGCTATGGAAGCATGAGAATGACTACTGAGCAAACACCAAGGGATTGTTAGAATAGTTTGTCTGACTTTTTTTATTCAATGTCAATTTGTTTGTTGTTGGTTTCTTTCCTTCACTTTTTTTTTCTTGTTGTTGTTTTCTTCCTGATTTATTTCCCATGCCTGAACCCACTGTGACAGCAGAAACTAATCAGTAGCCAATGATGATGAAAAGTCTCTCACGTGTCTCTACACCCAACAGAAGGTAATTTTTAAAAACTGTGGCAAGAAATAGAAGTGTATGGGGCCAGGCTGTATGAAAGTAGAGGGAATAGACACACAAAGCAGATTTTTTTATCCATGCCACCTCATTTATATTACACTTGACTCTTTCTTAGAAATATTTCTTATCTAGAGTGTGTGTATTAGTTCTGAGTGTAGATCATATCTTGAAACAAACCCTTCATATGGCTCAGATAAGGAGCTGGGGGAAGTGCATAAACAGGAACATAAATTAACTGTGTTTGTGAAGTAGTAATTGAAAGGGGAAATGGACTCATCCTCTTTCTTTGTGATCATCTCAGTGATTATCAGATGCAGCTAAAGGTGACAGGGGCAGTTTTAAAGGAAAGCTCACCTGCACTTCATATCCAAAGCTGTGATAGCTTAAAAGCAAGGCTTGTACTTGCAGGGTAATACAATTGCCTACCTCTGCGAGGATCACGTACTTTAGGTACTTACATGATGCTTCTCTTCCTTATGTGTGTGAGCAGCTCTCTTCCAAGAGGGCACTTTGCAAAAGTAAAAGCTTGGATTAAAGACATTTCAGCAAAAATTATGTTCTTTTCAGAGTGCCATCCACATTGCTTTTGGTATTGCCAATGATTTGTTTTGATGCACCTCAGCCTGTATAAACATTTCTGAGTGAAAGAGGGGGAGCTGTGCTTGTGCTTGAGATTGCCAACCCCCTTTTTGGAACTACTCTGCCAAGCTGCATAAAGCAACAGTGCTGTTGTCTTAACAGCAGTCATAATAAAGGTAAGAAGAAGAAAGTTGTGGTAGCAGGGCAATGACAGGTGTGGTCAGCAAAAACAAGTAATTTAGAGGGCTTTGGGCAACTTGATTTAGCCGAGGATGTCCCTGTTTACTGCAGAGGGGGTTGGACTATATGACCTTGGGAGGACCCTTCCAACCCAGACCGTTCTGTGATTCTGTGAATTTCATTCAGGTTAAGTAAGCTGAAGGAAAAGGAGAGGAAGAGCCCCAGGAAGAGCTGCTGAAGCTTTGCACAGTGCACTGCATGCACCAACCCTGCCCCAGCAACAACAACAAACCCACAAAAACCCAAACAAACCAGAGCCACAGCATCTTTCAAAGATTTCAGAAATAATGTAGAGAACTAAAACAGTGTTTGCTGGAGGGGTGAAGTGCTCTGGTCTCCAGGAAAGTCTCCTTGGAGAAACAGTGTCTGCTCACTCTATGATTCTGCTCTGTAGGCCATGAGACAGAGCACAAGCTGTATCTGCTGACTTTGGTGACTACAGATAGAACCTCTAAAGAAAAAGATTTGTGTTCCTCTGTGCCCACAGTGCTGCACAGCAAAATGGGAGCAAGAGCTGGAAGCTGGAGCCCACTGTGGTTTACACGGCAACAGCCCAACTGCTAATGGGAGCAACTTCTCCAGGTGCTGAGTCCTTCCTGCTCCTACTAATGTCACAAGTGTGAACGATACTCAGCAGCTTTTCTCACATACAAAGTGACACAGAGCATGTGTCCAGCTATAAAGTTCATCTATGTAATCCCATTGCTGGCATAATGGAAAGGGCAGACTGCTGCTGGAGCAAAAGCAGAGGCATGCTGCAAGCTGGAGACTGGGATGCTGGTTATGGTGGGGGGTGAGAGCTTGCTCTTTCTAAATCAAGCACATCTGCTCTGCAAGTGGCCCAGACGCATAAATATTGAATATCATATTTCCAGCTCCTGCTCATAGTATGACAGGATCTTAGAAGAAATAAACAGGGGGCTTGGAAATATGCAGAAGGGAAAAGCGCTACAGAAGAAACATGTATGTCTAAATGAGATGGAAGAAAGGAGAGATAATTCAAAGACACGGAGACACTGGTTTCCTGCTGGAAGCCAGTCCCTTGCAAGGAACAAAAATAACATGGGAAAAAAAACTGAGAAATAAGGCAGATCACATAAAATAAAGTATTCATGAAGACCGTGGAAGGGAATGTTTGGCAAGTCAGATCACATGCAGATTGAGCTGGGTGGCATACAACCAGGGGCCTGACTTTGCAATGCGCCAAGTGCTTCCTACAAGGAGTGCTGTGTTCTGTAGTGTAGGTAGTCAGAAAATCAGCATGGTTTATTTTTTCTCTTCTCTGTGAAATTCCTGTGAGGAGAATGAGCAAAGCAAACCTGCTTACCTCCATGTCTTCCATAACAAATGTTAGGATTTTAGTTGCTTTGGCTAAAATCAAATCTCTCTGCTCTTCTGATGCTGCTGCAAGAACTCTTGCTCTTGTTAAAGTAAGTGCACAGGGCACATCTCCTGCAGCACCTCACTGCCTGAGGACCCATCTTCAGTGCCCTGAGGGATGGATGAGTTGCATGGTGTCTTGAGGAAACAGTCACTATGGGCCGCTGTCCTGGTAAGGCATAAATCCTGCCAGACCAGTTTGACCCTTGCTCTCCTCCTCCTGTTTCGGGTCCTGGAGTTGAGCTGATGGGCAGTGAAACAATGGAGGGTTTGGCCCCAGCAAAGCTGTGCCCCGAGGGCCCAGAGCAGCCAGCACCAGGTGTCAGGTGTCTTATGCAGCCCTTCCAGGTGCCAGTGTAGTCACAGGAGGCACGAAGCGTTGAATTAATTTGCCAAAACAACGATGCTAGTGCCTATTGGCCAGTTTCATTTTCAAAATCATGTATTTAATGGGGGCAAGATTCAGAAGCCAGGCCTTGTCAGTGCTGACTCTCCGCTGCGAGGAACACCCCATTCGTGGCTCATGCAGCAGCCAGGTGTTTGCACCTTGCCTCAGCAGCTTAGCAGCAACCCAGTCTTCTCTTCTTCCCTCTGCCTGGAATATTTTGTGTTTTACCCAGTGATCATAATCGTGGGTTAGGTAAGCATCTTTGTACAGGAACCTTACTCAGTGACCAAGGTGTAGTACATCTGCTAGAGTGAATGCTAAGACTCCGTAAGCATAGTCAGAATTTTCCTGGTTTTGCATTCCTATTTTCCAAGTTGTGATTGCTTAAACTGTTTAGTTTCATATTTATAAATACCCAACTGCTTCCTGTTGGTTTGTAGGGAAATATTCTGTATTAGCTGGATATCATAGAATGGTAAGGTTGGAAGGGACCTCAAGGATCATCTACTTCCAAACCCCTGCCATAGGCAGGGACACCTCCCACTAGCACAGCTCACTCAAGGCCTCCTCCAACCTGGTCTTGAAC
>VWZE01015378.1:99622-111327 GCA_013396675.1 Eubucco bourcierii | reverse complement strand
TTCTCTTCTCCAGGCAGCAGAGCCCAAACTCTCTCAACCAGTCCTCATAGGGGAGCTGCTCCAGCCCTCTGAATATGTGAGCAAATCCAAGTTAACTAACCAAGTTTGCTAACTGTAAAATTGTAAACTGAACTTTCTCAAGCCTGCTTGGGATGTTTATCTGAACAGCTGAGGACACAGGCTGCAGCAGCCTGCAGAAGAACTAAAATCAAGGGGCATTCTGACTCCAGTTAGAGCATCCCATGAGAGTCTTTATCTGGGATATTTGAGGCAGCTGGTTGGGGCAACAGCTTGTACTTTAACTGATTTGGACCAATTAGTTTTGTAATGGGCTGGCTTGAATAGTCTGTTAGAAAGGTATATAAATGCATGCTCAGATTCAATAAAGGAAGCTGGAGCAGGAGCAAGACCTAAAATCACATTGTATCATGTCTTGACTCTGGGGTGCTGACGCCAACATTGGCTGAAAATCCAAAAGATTAGGGAATTTTCTAATTTTAAAAAAAAAAATCATATGGAAATTAATATTCATAATTCTGATCCCATTATTAATTTCCACAACAGCCACCCAGGACACAATACTTCTGTCATACTCTGTGGGAGCATTTTGGACACAAAAGCCATTTTGGCAGGAAGAGTTTCATTCTGAGAGAAAGGGAAATTAGAAAATGTCTTGAAGTCAGCTCAGTTTTCTGTTTTGCATTTCTTTTGTCAGAAAAATTATTTCCTGCTTGATGACACTCTCAAGCCCCCACCATCCCTACCACCACCTTACCCTAAGGCTTGCTCAACTCCTATTAATTTCACAGAAAGCTGGTGGTGCTCAGTCCTTTACTGGACCTGGCTTCACAAACCCCTCCACCCAGAAAACAAACCCAAAACTGAACCAACCAACCACCAGATGTGCCACACTGCCAACTCCCCAGGCAAGAAAACAGCAGTCATACTGGCAGTTGCTGCCCCAGTATCTAACTTCATAGAATCATAGAATGGTAAGGCTGGAAGGGACCTCAAGGATCATCTAGTTCCAACCCCCTGCCATAGGCAGGGACACCTCCCACTAGGACAGCTCACTCAAGGCCTCATCCAACCTGGCCTTGAACACCTCCAGGGAGGGAGTAGCCACAACCTCCCTGGGCAACCTGTTCCAGTGTCTCACCATCCTCACTGCAAACAACTTCCTCCTAACATCCAGTCTAAATCTCCCCTCTGCCAGTTTAAACCCATTGCCCCTTGTCCTGTCATTGCAAGACCTTGTCAATAGTCCCTCCCGAGCCTTCCTGTAGCCCCCTTCAGACACTGGAAGGCTACTCTAAGGTCTCCTGGAAGCCTTCTCTTCTCCAGGCTGCAGAGCCCCAACTCTCTCAGCCTGTCCTTATAGCAGAGCTGCTCCAGCCCTCTGAGCATCTTCTTGGCCTCCTCTGGACCCGCTCCAACACTTCCATGTCCTTCCTGTGCTGGGGGCTCCAGAACTGCACACAGTACTCCAGGTGGGGTCTGACAAGAGCAGAGTAAAGGGGCAGAATCACCTCCTTTGCCCTGCTGCCCACACTGCTCTTGCTGCAGCCCAGCACACAGTTGCTGTCTGGGCTGCACTCACACTGCAGGCTCATGTTGAGCTTTTCATCAACTCAGACCCCCAGGTCCTTTTCCTCAGGGTTGCTCTCAGCCATTCCCCACCCAAGTTTCATGAGGAAACTTTTGGTAGTGGTACAGAAGACAGATGAAGATGGAGAAGCCACGAGAAAAGGTATACCTAGTGGTACACTTAATTCATTTGGCAGTGCTGAGATAAGGTTTCTGGGCAGAGAAGAAATACTAAACATGGGTGAGGATTTTGTATGCCAGAGAAAGTAAGAAGCACTAGAGGTGAACTCTGCTCTGGAGCTGCAATAAACCACACTGACAGGCCCAGAGGTCATAGTGAGAGGAGAAANGGGGGGGGGGGGGGGGAAGGAAAAGAAGAAGGTTGAAAACATTGGAAATAGGGTGGAAGAACAAGCTGGCCAGCCAAGATGCAGAGTTAGCCATGCCTAGCTTGCTGAAGCAGCAGCTGGAGCAAGGCATGGTAGCAGTGTGTGTGCATGTGAAGGAGTTTGGCATTGAAGAAGAGAGACTGCTTTCGGTGGCAGACGTGGGGGAGAGCTGGGCATGAGGGTAGTAGTGTGGTAGTGGAACAAAGTACAGCAATCCTGGGCTGAGGATGGCAAAGAGCCTCCTGGCAGGAGATGCTGGTGGTATAGTCCCTTGTGGGAAGTGGGGAGTATGGGAGGCTGAAAAGATGCCTAGGCAAATCCTGGGCTGCCCTCAGGTGTTGTCTGAGAGGTGGGTGGGTGATGACAGAGGTTTTTCCTGGTGCCAACAGCCAGGCATAGCTGGGAAAGGCAGCTCTTGCCAGCAGAAACTGCACAACCTGCCCTGCCACAGAAATCTCCAGCAAAAACACAAGGTGTTTGCTGAGCTTTACTGTTATGCTTTGTGGCTGGGAAGGTTGGATATTTTCTTCTTCAAACAGTTAGTAAATAATTAAAAGAGTGAGACAAAATATTCTCTAAAGATAACCTAGTCTTCTGTTTCTATGGCAACCTCCTTCCTAAGCCAGAACCCTTTTTCTTGACTCATGTGGCAGAGGGTGAAAGCCCTTTTGGGGGAGTCAGGAGTGATGGCATGACCCTGCTGGGAGGCAAAGGGGAGACACTGTGCAGAGCAAAAGGACTGTCACAGACCCCAAACCACAGGAGAAATAAAGATTTGTTCCTTGCAAGTCACTTCCAGGGATGGCTGAGAATAAGGTGAGAGAGCATTCATCCTAGGGGCTGTAAGTCATCGCTACCATCTTCCCCACTGCCCTTTGACCCTTCTTCCCTCCCAGCTGTCCCAAGTGCAGGGCATACTTCTGTCATGCCCAAACATCAGAGTAACTTTTACCACTGCACTGGTCTCTGACCTTTCTCCCATTGCTGAGCTGAAATGTTTCACAGCCCACAGCTGCCAGGCCAGCTCAGAATCCCATCTTCAAGGCCCCTTAATGCAACCCCTTCAGGAAACACTGTGCATGAAGTTGTCTGGAGTTTGGATGGGGTTTAACTGTTCAGACATTTTTGGTAAGCTCTGCTCAAAGCTCTGGTTTTGAGTCTAAGCCTTGTGCAGCCCAAGTTCATTGTTCAGTCATTAGAGGTCTTCTCTCTCCTCTGTGCCCACAGGTGAGCAGGCAGGGGCAATTCACCCAAAGAACCACCAGTGCAAAAAGACCATTTGAAGACCCTTATTATTGCTTTAATAAATCTGAATCAGCATCCTCTCTGCAAGGACAAGGACGCAGGCTCTCCTGTCCTTGGCCCACAGGTCTGACCTGCCTCCAGTCAGTGTGCACACCTGCAACACAACAAACACTGCCTTCCAGTGAATAAATCAAGTCCATGCAGTAATTGTCCTTTCCCTGGCTGTGTTCCCATTTGACATGCTCACTGTTTACAAACCCAGTTTGTAAGATGCAGCAGCTGCTTAAAAATCAGACAGGTCACAATAAAACCAGAACATCTGTTTTCTACTGCCCACTTCACAGTGCTTCATATGCCAGCTGGAGAGCTCTGGGGGGGCTGCAGGGAGTCTCATGATTGAATGGAAAAAAACAGGACAAGAATTCTCGAGGGTACTCTGTGTACTGCATCACCCTCCAAATGTCTCTGTCACCATTGGGTTGCTGTCCTCTCCAACTCTGTCTTCTCCAACATACCCTAGTGAAGCTTCCCTGAGGTGGTGGGTGACATCCCAGATTCTTTGTGACCCCTGGATGACTGGCTTTTCTACCCACCTGAAAACCTAGGAAGGGTACAAAACCTAAGAGCTGCTGCAGGGTGAGATCCAGGCTGGCCCTAGCCAGAATGGAGGCACATGCAGTCGTGCTGCTGGAGGGATATGGTCTCTGGAGGTCTTGATGTAACCACACCAGGAGGGGATCGTGACTGCCCAGTTGAATCTTGGATCCTGAGGCAGGCCACGGTTTGAGAAGTCAGCCTGCACTCACCCTCCACACCACAGCCCTCCCCATTCATACTCCCCTTTCAAGGCAGAGGCAAGCAAAGCTGAAGTTCTCTTTCTCCCTCTCCCCCATTTCTCCAGCTGCTGAGCCAGTGAGCCTGGGCACAACAGACAGAATCATTCTTACATTTGTGCACATACACACAGAGACACAGTCACACACACACCAATTCCCTGCACTTCCACAGCTGGCACTGAGCAGGGCTCGGATACACTGATGGAAGTCAGGGAAACATCAGAAGATGAAGGTGATGCTGGAGAGGAAGCAGAGCCACCACTCAGCTGAGGATGTTCTTGAAGGCCCTTCCCACTGGGACTTGGAACAAGGTTAGCCCTCAGGTAGGGGACTGACTACATTTTGTATTGATGGAGTCCCCTTTGCTTTTATTTGTCTTTTTTTTCTTTTTTTCTTTTTTTTTAAATTCTAGGTGTTGTCTTCTTTTAATATATATAGCTATAGATACAAAAATAACAGACAGGTTTCTCTAGAGATGATTTTTGCACCTTTGGGCTTGTAAAATAAAATACCACAATTACTGCAAATGAAAGGGGGAAAAGTTCACCTTCCTCTCCCCTTTTTACATACCCCTCTTCTTCTACCCTGCCTCTTTCGATTCAAATTTCTCCTCGTGTCTTGCCAAATTTTTTTTTTTTTTTTTAAACCTCAGCAGTTTCCTTTCTTTGGAAAATAAAGACAAAGCCAACAAAACAACACCAAAAATATGCCATGTAGCCCCCATCTTCTCCTCCCGTGAGCATGCCCGCTGTGTCCACACGTTCCCTTCAAAGCAAGACTTTTCGCCTCAAAACGCTTCCCGTGCTGCATGGCTGTTTGCTCTTCCCTGCTGCAGGGGCCAGATTTTCACCTGCTGTAAATCAGCACGAACCCACCTCGAGCCAGAGCTCTGCTGCTTCACACCACAGAAACGCACAACCTCGCTTTGCCAATTTAAGCTCGACCTGAAGATCTAGCCCACAAGTTTTAATGTTTGAAATGGAAGCATGGACAATAAGGAAGTTCCCCGAAACAGGCAAGGCAGACCCCAGATGCTCTTCCTTTGCCGCTCACCCTGCTAACTCTTCCCCTTGTCCCCTACCCTCCTTCTTGGTGTAGCACCTCCTTCAGTCCCTGTTTGCTTGTTCCTCCTTAGCACTTTCTGAAATTCATAATCTCTCGGTAAAAAAAATAAATAAATCGATCTCTCTATATATGTATATAACTAAACAGCTGCCGTGACAGTCACCTGGCTGGAGGATCTCCCCCCTCCTAGCCCCACGGCCTTTTCTTGTCACTACAGTCTCTGCGGTGATGGTCCAGGTCTTGCCCTCGGGCAGGACTGATCCCGTATTGCTTGCACTCTCCCACGCCTCTGAGGTACGGTACCAGAGTATTTATTCTGTATATATATATATATATATATATATATCTTTATGTATATATATATATTTATAAATTTTTGTTTGCCTGGTTCTTTTTTCTTGCAAATCCTTTGGAATTGCTGCTGCTGGAGAGAAGTTAGTGAAACATGCTCCTCCCCATGCCGGCGGCTGAACGCTCCCTCCCTGCACCCCAGGGACCCTCATCTGTTCCTCTTGCTGACTCCGTCACCCAGATCCAGCTTGGACGGGAGCGGGGAGCCGCGGGCCCCTGTCCCCAGTCTGCCGGGGACCTCCGGCTTCTCTCCTTCGCCAGACGAGGAGGCGTCCTTGCAGAAGTCCGTCACCCAGGAGGGCATTGAGAGGAAGCCTCGGGGGTCGACGGTGTAGAAGGGCTTGGTGTGGTGGGCGGTGGGGCGGCGGGGCGAGGGGCTGGCATGGAGGCTGCTGGTGCTGCTGCACTTCTTCACCAGCGTCAGCCCCGGCGGCGGGGGAGAGAAAAGGGAGGTCAGTGAGAGGCTGCTGAGCGTCTCCGAGGGCTCGCTGTTGTTGCCACCCCCCCGCAGGCTGCTGCCCGCCCCCTCCTCGTCCGAGGGGTCCATGGAGTCGTGGTGGGTGCAGCCGGGGCTGGTGCTCCCGCCGCTGCTGTGGCTGCGCTGGTGACAACGCAGGCTTCGGAGGCTGAAAAGTCCCCGGCCCCGCAGGCTCCGGCGGCGAGAGGTGGGGGACAGGGGGGCTGCCAGGGGTCTTTGGCTGTCGGCAGCTGGCACGGGGCACAGAGCCACCGGGAGGTCCAGGGTGCACTGAGGAGAGTCGCTGAGGTTGAGGCTGTCCTCCATTGTGGTCTGCAGGCTGCCCGCTGAGCTGCTGCTCCTGCTGTCCAGCGAGGTATCGCTCTCGTGGGCCTGGGGAGCAGGAGAGTGAAAACAGAGTTCTCAGGAAGAGCATGGGCGAGGGCCAAGAGAATTTGCCCCTTTTGTAACGCAAAAATAAGCCACAAATAGAGGAAAAGGTGCAAATCTCCAATGCTTCTCTGCTGGGGAGGGCAGCTATGAACCACCTGAGCAATGCTGCAAAGCACCTGTCACACTGCTTGCCCAGGGGTTTTCCTTCTAGGGGGAGGAAGAAAGGTTTTGATATTTTGAGCTCTGATGTCATTTTGCTCAAGGATGAATCTTCCTCTCCTGTGTGAAATGCTTTGCCAGAGGGAAGGGGTGCTGGGTCTATGAGCTCTGCTGGGCTGTCCCTGGCCACTTGTGGTCCAGGAGGCAGTGGAGCTGCAGTTTCCTGTCAACCTGCCACATAAGCTGTAGGCACATCAAAACCATCAGCTGGACAGAAATCAGACCTCAGGCTCTGTACCTAAACCTCCTCTCATTAAAAAAATCAGCAATGCTGGGGAGAGTAAAGAGGCCTCATGATTCATCTGACCAGCACAGGTGGTGGTGATAATATTTAGGGCAGAAAGGATAGGCCTTCCAGCAGGAAGGCAAAATAGCTTTAATTTCTATGGACCAGAGATCAGTTTGTTAAGCTGCATTTCTGTTGTTCCTAGGAAACTAGCCTGTACCATGAGATCATAGTGGTGCAGGGACACAGCCCCAGTAGTGCTGCATGTAGGACTGGAATTGGCCTCCTGAACCATAGCTATTCATTACAGTCTCCATTGGATAATCAGAAGTTTACTAGTTTCTCTTTTACAACAGTTCAGTACTTTTGTCCCAGTGGTGTGCCAGCTTCAAAGCTCTTTCTCTTCATGTCTAAGCTTATATGAGAACTTTCCACACCACAACAACTCTGTGGTCTCAGCTTGAGGCTAAACTTATCCTTGGTGAGTTCATGCACATTTGTATTGTACCAACAGTGTGTGTCACATAGAACTAGATAACATATGAGTTTATTATTATTTTTCAGACTGTCTGGGATAGAGTGTCCCTGTACTGCTCAAATTGTTCATGGAGTATCTTCCAAGAACAGTAACAGGGATCTCTACTGGACTTTCATCTCTGCCTCCTCTGCTCTTCAGAGACACCTGATAGTCCCTCAACACTTTCATTGTTCTCTTTTTATTAGTGAGAAACAGCTGCCTTCTCAGAAAGAGATAGCACCTCTCTGTGATAGAAGAGCAGGGGCAGAGGAAAACAGAGAGCTCGGGAACGTGGTGCGTGGATGTGGCATGAAGGGTTGTGGAGAAGGTAAACAGGGAGAAGCCTGTTCCAGCCAAGAAGGTGCAGGATCTGGACTCACAGTGCTAAGAGAAGCCAAGGAGGATGAGTAGCTGTCATTTTCCCCTGGCTCACACTATGGCTGCTGTACATGGAGGTGTCTGCAGCATGCTTGATGCAAGGAATCCAGAAGAGAGCTAAAAGGTGATGTGATTTCATCTTCATGTGGGACTAGCTGCAGCTGTCACACTGATTTTTGATTCAGAGCAGAAGATTATATGAATTTAGGGGTTAAGAGCAATACAGCACCCTCTTGCTGTACAATCTTCTTCCTAATCCTCCTGCAGTCTGCAGTCTACTGTGCACCTCCAACAGATCAGATTGAGGTCATCCGGCCCATGGCCACAGCTGCCTCTCTCCTCTGCCCTCCTCCCCATTTAGCCCTCCATGTTTGGGTGTGATGTGAAGATCAAGTTTTCCTATCAGAGAGAATCAGGGGTCCTCACCTGATGAAGTAGTGAACAGTTCACACTTGGAGATCTCAGTGATGCCCATGAGCCTTGCAGAGAGATCTTGGGAAGATTGTGTGGACTTGAGACTTTCTCAGGCCCTGTCTGTGTGGCAGAGATGGCCGGGTGGAAAAATTCTGCAGGTACAGGTAACAGAGGGCAAGATGCACCTGGAGAGAAGGGGCTGGGAGGGACTAACAAAGCAACAAAAGAAACCAGGAAGAGAACACAAACAAACAAAAGTAAGGTTGAAGAGTCCTCTGATTTGATTCGGTGCCTTTGCTGCTGTGACACTGAGGGTCCTGCAATTCCAGTGTGTGGAGGACATTTTGCTGCTGTGACACTGAGGGTCCTGCAACTCCAGTGTGTGGAGGACATTTTGCTGCTGTGACACTGAGGGTCCTGCAATTCCAGTGTGTGGAGGACATTTTGCTGCTGTGACACTGAGGGTCCTGCAATTCCAGTGTGTGGAGGACATTTTGCTGCTGTGACACTGAGGGTCCTGCAATTCCAGTGTGTGGAGGACATTTTGCTGCTGTGACACTGAGGGTCCTGCAATTCCAGTGTGTGGAGGACATTTTGCTGCTGTGACACTGAGGGTCCTGCAATTCCAGTGTGTGGAGGACATTTTGCTGCTGTGACACTGAGGGTCCTGCAATTCCAGTGTGTGGAGGACATTTTGCTGCTGTGACACTGAGGGTCCTGCAATTCCAGTGTGTGGAGGACATTTTGCTGCTGTGACACTGAGGGTCCTGCAATTCCAGTGTGTGGAGGACATTTTGCTGCTGTGACACTGAGGGTCCTGCAATTCCAGTGTGTGGAGGACATTTTGCTGCTGTGACACTGAGGGTCCTGCAATTCCAGTGTGTGGAGGACATTTTGCTGCTGTGACACTGAGGGTCCTGCAATTCCAGTGTGTGGAGGACATTTTGCTGCTGTGACACTGAGGGTCCTGCAATTCCAGTGTGTGGAGGACATTTTGCTGCAGTGACACTGAGGGTCCTGCAATTCCAGTGTGTGGAGGACATTTTGCTGCAGTGACACTAAGGGTCCTGCAATTCCAGTGTGTGGAGAGCATTTGATAATATGCACTCCTGCCCAAAAAGCCTCAGACTAATGTTCACACACCGAGTCATACTTTCTACACAAGGACCAAAACCTGCATTAGACCTGGGAGATCTAGCACTGCCCAGAGCCATGCAGCAAAAGCCCAACTGGCCTTTTACAGTTGCTTCTCTCAAAGAGTTGCTGAGCTGTAAGGCTTTGATACAACTAGGTATTGCTGCCTGCTCCTCACCCCATTCCTGAAGGCTGTCAAACTGAAAGCTGATTCTTGGTTAGTGTAATCCTACATCACATTAATTCCACTTCTGGCAGGGGGAAAGGCAGGTGGAAGAACTGAATCAGCCCAGACTTTTCAGCAGACCTGGAGAATGATGAAAGCCATGCTCACCTTTGTTAGCTTCCTGCTTCAGCCAAGACTGAACTGAGTTGAAAGGAGTTTTCTCCATTTCACATAGGTAGCTGTCTGGGTTTGTAGAGCCATCGTCACTGGATGCTGGGAGCAGGCATTCCCCTAGATCGCCTGCCCCATTGGAGTCAGGGCTGTCCTGCCCATCCTGCTGAAAAGATAAGTGAGGACAAAGTCTTGTGAAATGTAATGGCAGATAAAAGAGCAGACTTGTTAAAGCCTCAAGAAGAGCTGATTCTAAAAGTGCCTTCCAGCTGTCTAAAAGATGTTCAGTTTTCCTTCCCAAATTCCTTAAATACAGGCTCATTCAGAGGAAGTTACTGACAGTGGTGAAAAGGACTTTCAAAAACATCCAACCTTTTTTTCCTCTTCATATCTTTCTCCACAATATGTCTCTATGGAGAAGGTCTTGAAAAGTGATCAGCATTTATATTCCTCATCAAGGACATTCAGATAAGCACAGAGCACTTCGAAAAAGAAGGGGCATAAATACAGCACATGGTGCAACATGTCTGTGACCACCTGGGGCTAACCTTGATCTCCTTAGGACTCAACTGGGAAGTGTTGCGATTGTCTGACTCATCTCCTAGAAGGATGGAAGAGGACTTGTCTGAGTTGAGGGACAATGCTTCCATTTCAGCCAGCTGGACCTGCAGGAAGGGAAAGGAGCTGTCACAGGTCATGCCTGACATCCATATTTCAAGCAGTCACACCGTTTACGGTGGATAACTGAGAGCCTGTAGACCCGAGATCAATTTTAGGTTATATTCCTTGGATTATTCTTGAACCCAGAGCTGAGCTGGGCAGCAGAATCCATTTTTTAAAGGAAGGTTGAACAGATGTGCAAGCAGCCCACGTCAGTCCATGCTCCTCTAGTGCCAGAACTGGAGGAAGGAGTCCTGAATCTGTCCCAGCGGTACGGCTAGCACAAGGCCCTGTAAGTAAAGCCAGGTGGGGAGAGGGCTCCCCCAGGCAAGGCAGTCTGCTCTGCTGAGAGATGGAGCCCTCTCTCTGAAGGTGCCACCGACAGCCCTGCTTAAATGTGAAAGTGCTTTCATTCCAAGGATAGTCATGCCTCTTGCAGTCCATGCCAGTATCATGCTTTTCATATACTCTTACCTTCGTCACTGAAACTCTGTCTCCCTCCAGCTTCTCTGTGCTTTCCTTCTCCCCTCATCTCTAACCTACCCAAGACCTCAGCTAACACTATCTCCCATCCTGCTCTCCATCTCTAAACTTAACCCTCCCACCCACTCATATGTGTGCTCTCTTGCTTTCTGAAGCAAGAAAGTCTGAGTCTGGCCACTCCATCTTTCTCATCCTTGAGCCTCAGCTCTGCTCTAGTCCCACACCTGACCTTTCTTTTGGCCTGTTTCATACCAAAAGAGTCTCTCTCCCATTCTCTTTCTGCTAAGCCTTCAATTCCCTTCTGTCTCTTATCTTTTCCCCACAGTGCCTGAAAAGCATCTCCCTGTTCTATCAGCCCAAACAGTTGCTCTCTCTCCCATGTTTGACTTTCCATCATTGGTCTCTAGAGTCTCATCCATCCCCACCACCAGCACCTGACTCTTTAGAGCTATGTTCTGGGTTGTCAGTCAGGGCAGCTAGCTTCCCAGCCATTTATCTTGTCCTCCCTTGTGTTTGTGCCTGCAAGAGGTGGGTACAGCTTTTGTCCTGTGAGAGCAGGTAGAACACTGTGAGAGATGACTCCTTCGAGCTGGGAGTTTAGAGGCTTGTGCCAGCACTAGACTGGAAGAGGTCTTCATCCAAGGGATTATGCACTTTGAGTAGACAGAATGGGAACCTCGAGTTGGATCTAAATAAAGGGCACAAATGGGATCCTTCCTTGGGATATTACCCTGACACGGGAACACGGTGCCGTTCAACCTTGTAGACAGCCCAAAACAACAACTACTACTCAGAGCACGGACACACCAGAGAGCCCACAACAAAGTCACGTCAAGCACGCTACACAGCCACCAGTCAGCAACCACTTGTGTAAAGAGAAACAGTCTTCATTTTGTCCCACTTAACGTGCCTGCTCAGCCATTACTCGCCTGCTCAGAATCATAGAATCATAGAATGGTAAGGTTGGAAGGGACCTCAAGGATCATCCAGTTCCAACCCCCTGCCATAGGCAGG
>VWZE01015378.1:45829-99062 GCA_013396675.1 Eubucco bourcierii | reverse complement strand
ATCCCTGCCCTCTAGCAAGTCGACTGTGCCACACAGCTTGGTGTCATCTGCAAACTTGCTGAGGGTGCACTCCATTCCTCTGTCCATGGCACTGACATGCTTGTTGCAGCTATGCTTGTAAAGATGCCAGCATGAAATGTGATAACATCTGTGACTACCTTCTCCATCCCTAAAAGAGGGTTTCAACAAAAGCCAGAATAGCCTGGTTTTCACTTGCTCACAAATTCTGACCACCCTGAGACCTACATAAGCAACAAAGTAATGAATAGATAAACTGAGCATGCGGAGACGACATCCATGGCTGCTCACTGGCTAAACACACAATCAGTCACCAATTCACAGAGGTCTGTCAGCCAGACCCAGGGCTGAAAGGAGAGCGATGACAAGAGGCACCAAAAAAAAAAAAAAAAAAAAAAAAAAAGAAGGAGAGGGAGGGGAAAGTTTTGTTCTTATAGCTTCCATTGCCACAGAATATTTAAATATCTTCTACCTAAAGATGAGGAACAAACCTGAAAATTGCAGCAGTGGGAAAAGGGGTTGTTCACCACGAGTACTAGCCATGAAAACTGCTGAGAGCATCAGCCTGAGACACTGACCTGTGCACATAAATCCCTTGGAAAGTAACTGGTTGCAGGTAAAACATTTTTTAAAACCAGAACCATCATTTACCAAAAATCATTAATTGTGTACATAGTTGGTTTGAAAATAAGACACCAGCAGCACAACTGGTGAAGACACTGAGCAATTCTACTCTGTGAAACACAAAGCTTAGAATCATCACAGAATCATAGAATCAACCAAGTTGGAAGAGACCTCCAAGACCACCCAGTCCAACCTATCATCCAGCCCTACCCAATCAACTAGACCATGGCACTAAGTGCCATTAATGCTTAGCAGGTATTAATAACTTTGAGCACATGTTTTAGCATTGTGTCTGTACACTCTGCTCAGCATCTTAGAATCATAGAGTGGTAAGGTTGGAAGGGACCTCAAGGATCATCTAGTTCTAACCCCCTGCCATAGGCAGGGACACCTCCCACTAGTATCTTCTAGCATCCTCACTAATCTTGAGGGATTAAAGTACAAATGAACATTTTTTTGGGCTAATACCTGATTTCTGCAGGCAGTAAGTGAACTGTACACCTGCTGAATAGGACTAGTTAAAAACCTTTTGCCTATGGAACTTGCTGTCGATTTCTTCTGAGACTGCACATTGTACACAGAGAGAGGATTGTACTTTCAGATATGTTGATCTACCAGAGCACACTAATTTACTGACTATGTGCATTGCAGGACAAGCCTAGCTGTGACTCCATGTAGTGGTTTGTGTTGGAAGTTCCTCAAGTCTTTCTTATGTAATGAATTGTGAAGAGAAGCTCATGCTCCAGCCATGATTTAAAACTCTGAGCTGATCCATGTGATCAGAAATAGTTACATTTTTACTACTGAAGTTATTCCTGCAGACGTAGGCCAGTAAGGAGTGGTGTCCCTCAGGGGTCAGTGCTGGGACCAGTGCTGTTTAACATCTTTGTCAGTGACATGGACACAGGAATCAGTGCACCCTCAGCAAGTTTCCAGATGGCACCAAGCTGTGTGGCACAGTCAACTTGCTAGAGGGCAGGGATCCATCCAGAGGGACCTGGACAGGCTGCAGAGGTGGGCTCAGGACAACCTCATGAGATTCAACAAGGCCAAGTGTAAGGTCCTGCACCTGGGTAGGCACAATCCCAAGCACAAATGCAGGCTGAGTGGTGAATGGCTGAGAGCAGCCCTGAGGAAAAGGACCTGGGGGTCTGAGTTGATGAAAAGCTCAACATGAGCCTGCAGTGTGAGTGCAGCCCAGACAGCAGTGGAGTCCTGGGCTGCAGCAAGAGCAGTGTGGGCAGAAGGGCAAGGGAGGGGATTCTGCCACTTTACTCTGCTCTCGTCAGACCCCACCTGGAGTACTGTGTGCAGTTCTGGAGCCCTCAGCACAGGAAGGACATGGAAGTGTTGGAGCGGGTCCAGAGGAGGGCCACAAAGATGATCAGAGGGCTGGAGCAGCTCTCCTATGAGGACAGGCTGAGAGAGTTGGGGCTCTGCAGCCTGGAGAAGAGAAGGCTTCGAGGGGACCTGATAGTAGCCTTCCAGTATCTGAAGGGGGCCTACAGGAAGGCTGGGGAAGGATTATTTACAAGGTCCTGCAATGACAGGACAAGGGGCAATGGGCTTAAACTGGCAGAGGGGAGATTTAGACTGGATGTTAGGAGGAAGTTCTTTACAGTGAGGGTGGTGAGGCACTGGAACAGGTTGCCCAGGGAGGTTGTGGATGCTCCCTCCCTGGATGTGTTCAAGGCCAGATTGGATGAGGCCTTGAGTAACCTGTACTAGTGGGAGGTGTCCCTGCCTATGGCAGGGGGTTGGAACTAGATGATCCTTGAGGTCCCTTCCAACCTTACCATTCTATGATTCTAATTTCACATTTTAGACATATTGAAATATCAATTTGGGGGAAAAAAAAGAAAAAAAAAAGATATGGCTTTATAACAGCCATTAGAAAATGTGATCTAAGAATAATTCTTCGGTTGTGATTATTCTGCTGAACTCTTTGCTGTGTCTGTGGGTTGTGCTTGAAGATTCTGCTATATAGTTTCCTTGCTGGGAAGTTGAATGACTAGAGAGCAGCCCTGAGGAAAAGGACCTTGGAGTCTGGGTTGATGAAAAGCTCAACATGAGCCTGCAGTGTGCACATGCAGCCCAGACAGCAACTGAGTCCTAGGCTGCATCAAGAGCAGCGTGGCCAGCAGGGCAAGGGAGGGGATTCTGCCACTTTACTCTGCTCTCGTCAGACCCCACCTGGAGTACTGTGTGCAGTTCTGGAGCTCTCAGCACAGGAAGGACATGGAAGTGTTGGAGCGGGTCCAGAGGAGGGCCACAAAGATGATCAGAGGGCTGGAGCAGCTCTCCTATGAGGACAGGCTGAGAGAGTTGGGGCTCTGCAGCCTGGAGAAGAGAAGGCTTCGAGGGGACCTGATAGTAGCCTTCCAGTATCTGAAGGGGGCCTACAGGAAGGCTGGGGAAGGATTATTTACAAGGTCCTGCAATGACAGGACAAGGGGCAATGGGCTTAAACTGGCAGAGGGGAGATTTAGACTAGATGTTAGGAGGAAGTTCTTTACAGTGAGGGTGGTGAGGCACTGGCACAGGTTGCCCAGGGAGGTTGTGGCTGCTCCCTCCCTGGATGTGTTCAAGGCCAGACTGGATGAGGCCTTGAGTAACCTGTACTAGTGGGAGGTGTCCCTGCCTATGGCAGGGGGTTGGAACTAGATGATCCTTGAGGTCCCTTCCAACCTTACCATTCTATGATTCTATGATTCTAAGTTAAGAAAATCTGTTGTCTTCATTCCTAGAGAGGATACTGAGGAGTATCTGGATGGTCTTCAAATGTAACGAACTAGCTGTAAATTACTTAATTTCTGGGTAATCATGCTGAAATGCCTTGGAAAACCCAATTCTCTGAGAAGGCTTGAGCACCAACTGCTGAAGGTAAAGACTTACACAAAGCAGTAGAAACTGGAGTTCATTGAGGAGGAGCAATTGGGCTGCACTAATGCAGCCCCCATTTGTGAAGTGTTGCAATACTGATAAACTGCAGCAATGTTAGCATTCTGTTACTTTCAAAAGGGAAGCTATGGGGACAAGCATCCAGCTGAAAGGCTGAGAAAAGCCTACAGCATCAGAACTAGGCATCTGAAGCCAAACAAAAGGTTGTTTTCCTCCAATATAGATAATCTGTCAATGAGAGCCCTCTTCCCAAGGTTCCTGGTTTCTTTATAAGCAAAGGCAACATAACAAATTAGTTATGGGGAAGGAGATGGTGAAGATTGCCACTGATGCACTGATTTAATGTCAGATGAGCCACACATGAGGAGGAAGTTCTTCACTGAGAGAGTAATTTGTCACTGGAATGGGCTGCCCAGGGAGGTGGTGGAGTCACCGTCCCTGGAGGTGTTCAAGGCACGTTTGGACATGGCACTTGGTGCCATGGTCTAATCTTGGGGGCTGTGGTGATGCGTTGGACTTGATGATCTCTGAGGTCTCTTCCAACCCTTGCGATACTGTGATACTACTGTTACAGGTCTGACCACAACCACTGCATTTAAAGGCACTATATTGATTTCAGAAACAAAATGAACTCTGCTACTCACCTAACTTCTCCCAGACTACTTTGCTCCTGGAATTTCACAATCTGAAAGGACTAATCACTTAGGAAGTAGTTGTTGAAAGCATCTTCTAACTTCAGAAGCACAAGACCAAGCCATTGATGCCCTGCTTTTAGCAGTAGCCTATTTGTCAGCTAACAGGTTCTCCATCACAAAACAGACACTCAAACTTTCTCACTGAGTTCTTGCTCAAACTAATTAACTGGTTTTCACCACAAACCAATCCTTGCCCACAGACAGTGACTCTCCTCAACAAGGCATTTAAGCATGAGCTTAAGTCATCAGCCTCAGTGAGGAATAAGCAAGTGCTTGATACTAAGACAAAACACATGCTTAAATCTCTCACCAATTTGCCCCTGAGTGCTGACACTGGGATAAGATTCTTCGAGTCCTCTGCACAACATGAGCTTGAGTCTCTGCTTTTCTTGCAGAACTGAACACAACAAGAGCTGCCAGGATGCCTCCGTAGTAACTTCTCTACACCTCATTCGGTACCTCCTGACCTGTGTCCTTGCACATCTCACCTTTCCACCACCTCAAACGCGCCTTCGTGGCTAAGGAGGGCAGGCCTGTACTAGAGGCAGTCTCAGCAATTCACAGCAAATAAACACAGGTCAACAAGCTCTCTGTCTACACAATCTCCAGCCAGGAGCACACATCGATGGCCTGCGGGCATGTGGGTGTGGGTGTGCAGGTCTTGGGGGGAGAGTCCTCTCACACATCCTCGTACGCAGGTTACCTCTTGCTTGTCATGGTTACACTTCTCGCACATGGCCGGCGAGGAGTAATGATGGAAGACGGAGCCCGATAGGTTATCGATGATCATTAACTCCCCGTCGAAGGAGTCCTTAATAATTAAAGAGACACTGTCCAGCCATAAGTTCTCCTAGGGGACAAGAAAGGGGGGGAGGATGGGAGAGATCATTTTAAGAATGTTGAGCTTTTTGCTTCAAGGTTTCATGTGAGTATGGGGCTGGGTTCTCCACCCTGACTCATCTGGAGCAGCATCTTGTTCTGCAGGTACCTGCACAGGATTGCTCTGGGGAGCATCTGCTCCTTAGTGTGTGCGAAGGTGCCAGCGGAAGAAAGGAAAGGGGGAAAAAAAAAAAGAAAAAGAAAGAGGAGGGACTGTCTTCACTCATTGTCAGTGCACCATGACACTGCTCACACCTTCCTTCCAGCTCAGCTGGAGTGCTTCATTCCTGATCTGCCAGTTCCCCCACTCTGTTCTCCTGAACTCCCCTCTAAAATGTGCTCCTAACACACCTTTAGTTGATCTGTGCCACCCCTTCTCTGCTGGTCTTCAGGTTCACCATGATGTCGATGGATAGGACCCATTGCTGTCACAGCCTTGTCCCCATATGGTTCTACCAACTCAAAAGTCTACTGCTGGAAGCAAACCTTGCCCTCTGAGATGGGAGACTCTATCTCTTATTGCTAAGTCCTCTGCCACCTAGGTTGCCCCTCTTCTCCCACAGCTACTTGCTGCAGTCTAGTTGGTAAGCTCAAAAGCAACTCACCTGTGCTGGAGAGTAACATCTCATGCACAGCCGTCCTTCAGGATCTGTTCTCCCACCACCACCTCCTGTTCCTGTTCCTTTTCCCTTCCCTGAATTCGAGGAGCGCGACTTGCGGGAGCAGAACCCATGTGCAATTTCCAGCTCAATCTCAGCATCCATCTCTGCATCCTCCTGGGCCTCCTTGTTGCTGTCGTCGAGGTGTTTCATGAGCACAGCTACCACCACATTGATGAGGACAAACTGGGCTGTGAGCACAAAGCTAACAAAGTACAGTGGGGAGATGAACTGCAGGTTGCTGAGGCAGCTCCGGTCATCGTGGCTGCAGTCACGCAAGGTATCCTTGAGGGGAAGTTGGGTTTGAGAGGAAACGGTGGAAGGAAGGAAGGACTAAAGTAAGAACACAAGCTTGGCTGCTCTTGCTGTCAAAACCCACCGATGCCATGGAAAGAGCAAGGCAAGCTTCCCTATCATCCCCACCCCTTCTGGGATCATGTCGTCCCCAAAGAACACGGGACAGTAACCCATCATGTGCTACTTCAGTATAGATATGCCCAAAGTAGTACAGAGAAAACTGCTTCCAGGTCATCACAGGTTACTGCTGCTGCACACGTGAGCAAGAACAACAGCGGGCAGCCTAGCACTGCCTTGTCCCGTCCAGACTCGGAAGCACCACATGTGTTCAAGGCAGGATTATGTTTTATTGCCCTGGTAGTTCTGCAAATGGGTGCCCAGTCCAACACACCCACGTTCAGCTTTGGTAGCAGGTTGTATGACAACAGGTATTTCCTCTTAGTCTGTATAGTCTTACTGATCCTCCCGAGGACAATTTGCATTTTTCTCAGGCAGGTGTCTGTAGGACTGGATAAACCCCGGGTCTGAGTTACCATGGCAGGGGTTGGGGGGAGGTCTGGCTCAAGCCAGGACCTTATCTAGCAACCCCTCTCCTGCACTCATTCCCTTTTCCGGCCCAAGCACTGCTGAAAAGAGCATGTATCAGAATTCCTCCTTCCCCCAAAATAAGGACATCCACAACACTGAGGCTCAGTTACCTTCATGATTCCATTCCAGTTGTCACCTGTGGACACCTGGAAGAGTGTGAGGAAGGCCATCCCGAAGTTCTCAAAGGTAGCATGGCGACTCATGCCCTCACAGGGGTTCTCATCATTGCAAACTGAAAGGAAGGGGATCATGGCTATCAGTGGAGGATGCACTGCAGACAGATCAACATGGGAACTGGGGAAGGGGACTTCAGGCTTCTCAGTCTGGACACCTCAGGTAATGGCATCAGAGCCCTGCCCAACAGTTGGCTGTTGCCCGGCAACACTGAAAAATCCCTGATGGCCCAGGCCCAGGATATCAGGCAGTGTAATTCTGTTGCTCATGATATCCTCCCAACATGCCATTGTGCTTGATAAATATTCCATGGCAAGAGATAGAAGATATTTCCCTAAGTTTTTCTTATGATCTTGAAGGCATTATCAAGATAGGTAGTCCAGAAAAAGCAAAAGCCTAAGAATGAAAGAGAAACCAGGCACTCCTTTTATTTCATTAGGCTGCTAAGATATTAACAATTTAAAGAAAAATTCCTCTTACATGATAGAATCATAGAATGGTAAGGTTGGAAGGGACCTCAAGGATCATCTAGTTCCAACCCCCTGCCATAGGCAGGGACACCTCCCACTAGGACAGCTCACTCAAGGCTTCCTCCAACCTGGCCTTGAACACCTCCAGGGAGGGAGCAGCCACAACCTCCCTGGGCAACCTGTGCCAGTGTCTCACCACCCTCACTGCAAACAACTTCCTCCTAACATCCAGTCTAAATCTCCTCTCTGCCAGTTTAAACCCACTGCCCCTTGTCCTGTCATTGTCAGTAGTCCCTCCCCAGCCTTCCTGTAGGCCCCCCCCTTCAGATCCTGGAAGGCTACTCTAAGGTCTCCTGGAAGCCTTCTCTTCTCCAGGCTGCAGAGCCCCAACTCTTGTAGCCTGTCCTCATAGCAGAGCTGCTGCAGCCCTCTGAGCATCTTCGCAGCCCTCTGAGCATCTTCGCAGCCCTCCTCTGGACCTGCTCCAACACTTCCATAAAGGTGAACAAACACCATCAAGTAATTTAGTCCTTTCATTGTATGAGTACTGATTCTGAGCAGCCTCAGATTCCCAGCAGGTCTGTAGCCCACACTGAAGCACGGTCAGTTTGAGACTTACCCAGTTTTCCAAAGAGCTCTACTCCTAGAGCAGCATAGATGAAAAATAGGAGCATGAAAAGGAGTCCAAGGTTTCCCACCTGAAAACAAATGGTGTGGTGAGCCTAACCCAAAACCTATTCCATCTGTACAGGCAAGTCTTTCTGTCTTCCAAAGCCTGGAGAGAACAGCAGTGAATTCCCAATGTATAAATGCAACCAACCAACTGAGAAATCCCCAGCAACAGCATCAGTTGCTACTGGATTTGAAGGGTACTTTTCTCCTGCTTGCTTCCACTCTGACACAAGCTCTGGCCAGGGTTGGCTAAAGTATACAGTTTCTGGGCCAGATGCAGACAACTGCATTGGAGCAGGGGTGCAGAAGTTGAAGCCAGTCTGGCTGAGTGAAGGATAAGCGATGAATTACAGCACACAGACATGTCCTGCACTGCTACAAGCCCCACAAAACTGCCTAAGTTGCTCAAAGTTATGCTCATGTGAAGGGCAAAACAGCAGCACTCCAAAGAGACAGGGACACTGACACACAAGCTCCTGCCCTGAACCAGGCAGAGGAGGGTGAGGCAAAGCACCAGATCCATGTGGAGGTTACAGCAGGGTTTATGGAAGGAACAAGCAGGTAGCAAATAAGAAGAGTAAGAGGTACTTTTGGAATGTGTGGACATGGGGATGAAGCTGGAGATGGGGATAGGGAGGAAGCCATAGATAATTCAAGAGACAAAGTGTAATTTCCTTCACATCTCCTGAATAACAGGCAAAAAAAAAAAAGATTTCTGGGCCTTTGGTAGCTGCTGTTTGAAACCCCCAATGCAAGGACTGCTGCTTCGCGGTGCACAAAGGCAGCAGGGCCACCAGCACTCCCAAATCACTGAATCTCCTGCCAGGTTGTGTGTGAGGAGCAGGAGCAAGAGCAGGCTGAACAGCAACAGCAAACAGCAGTAATGATCAGCACATTGTCGGTGGAGCAATAGAAGGCAGGGAACAAAGAAGGACCTCACTGGTATATGGGTGTCTTTGGAAAACTGAGCAGTGTCTGATCTGAATGCATGTCGTCACTGGGCCTTTGTTACTGCCATCCACTTCAGGAGCCTAATTTAGTCATGGCAACTGCTGTGCCAGCCAAATTCAGAGGAGAAATAAATGATTCTGCCCACCCACTCCCCATGGCTGCCAGATCCTGGTTCCCAACATACCCAGGGAAAAAAAATATTTCTGATGACTAAATTGGACACCATAGTAAGTAAATGCTGTGAACATGAACTTCTGGGCCTGTCTACATGCCATTAAAAAGTTAAGAAAACTTCACTAAGGGCTGGGTTTCCAAAGGGCTCTTCAAAATTAAAGATCTAATCACTACTCAGAATTGTTGCAGTGGAACAAAGACAGGAAGGGGGTTGAAGTAGGACAACTGGGGATCCCTTGCATGCCATTAGCAATCCAAACCCCCTGATGTCTATACTCTAGGAGCACAGGGAGAGAGGAGGGAAAAGTGCCAGGGAAAGGAGAGTTTATTTTATGCTGCTTCTTTTGGCAAAGTCAATAAATCTTGAAGAACAATATTTCAGATAATTCAATTGTCCCCTGAAGACTCAATGTGTGAAACAGGGAGACTAAATTTGATCTTCTAACAGTGAAACTGGGGGGCTTTAGCCCTGCTTTAAGTGCAGGTTCTCACGCAACTTACACAACTATGGAGTGATCTTTTCTTTTTCTGTTACGTGACTTTATTAAACAAAGTCAACCTGTTACAGAAGAAAGCAAAAGCCAGCAAATAGGAAAGGGATTGATCACAGCCTTTGATGCTGAAAGATTTAAGCACTGCTTTTTATTAACCTCCAGGGAATACACAGAGGCTGGACCTTTAGAACATCTCCCTGTGAGGTTTTGTGGCAGGTACTTGTGACATCCAAAAGACCTGACCTACCGTCTTAGTTAACAAAGGAGTTGTAGGTGAGTGGGAGACAGAAAAGGCAGAATTTATCAAGTATGGAAAAATATACCTGTGGTTTGTGGCTAGGACCACAGCAGGGCTCAGAGGCTTGAACTGAGATCCCACCTGTGCTTTTTGCCACCCTGAGCAAAACACTGCTGCCTGATGACTGTTTCTCCACTGGCACGACAAGGATATCAACATTTGCTTCTCTCTTATTTATTCTCTGTTTTTTGGGGGGTAGAAGTTGAGTCTCACCATTTAAGCCCAAATATACTGCAAAGTCCTCTTAACAAAGGCTTCTAAATACTACTTCAGCCACCTCTTAACATCTAAATGTATTTATCTGGAATTCAGAATAAGTATATGACACATGCAGATGCTGGATCTGAAGACCTGCTCTACTACAGATTCTTGCCTGGAAGAAAAAAAATACAAAAATAAGCAGTTGTGGCTCCTGAAATAGAAAAGAGCAAGGTGGAAAAAAACTGCACTGAGCCAAACTTGGTCAGCAGAACTAATAAATGCTACTAGCCCAAAACTGCCTGCTACAAGAATATCCTTAGTCTCATGTCCTTCCATTGTTCAGTGTATCTCAGTCCCCAGCTATCTTGGATGATTATATTATTGTATATCTCACATTTTAATGATATAATAATTATTATTAGATGAAACCACGAATTATTATTGTTTAATAATCAGCATGGAAGATCAGACAGAGCTCAGAATTCATAAAAGATAACAGTGTTCCCCCTTGCTTTTGTGTCGTAATGTTCCCCTAATGCAGATTGACATTTAATGTCACCTGTATCAGAAGTAAACTCCTTGGGTAACTACTTATGCCATTTTCAGACTGATTCTCAGCTCTGCATCAGGTACCAGGACTGCCATGTTAGCTGATGAATCAACTGACAAATGCCTGTGCATTTTGGTATCATGCAACATAGCTGCTGCTCAGGGCCTGCCAGCAGAATCATCTGATGTATGATCAGTAGAGCCACTTGGTGCCATTGCTCCTTGCTTAACAATTCTCTCTCAGCAATCTAAAGGGAAGGGAACCAGTCTCCCTGGCTGCTCATCCATCACAGAAGATCCTCACAGTGGGCTTGAAGCCTGTGTAAAGCACTGTGTCAGCATCTCATTTGGGAACAGCTGCCGCTCACAGCTCATGAAATCCTTCTGTCTGGCTGTCTTGCAGGAGACTCTTCACTGCCGCCTGCGTGAGCCACAACAGAGAGCGTTACTGCTTCTCCTGCAGGAGAGGCTCAGAAACACAAAGGGATCCAGGAGGGGAAAAGAAAAGTAGGAAGCAGGAGACACTGGCTGAGAAAAGAGGAGTGATGTGATATGAGTATGAATAAAGGACATGAGGGGAAAGAGGGCGCATGCAGGGAAGGGTAAGAGGGGCAGAGATGCAAGGACCTTTCTTCATGAAACTGTTGCCAGTCACTCTTCCTTTCTTATGGAGTGGGGAGAGAGGAGCTGAGCACTGAGCACAAGCAGATGAGGAAAACATGGACTTATCCAGGAATCAGGTTTGATTTAATTCACCCCCTGAAGAACCCTTACGATTGACTTGCTGACCTGGACAAGACCTATCTGAGGACAGCTATACCCTGATCAATGACATGAAAACTTGGACATCACCTGCAGGCAGTTGCCTGCACAACACAGCAACCACCACCTCAGAGACAACATAAGAATGAGCCCTTTGGCAAAGGGGTGCAGAAAAGGAAAAGCTTGTCTGTTTTACCTGTGGCAGGGCTTGAACAACTGTATCCAGCAGTGCTCGCATTCCTGTGGCCATCTTCAGTAGCTTCAGGACTGCCATAACAAGCACAAGAGAAGTGTCACTCACACTCAGCTCAGAATGTCCATCCACTGTGTTGCTTATAATTGGCAGAGACACAGTATTAGCCCTAGGAAAACTGGATTGTTCCTTTCAGACCAGTTCTCCCTTTTCCCACTTTTGATTGCACAACCCCAGTAGTTCTTACTCCTCCAGACCATCTCCTTCTTACTAAGTAATCTGTTTCTGCCCCCTTTTTCTGCTTCATCTAGACAGCCTGGCCAAGAGCTCTCTTTCTCCCAGCATTGCAATTCTCCCTCTGCTCTGATTTTTCATTCCATCACCACCATGTTAAGGTAGCTTAGCACACCTGGCCACCACTAAGAAGATTCAGTCCCCTCCCTGTGTAAACTTTGATCTGCTTGGTGGCCTCTTCTCCAAACACCACTGCCATACTTTTCCCACAAAGAGGAATAGGGAAAGTTCATGTCTCACATGATCAGCAGATTCTCTTGGGGCCTACAGGAAGGCTGGGGAGGAACAAGGACTTGTAATGCCAGGACAAGGGGCAATGGGTTTGAACTGCCAGAGGGAAGATTTAGACTGGATGTTAGGAGGAAGTTGTTTGCAGTGAGGGTGGTGAGGCACTGGCACAGGTTGCCCAGGGAGGTTGTGGATGCTCCCTCCCTGGAGGTGTTCAAGGCCAGGTTGGACGAGGCCTTGAGTGAGCTGTGCTAGTGGGAGGTGTCCCTGCCTATGGCAGGGGGTTGGAACTAGATGATCCTTGAGGTCCCCTCCAACCTTACCATTCTATGATTCTGTGATTCATCTCCTGTTAAAACCACTGCATCTAAATGCCTGGCTAAAGGAAGCCAGAAGGCCTTAGGCTCCAGGCTTTCCTTCCTCACATCCCCTGTTACTCTCCCAGGGCTAGGTACAGGGAGAGCTCACAACTGTACAGCTACTGATCAAATGAGTCATGGCACCAAGTCCTACTCCATGCCCACCTACAGCCCTGCCTCTAGCCAGTGCCTCTCTCACCCCGGGCAATACGCAGCACCCTCATGATCCGGATGATGGTGGGGTTAATTGGGAGAGCAGCATTGATTTCAATCTCTTCCAGTGTGATGCCCATGACAGAGAGGAGCACGATGGCCAGATCTAGCTGGTTCCACCTTAAGAATTGAAGAGAAAAAAAGATGAAGGAGTTTTTCCATTTCCCTGAAAAAGAAAGTCAATTGCCTCCACTTCAACCTAACTATTTCTTTATGTATGAGTTCAAGGCCCCGTCTGAGTCAGTCTATATGGGCATTTGCAGACAAACAGAGATGCACTGCACACACCCTGAGCAGCCAGAGGCAAGCTAGGCTGATCTGAAAGCATGGAGCTGTGTTACTATGGTGCTATGCTTTGACTAATGGGCTCAGCTTTTTACAGCCTTACTACCTCGAGTCAGCTTCCTTATAAAAGTTCTGCTTCAGCATGCTCCCCATTTGCCTCAAGGACAGGAAAACAACAGCTTTCTCTAACCTCATCTCATTTGCTTTCCAGCTTAACCAGCAAATGCCAACCAAGTTCATGCAGGCTGAGGCTGGGTCCATGCTGTGCAGAACTGGAAGGTAGTCCTGGCATTCTGCTACCACCTTGCACTCCAGATAAGGCTCTGTGCTTGAAACCTTCACCCTAACCCCAGCTGTCCCACTGCTACTGTTGACATAACCCTCTGCTCACCTGTCTTTGAAGAATCGCCGCAGGCCAAATGCTACTAGCTTGAGGACTGCTTCCAACACAAAGACAGTGGTGAACAGGTAGTTGCAGTACTTGAGGGCGGTCTCCAGGGACTGCCAGCAGAAAGAGAGGGTACAGAATTGAGGCAAAAGCAATATCAAGCACATAACCTTTCAGGAGACTCTCTTGAATGCCAGGAATTCACGTGAAGGTGAGGGAAGCTGCCCCATGCCTCCTACCTACTTGAATGTGGAGGCTGCCTGCTAAGGGAACCACCAGCTGACCCCTCTGACCCATGTGCTTCTCAGGATTAGTCATTGCTCCTTTCCCCTGTACTACTCAGCATTATGTGGAGGAGAAGGTTATTGTAAGAAGAACCCACCAAGTACCATCAGCCTCCTCTTCAGCCAGAGACCCACAACACCTTAGTGCCACTATGTTAATGGTACTGGTATAGCTATCAACCAGGAGTGAGGCACAAAGATTACTCCATTTGTGGATGTATGTCTTATCTGATAGGGGGAAACCCCTCTGTGTCTTAGTGAGGAGCAGGCATGTATCATAACAATTCGTTGTTGGGCTTCTGGTCCTTTTATGTACTGCTCCTTCCCCATCACCAAAGACCATCGTGAGCTTTGAGTAGAATTTAGTGGTGTTTTGTGCTAGAAGGGTTCAAAGAGCTTTGACAAGGTTCTTTGCCAGAGCCTGACAGCAGGCTGGACCTTCATTCCAGGGAACAGAACTGAGCAGTGAGAAAAAGGAGCGACTTGTTCAGGAACAAAGGCCTGACATGGGGAAGACAACAGATAAGGGTTGAGAACCTCTGCAGAGTAAAACTGAGTGCCACCAAGGGCAAGATCAAAGATGGGCAGTTGGGCAAGATGGGCAAGAAACAGAGGAGCCTGGCAGTAGATTTGAATGAGGACAGACAGATTCAGTTCCTGATCAAAGCCTGTGCTACCTCAGACAGCATCTGCTTAGGCATCGGAGCTGTCACCTAAACCAAAGGTCTCTTGAAGAGAAGACTTAAATACCACCGAGCAGATGTCATGATGAATGCTACATATGGAGGCAGAAAGCTCATTTGAGATGTGCAGCATACATTTTTTCCATCAAAGGCATCTAGAGCTTTGCCAGGAACACTGAGAGGCACATGGTATTCCCCAATCAACGTATAAAACTTACTTGGCCTGTAAAACCCTTTACTGGGAATCACCCTCTGCAGCTGAGAGAGGCTCTGCTCAGCACTTTGGCTCTGCAACTTACCTTATGGAAAAAAAGGTGGCTCAGTAAAAAAACTAAAAACACTACACCCCATGACACAGAACCAGTCACTCCAGTCCTTTCAGCTCAGGCCATGTGTCAGGGGAATTGGACTGACATTTAAAAACCTGACACAAAGCCTGAAGTTCCCAAGACACTGCTGGTTCCACCACTCCTATTGTCAGTATCTGTAGATACAGGCAGCAAAATTTGGGTGACCCAAATACACACTTAATAATATAAAGCATAGACATTTAATTACACAATGCTCTCTAGAGGCCTGACTCTTGCTTAGATGCATTCTCTCTGCTGATTTTAAGGGATAACAAGTGTTTGAGCAGGACTAGCCTTCTGGATGTATATGAAACTCTTTCCATAACTTTGCCCATTGTAACACTTTAGAGACACTCCAGCATCCTACCTATGCTGGGGGAAGCGGCCATCAGAAAGCTGGAGCAAAGTAACACAAAGCCTAGAGGCAGGGCTTACATCCATGATTTCACTCACCACAGGTTGGTTGTAGTGCTCCAAGGACATAGTGACCACGTTGAGGCAGATGATGAAAGTGATGAAGATGTCCAGATAGTGGCTGGTGCAGACCGAATGAATAAGGAGGCGTATGGGGCAGTAGGTAGCATAGTACGGCAAACGCTGCGCCTCTTCAGTGGAAAGAGGGAGATGGGCAGAGTTAGGAGGAAATTGGAAGAGAGAGAGAAATGGGTAAGAAACACTGAGGAAGGAGCAGGCACAAGAGTGCTGATAGGTGTTGAAAGAAAAAGGAATGGAGATGAGAGAGAGAAAGAGTGGAAAAGAGTAGGTAAAAGGTAGGGACAACGGGGGGGAGGGGGGGGAAGGCAAGGAAAGGAATGCTAGAAAGAAAATCTGTTTAGTCTATGTTTGTGGGAATGGTGCTAAATCAGCATTTCATGCCTCAACAAATTAAGATCACAAATTATAATAAGGGAGCAGATGGTTCCAGGAGAGGCCCTGGGGTGTCACAGGAGAGAGGGGAGAAACTGGAGTAGAGGAAGGGAAAGCATGCCCACAGGCTGTGAATGGAAAAAACCCATCAGTCTGGGGCAGTAGGGATGATAACCAGGGGCGAGTATGCTTTTGCAGTTTTTGTCCAAAGGTAATACAGAAGGGGATGGAAACACCAGGAAGAGGGTTGCTCACCCAAGGAGCGACACTGAAACACTGACGGACGGAGACAGGAACGAAACAGACATCTTCCTCTTTTCTTTTCTCCTTTTTTTTTAACTTCCCCTCCTTCTTTAAATTTGGATTTAAACACAAAGGATGGTCTGTCCAGGTCTTCCTCCAAACACCAGCTTGGTACAGGAAGCCCAGGTAGGATTTGCCCAAGCCCAAGCCCTTTACCAATGTGTGCTCGTCCTGTCACAACCAGAACACGCACAGGGCTATTTTTGGTACCTATCAGCCCCTAAGGGGTGCTGTGGCTTCCCGAGCCACCGCAGGCCTCATCAGCCACCCCTCTTCCCCAGACCACCCCAGGGAGGCACGCGGCAACACAGCAGCGGCGCAGGGAGGACGGCTGAGAGCGCAGCCAGAAGCGATGCATTTCGGAGACTGGTCCATCAGCAAAGAAAAAGAAGAAGAGAAGAGTTGGGTTTTTTTCAGAAAACCTTGGCCTACGAACCAACCAAACACTTAGGCTGTGCCTTACTCCTTCGCTTCTTCTCCAGGCGGCGTAAGCGCTTCTCCTCCCGCCGGCGTGCCTCCTCAGCCTCCTGGTGCTGACGGCACTTGTGGAAGTTCTCCACCACGACCCCCACAAACATGTTGAGCACAAAGAAGCTGACGATGAGAAGGAAGGAGATGAAGTAGAGGAGCATCCAAGGGTTGTTGTTGGTTACTGGCTGAAAGAGAGGAAGAACAGGGATGGTCAGCTGGCTAGATGTGAGGTGGTATGGAGATTACCAGGGTGGGACCTGCCGTGGTGAGTGACAGCTGGGAAGGTGAGAAAGGGTTATGGAAAGCAGGAGTGGGTTGGGAAGAGCTGGTGCTACGGGCAAGGCAGTTTGTGGTTGGTTGGCTTTCAGCATCAGTTAGTGGTTGACAAAGTGGGTGGGTATCAAGCATAAGGGCCTGCTTGCAAAGAGTCACCTGCAGTTCAGGTTCAACCTCAGCTGCAGGTCAAGTATAACACCAGTATGTGCTGAAATGGATGCCCCAGGCACCAGGAACGGCTTTGGCTTGAAGGCAAGTAGAGACCACATCCACACAGCACCAAATCGGCACTGAGATGGGAATAAACATGTCACTCAGGAGAGAAAGGAGGTCCTGACTGCATCTCCTGATAAATGCCTACAAAGCCACCAGTGCTGCACCTCATGCAGAGGTGCACTGGTAAATGGAGCATCAAGCCTGAGGTTTAAACCTGTGGCATTACTTTCCTAGGCAGGTGCCTACACTGGTCAGTGCCTTACTAGTAGAGGAATAGAGGTGAAGTGGGCAGCATCTCAACAGTCCCTGCTTTACAGAGTATTAAAATAACCATCTGTGCCCTAGGAGGGAGCTGGCATGTCCAGAAAGGCACACAGCATTCTTGCTCCATCATAACAAATAGATAAAGCCCTACTGTGAGATCTAATCTGAGTAGGGAGTGAGAATTACTACAGATGTCCACCACCCAGCCACAGTTGTAAATGCCTGCATGGACCAGCACAACCCTGACCCCTTGCAAACAGGTGAGCAAAGGATTCAGAAGGGCCCTGATGGGTACTTTTGGTATTAGGGGTGTGTGTGTGTGTGTGTGTAGCTGAAGAAGGACACTGAAGCATGCTTCTGCCTTACAATCCTGAAGAAAGTGAAAAAGGTCCTTTCACAGGGAAGTTTTTGTACCTGCTGGTCAACAGCCACAGCATCTAGTCCATTATACATAATATTGACCCAGCCATCCTTGGAAGCCAGAACAAAGAGGGACATCAGAGCCTGAAACATGAAAAGCAAAGCAGATGTGGAGCAGGTGCATCTGGCAGGCTGGGAAAAAAAAAACAACCAAACAACCAAAAACCAAAACCACACAACAGAAAAAATGGGTTTACGCTCTAACACACACCGCACTGAAATCCTCTTCCTGCCTGCATCTCTGCACACATCAAAACCTGCTCCTTCCCCACCGTGGAGGAGAGGGAGGGGAGCACAGGAAGCTGTGTGCAGCCAGACCCACCAGAAGAGAGAGGTCTCAACATCTGCTTTGCAGCAGGAGGAAAAATCAAGCTCTCTGCTGCCACCACTTTTCTTTCCCCTACAGTCTGTAAGCATCATTGTGATACCAATCCGCTAGTGACACAGCTTCTGTCAAATAAGTGCCCCTCCTGGACCAGGGACCAGACTCCCCAGGTACTGCATCTGTGCAGGTACAGCAGAAGACAAACCCTGTGCTGGGTTCCCCCCAGAGACAGGGTCTGCAGGCACACTCACCTGTCCCAGGTTGTCAAAGTTATACTTGTGGTGCACCCACTTGTAGTTGGCAGCCACACAGTCAGACCGGTTGGTGATGTTCCTGATGTCGACTCCCAGACAGTGGTAGAACTTGCCCTTGAAGAGCTGCAGAAGGGAAAGGATCCCATCAACCCCTTTCCCCACTGGGTTCCCCATGCTCCCTGGGCTGTGAAGAAGCTCTTAGGAAGGTGGGCTGCAAGTCAGGTGGAGCATGACGGGTAGGGAAGACCAGCAATGCAACAGAGCACAGAGCCAAAGCCACCCGTTTAAACCCAGACCTGGCCTTTCAGCCTCCTCCATTACCTCAGGCCAGCAGTGACTCTAAGTCCTTACTCTGACAGCCTTTAGGGCAGCTGGCCTAAAGGTTGGCACTGGCCCAAAAGGAAAAACATCTTCTATTTAGCCTTCAAATGTAATCTCCCTTTCTTGCTTCCCAGTTACTGAAAGATCTGATGGGAAAAGAAGATCTCATCTGAGGGTAAAGAATCAGAAAAAAACATTCCCTGCTTCTCAGATACTTTTTTTTTTTCTTTCTTTCTTTCTCTTTTTTCCCCTCCACAAAGCTGCACTGCACTGCTGGGGCTCTTCTGCCCAGGGCTCCTCTGCCCATATGGAAGGTACTGGATTGTGCATTTGTACAGATGCATCAGATCAGACTAAGTATAGCACACTGCCTGAGATGGAAGTAACGCCCACACCCTTGCTCCTCTGCAATGCAACAGCCAAAAATAAAGAGGATTAAATTAAAAAAAAAAAAAAAAAAAAGGTTGTGGGTGGATTTAGGGCTCAGAGTGAGGGGGGAGAAACAGAGCTGACTGGAGGCAGGGTTCATGCAAGCAGGTGCTGAGTGAGCTACTTGGCCCTGTGGTGTGATATGGACATGCCCAGTGAGTCCTGTGCCACATCAGCCCTGAGGTCTCTCTATAACACTGACTCAAACCCTGATACAGTTCCTACCAGGTGTGAGCATTACCTCCTACCTCACACACCCAGCCATGCCTGCACTCACTGAGCACCTGGCTGTCCCTGCCAAAGGCGGGAGAGAGGTAACTCACGAAGGAGGGCAGGTGTGGAGGTATTCCCAGCTTACTTGTCCATCCTGCTTAGCTTGGCTCCCTCTGCCTGTTGTAGCATCTGGGGGTATAGGTGCCCACAGTGGGGTGGCAGCACAGAGGCTGCTTGATGGGCAGTAACAACCTACCTGCACACCCAGGATGCCAAAGATGATGAAGAAAGCGCAGCAAATGAGCACAATGTTTCCTATGGGTTTGAGGGAAGAAATGAGTGTCTCCACCACCAGCTTCAGGCCAGGGGCTCGGCTGATGACCCTGGAAAGGAAGGAAGGGGAGGGGTAATAAGAGACAGGGCAGGGATGTTTGGCTTAAGTTAAGTATTTTCAGTTGCAGCAGTCCCCTGCTCTGCCTGTGCAGTGACTCATCGGTGGAGATCAGAAAGGCTTTTCTGTCCCATGGGTTTGGTTGTCTGATGAGGTACCTCCAGGGACACAGACATATGGCTAAGGGGAACCCTTCTGTGGCCTGTCAAAGACCACACTTTGGCACAACAGGACTCTGGGAGCCTTTCTGGAGGGGCTGGTGGGAAGAGGAGACCAAGCAGGGCTCAGTGGGGCTCTAACCGGAGGGGCCGTAAGGTGCGCAGCAGCCGTAGGACTCGCAGGACCCCCAGGATTTTGGCACCACCAGCAGAGGCCACTGAGACCACAATGTCAATGAGAGATACGAAGACCAAGAAGCCATCCAAGACGTTCCAGCTGCTGCGGAGGTAAGCCTGATCCCCAAAGTACAGGCCTAGAGAGACCACCTGCAAGAGAGGGACATGAGAGGGGGTTAAATGCCTCCTCTACGTGTTGCCTGGTAGAGGCAGCTGTGGAGAAAGAGGGAGGATGGGGAGAAGTTATCAACTCCATTTGACACCAAAGTGTCATTTCATCATCTTTTCCTTTCACCTGGAAAGTTATGAAAGAAAATTACTTTAGGAAAATTGGTGTCACATAACTCCAGAAATAACAGGGTCATGGTGCCTCCTCACCTTTCCTTTGGTTCCCTGAGTAACAGGATTCTGTAGAGAGCATGCAGGAAACCATTTCCTGCCATACCACAGACCCGGGGCAAATCTCTCAATCCAGAGATCAGTTGGGAGGTAAAACTGGGCACTCGCCCCCTTATTTTGGGTTTTAAGGGAGTGGTTTGATTTTCAGCAGCTCTCAGCACTAGCAGGTGCTATAAAAATAACTGGAGTTGAGGAGAGCTGAACACCCTGCAAATCAAAGGCATAATTCAGGGGTTTAACTTCAGGCAGGCAGTTTTAGGACCCTTTTCCAGTCACAAGAGGGAAAAACTAAGATTTCGCTGTAGCCACAAAGTACTTAGACACACATTAAATAATGGTCTCAGCTAAGAGTGTACTATTCAAATTGTTGTCACTTCCCTTATCCTTGCTTCAGAAATGGGGTGGACATTGGACATCATTACAAAGTCCACACCTCTTAGATACTGAGATTTCTTTGGATTTTAAGCCTAGGATAAACACTCCCTCAATGTCTAACAAGAGGGGACTCGTGCCCAGACAGTATCTGCCTTTATCAAGGTAGAGGGAAGGACAGCCACCCTGAAAAGATGGAGATTTTAGAAGAATTCTGGACAAGCATGAACCACATTGTGTTTCTGATGCTGGGAAAAGGCTCTGAGCTGTTCATCTCCAGTAACTTACCTTCAGTGTCATCTCGGCTACAAAAATGGCTGTGAATATGTAGTTGGATACAGTGAGAAAGATTCTTTCCTAAAAAATAAACATTAAAAAAATGAAGAAAGGCTGTAAGTGTATCTTCACTTCCTGCTACTCTGCCAAATGCCTCTGAAGAGCTTGATATCTTTTTGCTTTCCTGTAAGGGGTCTGAAAGTTGAGGAAATGAGAGGGGTGTCTTTGGCGAAGGTCAGCGCCAAGCAGCTTTTAGCTCATACATTGGCTCAATCCCGTCCCACAGCTGGGACAGGCTCCTGTGCAAGTCTGCAAGTGCACAAATTCAGTCTCAAAATGCTTTCTGCCCTGTTCTGTCAGTACTGCTCAGTCCTACCCTGCTGCACTGACCTGGAACTTCTTCCTGAAGGGCTGCTGAGCACTGACCGCTGAATTGTGTGGAAGTGCAGTAAAGTCCAGGGGTCAGCTAAGGCAGTCATGCAGACAAAGCCATTTCACTTGTCAGCTTGAACCATCTCCAAGACAGCTCAAAAGCAGCATACATGAATGATGAGATGCCATTCCTCTACAGTAGTACTTTATTCTCTCTTAGTTCACAGCATCTGTCCCTTTTGCCAGTCATCTCTTAACTGCAGGTGCTTGAGGACTCTCTTATTTATTTCCCGAGAGGGAAGGAACTAGGATTACTGTATTATAAAATGGGTCACCCCATTTTAAGATCCTGCACAAACTGTGTTAATTACTAATACTTGGGCATTAAAACAGATGAGTGGGAGCTGATGTTTAATGCTGAAGCTTTTCTAGAGGTCCTACCAGTGCCAGGAACACTATCACAACCTCTGACAGAGGTTTGTAAAAAAGCAAGTGGGAGGAAATGGTGCTCACCGTGCTCCTGTGTTCAATTTGTGGTCTCTCCAGGGCAATGGTGATGCAGTTCAGGAAGATGAAGGCCAACACAACGTGGTCAAAGAGTTTGTGAGCTATGACGGTTTGGCAGAGGAGGCGAAACCTGCAAGAGAGTCCCAGTAGGCACCTGTGGCTTAGGCAGAGCAAGTTTAGGAGCTATGAAGACAGAGAACTGAGAGGCTGGGCCAAAGCTGAGCTCTGATGTAGCAGCATTTCTATCACTCATAGCATTGTTCCTTGCCATGGTAACACCCCAGAGTGGCCTACAGTCACACAAGGAACCTGGAGCAGAGCAAGGGCAGAGCAAAGAGATGAACCTTCATACACTGCCAGTGCCAGAGCAGTATCCTAGCCACTATGGCTCTGTGCTCCTCTCTTGCTCTGTAGAGAAGAGACCAAGTTTCAGTTTTCACCCCAAACTCACATTCTGTGTCAACTCAGGGCAAAAAGGCCACATGCCTGACTAGAGGCAGGTAAGTTGGCAGTCAAGAAGATCACACTTAGATCTGCTCTGAGAGACACTGCCCATGAGCAGAGCTATCACAGAGAAAAAAACCTCTCCCTCATGAATTACAATGAAAACACCAAGGGGTGGTGCACATGGGTGAGAGTACCATGGGGTATATGGACATTTTCTCCTAGTGGAAAGACTCCCTTTAGCAGGAAGAATNTTTTTTTTTTTTTTTAAATTTCATCCAGGCAAGAAGAATTCTAACTTTGCCCTAAAAGGTGTGGTAAGACTGCTGATAAGTTAGTATTGGAACTCAAAATGAAAAGGAGAGACTGTTCTAGTATCAGGGGAGGAAATATCAGTATTATGGAGCTGTTAATAATACATTCTTTCTTCTGGGTTAATGTTAGTATTCCCTATCTTCTTTGCTATAAATATTTATGATTATACAAAAGAGAAATGGGATGCTCCAAAGGGAGGGAAAATCACAATAGTGATTAAGGATTCTTATCCTTCTTTCCTCCCATCTCCAGAATTAAGGAAGAGTTGTTCAGCTGTAGAGGGAATATGGAAAAGACAAACCATACTCCCAGCTAGTCAGTTTAAATTTGCAACCTAACATGCAGCTCAGGGCATGTGGCCATCATAGCAACAGAATCTCCCTCAACTTCTCAACCCTCTCATGGCAAAACTGCACACACCTGTTTTGTGGAGAGAAGAGATATATGGACCAGTCTTCCCGTAGTTCACACCAGTCTGGCTTATAGACTTCCATCATCTTCCGGATGCGAAAGCACAGGCTCTGGAGGGATGCAGCAGAAGCAAGTGGCACTGGTTACCCTCCCATTTCCCTGAGAGAGACACTCTTCCTTTCACATCTGATCCCAGAACAGCACTACCTGCAGACTGCACTGCTTACCTTTCTTTGAGCCCCTGAATGAGCAAGAGGACTCAAAGAGCAACAAAGCTGGGAAAAATAGGTAGATGTCATTTTGCCCAGGTCTTTTTACTGCCTGCCATCTGGATTCCTTCTCAGATCATTACAAATTAAACTGCTAAAGTCCTTTCTTGAGCACAAGGCCTCTGAGGAGCAGCTGAGGGAGCTGGGGTTGTTCAGCCTGGAGAAGAGCAGGCTCAGGGCAGACCTTATTGCTGTCTACATCTACCTGAAGGGAGGTTGTAGCCAGGCGGGGGTTGGTCTCTTCTCCCAGGCAACCAGTGACAGAACAAGAGGGCACAGTCTCAAACTGTGCCAGGGCAGGTTTAGGCTGGATATTAGGAAGAAGTTCTTCACAGAAGGAGTGATTGGCATTGGAATGGGCTGCCTGGGGAGGTGGTGGAGTCACCATTCCTGGAGGTATTTAAGAGGAGGCTGGATGAGGCATTTAGTGCAGTGGTTTAGTTAATTAGAAAGGTTAGGTGATAGGTTGGCCTTGATGGTCTTAGAGGTCTTTTACTACCTGGTTAATTCTGTGAATGTTATCCATGATGTTTTCTCAGAGTGGTTACTTTTAGGCACTGTTTTCTCACTACTGCAGCTAAATGAGAAGCCAAGACAGGAAGGCCTTCCATTGACATTCAGGTTTGGAAGTGACTTAACTTCATACAGCATCTATGTCTGTTCAGATTTTTGCTGATCCTTCCTCCCATTTTTCCACCCTTTGATGTGCTCACAGACTGGGCATTGTAGTCTCCCAGGTTGGCACTGCTTTGTCTCTTGTGCCTGTGCTTCCTGCTTGAGGAACATCAGCAGATCAAAGCAAAACTCTCACTGCTCACACAACCTGACCTTTCCTAACCTTTAGAAACCACTGCCTGAAATGCTCTGAAATAACAGCCCCTGAATGACCCTGCACATACCTCACATCTTTACTCCTACCATCCACCTGCACAACTGCTTTGCAGGCAGTCTGACTACATAGGCTGAGTTTGTCTAGGCCTAGAAGGTGCCATCTGCATTTGTTGTGTTGTCCTCCAGTTATACTCGAAACGTGCCAGCCAGCTCTCCCATCCACACAGCAGGGAAACAATCTTTAGGACTGCCCTAGGTGATCCTGCTTTGGCAGGGGGGGTTGGACTTGAAGATCTCTGGAGGTTCCTTCCAACCCCTGCTATTCTATGATTTGGGGTTTGCCAAAGCACTGCAGTGTAACCTCAAGCTCCCTCCACTCACATAATCTATTTCTTCATCATCCTCTCCCCGTTCCTTGCGGTTGTTCATCTTCGGGAAGATCTCCTTGGAAATACTGGGCATTTTGCCATTGCAGTCTTGATGTTCACTGGTCCCAGGTACTGTTCCCAGCTTACAAGTCACTCTGTGGCTGGACTGGACCGAGGCCAGTTCTAACAGGTCAGAGCAGCCCTTGTTGTCCAGGGAGAGCGTCCGGCGGTGGTGGAACACCCTTCCCGTCCCGTCCGGCTCCCCATCCGCAGCCCTGTGCCCTTCCCCAGACAGAAGAGACTCGTGCTCAGCAGAGGGAGGTTTATGCTTCAGGCTGTGGCCCCGGGCCAGGCTGTTCCAGCTGGAGCGACGGCTCCCCCAGGCTCCGCTGCGGCCCCAGGCACCACAGTGGGAACTGCGGGAGCTAGACTGTAAGAGAGAGAGGAGAGCTGAGCAACCCTGGGCACAAGGAGGGACCAAGCAGTCCTGTTTCAGATCACAGGGGAGCTTGCTAGTTTTCAGCCACTGAGGAAGTTGCATGGTGGAATTTAGCAGCAATCTCTGCACATCTGACAATAAATTGATAGTGAGTTAGCAATGGTGTTGGCTGTGATTACTTTATAGCACCATCTGCATGCAAAGCACTTATGGGGAAGGTAAAAAACAAAGCCAAAGGCCAGGTGCCTGGTGTTGTTACTTACACCAGCACAGAGCAAGAATAAAGCTCTCAGAAAAATTCAAGTGGCAGCTTTCTAGACTGCCCTGGGGAAAAGGATAACACAAGGTGCAAGGTGATGGATAAATCTGACATATCATCTTTGAGTACAGTCTTAGTGAAAGGAAGAAATGAGAGAAACAAGCTTGCTGATTACAGTCTAGTCCAACGTGGCGAGTTGGATTTGGACCCCAATGAACCCTACATCCAACCACATCAACAACTTGCTATGTAGCATGTGGCTGACAGCTCTCACTATTTAGAAATAATAGGAGCATGAACTCTCTGAGCACCAATGCACCATCCCCCAAAAGGTGTGACTGTGGGCAAAAAGCCCAGAAGCTGAAGTTACATAGCATTGGTTGGACAGTCCAAAGTGCTTGGGAAAGTGCTATGGGGCAGCAGGACCTGCTGCTCCAAGTCAAGATTTCTCTCTTCATTGTTAAAAAAGCTTCCAGAAAACCCATCTGTTGTGGGACTTGGAAGTTCTGGTATCATATAGATGCTCCTATTCCCTTAACTTACTCAGGACATCATTGTGTGTCCTGTGGGAAGTGCAAGAGGACAAAATGTATTTCGCTCTAAGAGATTCAATCTCTTTGGTGTTTCCGCCACTTCTACTAGAAGAACACAAAGTGCTGTATCCTACATTCAATGGAATATAGATCAATAGCCTGGAAACAGACTTCAATAATCTGGAAATTTAGGTAAATAATCTGAAAATGTAGGTAAATAATGTGAACTGACCTGGCTTCCTGAAGACAGGCAACGCGCCTGTGCTAGAAGCCTACAGCAGCAGTACAACGCTCCACAGCAATCCCCAGATGATTGCAGAAGCACAACAAAGTGCTTGGACTTCAAAAGAAGATTCTGACACACATTTCTGCTCACTCACTCACCAAGGACCGCTGGTCATAGGTCATTCTTCCCAGGGACATCACACTGCTCTTCCGGGACCCAACAGCAACACGAATCTGGTCAGGCTGCAGGGAGTTGTGTGAAGAGTTTGTGACTCCCCCAGCAGCCACTGGTGGGTTGGAAGAGGGCAAGGATGGGTCCAAGTGTCCATTAGGTGTCACAGGAATTGCACAGAGCTTGGGATCTGTGTGGAAAGATGCAGAAAGAAGAAAGAGAAAAGAAGGTGTGTTCCTCACTATCCAGTGATTGTTTCAATGTCTGAGCTATTTAGGGTGTTAGCAGCAGCTAACAGAACATTCACTGTTTAGCAGCAATCAGTAGCAATTCCTTCTGATTTAGAGTTTTGTGGCAAAAGCAGCGTAAGACAGGAAGACTTTGAACTATTCTCCTCAATTCCCAAAACGGATTGCAGATCTCATTGGGGCCAGAGAGATGAGCTGGTCAGGTAGACTCAAGTTAACAGGCTGAGCAAGAAGCCAAACGCTGGCAGCAAGGGGTGGAGAGTTTGCTTCTGCATGCTGAGAACAGACACGCAAAGCTTCAGGTCTGAATGAGTCCCAGCAACTGTCAGCTTGGCCACTCAGCAGATAGGTTGAGGCACTGAGGAAGAGACCAAGATGTGGGGAAACCCACAGCCATCTGCATGTTGGGGTCAGCTTTACATTCCTGCAATCTTACTCTTCCTCCAAGTCTATCCTACCACAGTGAGCCTTTGAGGGGTGTATTAGGTGCTGTGGACAACCATCAGCATTTGTTGAGCTGGATAGATTGGTACTAGATTTTAATGTCTAAAAGGACTGGAACAATCCTTTCTGTCTGACCTATTGCATTAAGTCTGCATGCAGCATCAGTGCACCAGTGAGCTCTATAACCTCTTTCCCATCTACCTTCCTAAGGGCTGCCTACATTCAAGGTGAGCTCTGATATGATGCAGTCAGATAACCTAGGATCAGGCTGTTGTGAAAACAACAAAGCTCCCTGAAAGAGCTGTGACAAGCTGATACTGGAGCCACTGCTCTTTGCTCTGAGAGTTGCTTTTATGCTGAGACTTGTGCCTCTGGTCCTTGTCTGGGTTATGCTGCAAGTATGCTTGTGCCTGTCCTTGTGGAGCAAGCTACTCTTGCTGCTACCTGCCACCAAGTCCTGTCCGAAGTACAGTACCTCTTGTAGAAAAACTTGCAGTCTTCAAGGAAAAACTTTGAGGGGTGGAGATCTTATCCAGCATCTTGTAGGCAGACTGTTCCAACAGTTAATTATCTTTCCTCAAAAATATGTGGTTTTTTTTTTTCTTTTGGTCTGATTTTGTCTGGTTTCAGCTTCCAGCCTTTACAGTCTCATTATGTCTTTTTTTCTGCTCAATTAAAGATCCATCTACCATCAGAAATCTCTCCTTATGGTCAGCATTTAGAGTGTGTGATCCAGTCACTTCTCTGGTTTCTCTAAGCTTCATTAGCCACTTGTTATGAGGCAAGACTTCCAGATTTGGCCAAATCCTTTCTTATGGGTTGGTATCCTCTATCCAAGTGTGTGTCCCAGATTTGGATGCAGTATTCCTGAAATAATGACCCTGAAGCTAAGCAGAGACAGTCTCACTTCTTACTCCTAGTTGTCATTCTGTCACTCAAGAGGTCACTCAAGAACTGCTCCCCTTAGCTATCATATTCTGCAAGATGCCAACACATCTCAGTCTTTCCACAGATAACACCACAAACTAGCATAAAGTTCAAAGTGAAAACTGATAAATTCTTGGAGATGAGAGTCAATTTTCTGCAGAATTCACTTTCATTCTTCTTACTAAACAGCAAAGGGAGATAAGAAAATGAGGCTGCTTGAGCTATTGTACCTGAGCCTTCCTGGACCTCTTGGAACTGATCTAAGTCCTCCATGTTTGATGAACTCTGGTCTTCATCTGAGTATGACCTGTTGGCATCACCCTGGAACACACAAGGTTAGGAGTTGAGAATTCACAAACAGAAAAGGTGATGTGTTCTTGTCTTTCATTGCTGGAACAACTGCAAATCATCCTTGGCAGCCAGGCATCAGTGAGATCACTGGAGAGAGTCCCATGTGACTGGGATGGCTGACATACTGTTTGCTTGCTTTTGGAAGGGCAAAGAACTCACTCTAGTAGGGTAGGGTCTGTTTCACAGGGTAGAAATTGTGAACTGCCTTCAGAGGGCTTGACTCCTTGCAAGGATTAACAGCCTCAGGGTTTGTTTGTTTATTTTGTTGTTGTTGTTTAATGGCACCCACCCTGAACTTAACAAGGCAAACTACAGAAGTGTAATACTCTGAGAGTCCTCCAACACAGTACACTCCAAGTGTCTTGAAGGTCCCATTTTTAACACCTGTATAATTCCTCCTCCAGATGAGGCCTTAGTGGCAACTCACCTCAGCCTGGAATCCCTCCACGAGAATGGCCACCAGCAGATTGAAGAGTACATAATTGCCAAATGTCATGAGAGCCACAAAGTAGAGGGATGCCCATGGCGAGGTGGAGGCCATGCCATTATAGAGCACAACATTCCAGTCCTCCTGGGTTAGAATCTGCAACAGGGAATAGAGACCACATAAGCATGAAGGAAGAACACAAAGAGGGTCCTCAGAAACAGTGGGTGAAAGGATACACATTAGGACTACATCAGACCTCTTAACTTCCTCCTAACTGACACTCACTGCCCACTGTTCCTGTCCAGCTGTGGTACCGCCCCAATAACACTAGCTAAGCAAGAATAAACAAGAGCAAACATGAAGGTGGTCGTGTGTGACAGTATTAAACATGGAATTTCCACAACAGGAGGGACCTTTGCAGACTGTCTCCTAAGAAAGGAGTGTTCCTGTCTGAGAGATACAACAACCATTTGATTACAGCATGCAGTTGTTCTTCCTCCAAACATCATGTGCTGGAGCCTGCTGTCAGGAGTGAGTGCAATGTTCTGCAATGAGAAAAAGCACCCCCTGATTCTCTTCCATTTCCCTTGGCCCCACCTGTAGGAAGCAAAGTGAGCTCACCTGGAAGACAGTGACAATGGCCCACAGCAGAGAGTCAAAATTCTTCCGGTCAGGAACTGTATCTCCTGTGTCTGTCCTGAGGCTGAACTTACAACCAAAGATGTGCATTCCCAAGATGCTGTTGGGAAAATAAGTAGAGATGGTGTAACACATAAATATCTCTGGCACCACAAGGAGCTCAGATACATTATCTTTTCCTCCTGATAATCTAAGGTCACACCACAGGAGGGAGAGGTAGAACACCACAGCCAGACCACTGAGACCTGTTCGTGAAGAAGGAGCTGCGCATTGCACTCCCATAGCTCACCAGCACACCTTGGTTTTCACCTGTACTGCCGCAGAGCTCACGTAGTCCCTTCGACCTGTCCTTCAGATCTGCTCTCTCCATCATTTGTTTTCATTTGTCTTCATCCCCCTACCACTGACTGTCAGTCAGCCTCCAGACCGAACCGTTCCCGCAGCTAGCGCCGATTACCAGGACCCTTCAACCTGTCCCGCCACGGGACACTCTGCTCAGCCTGCGCATTTGGTGGCAGTATTTCCCCACCCCACCCAGGCCAAACCTTCAGCTGCCGAGCCCAATTCAGGGCAGCAGCAATCTCAGCCCCTGCGAACAGCTAAACGTTTGTCAGTGCTTGCCTGAGGCTAGAGCACCGCGCAGGACCAAGTCATGCAAAGATGCACTGCAGCTACTGTCCCCACCAGCCTCGCCGCGTCTCTCCGAAACCCTCTGAGGCAACTAACTGCCATCTCACCTGAATATAAAGATGAAGAGCATGAGGAGCATGCAGAAGGTGGCTACGTTGTCCATAGTCTTCATCAGCACCACAAGCTGCCGGCGCAGCGCGGGCATGAAACGCACCAGCTTCAGCACCCTCAGGAGGCGGAAAGTGCGCAGGACAGAGAGGCCTCCATCCGCCTGCCCCACGATTTCCCAGATGCTGACAGGCACAGGCAGCACAAGGAACAAAATGAAAGGCAAGTGAACAAACCGAAGAGAGAGAGCAATAAGAATGCTAAGCCGAGTTTTCACCTCTGAGAACAAGCTGTTTCAGCAAGATGTAATTAGAAGCATACAGTATAGGCTTCTACTAGTGTGTAGAATGCTGTATTTCCCTGTCAAAAACATGAGCTGCACGCTGCAAGAGTGAGGAGAGGGCTGCAGCATTCAATCCCAGCAAGACAAGCTCTTCTGTTGCCCATTAAACCTTTGTGACATCCTTGAGTTTTGCATACAGGTTCTTGAGTAACCTGTCCTAGTGGGAGGTGTCCCTGCCTATGGCAGGGGGTTGGAACTAGATGATCCTTGAGGTCCCTTCCAACCTTACCATTCTATGATTCTATGATTTAGCAAAAGTTTAGCAGTCCCGTGGAGAGGGAGCTGGGAGTGCTGGTGGGTAACAAGTTACCCGTGAGACAGCAATGTGCCCTTGCGGCCCAGAAGGCCAATGGGATCCTGAGGTGTATTAGGAAGAGTGTGTCCAGCACATCAAGGGAGGTTCTCTCCCTCTACTCTGCCCTGGTGGACCCCATCTTAAGTACTATGTTCAGTTTTGGGCTCCCCAGTTTAAGAGGGACAGGGATCTGCTGGAGAAGGTCCAGCAAAGGGCTATGAGGATGATGAGGGGACTGGAGCACTGCCTGATGAGGAGAGGCTGAGAGACCTGGGGCTTTTTAGTCTGGAGAAGAGAAGACTGAGAGGGGGTTTATTAAATGTTTATAAATATCTGAGGGCTGGGGGTCAGGAGTGGGGGACAGGTTCTTCTCACTTGCTCCCTGTGATAGGACAAGGAGCAATGGATGGAAGCTGCAGCACAGGAGGTCCCACCTCAACACAAGGGAGAACTTCTTTACTGTAAGGGTCACAGAGCACTGGAACAGGCTCCCTAGAGAGGCTGTGGAGTCTCCTTCTCTGGACCCTTTCAAGGCCTATCTGGATGCATTCCTTTGTGACCTGAGCTAGGTTGTATGGTCCTGCTGTGGCAGGGAGGTTGGACTCGATGATGTCTTTGGGTCCCTTCCAACCCCTGACATCCTGTGATACACCATTGTTTCACAGCTAATATTTGTTGTGGTCTTACAAGCCAATTGTGATTGCCTCCGTTCTACAGGGAGAAGCGAGGGGCAGAAATTCTATGCAGCTTGCCTAAGGTCACCAAGTGCTGGCCTTGTGATTCAGCTCAGGTCCTGCCAGTACAGCTGCTACATCTTTTTCTGAAAATGTGCAAGCTCTCTGGTACTCTTTTTTGATATGTATTTCATTCACCCCCCCCCAAGGCCCCTGTCACCTGATGATGACGATGATACTGTCAAAGATGTTGTAGGGGTTGCGGAGGTAATCAAAGAGACCAAAAGCAGCCAGTTTCAGAATCATTTCCAGGGAAAACATGCTTGTAAAGACAACATTGCTGATCTCCAAGATGTTGGTCAATTCCTCTGGCTGGAAAGAAAGCAAATTCAGAAAGTCAGAACAGAAAGAGCCCTGAAATGATGTGAAATAATGTGGCACCATTCCTAAAGGATAGAATTTTCGCAGAGAACCAGGAAGCTCCCGTAAGTGAGATTAGAGTGGAGCTAGACAGAGCCACTGGCACTCCAATTCCCTTGCTTGTTTACTACACTCAGCACAGGTGTGATGGTTTGGGAGTTCCCTGCCCCCCCACACTTTGTAAAATGACCCAGACTAGAACTCAGCCGGCTGGAAGTTAAGGACTGAAGCTCTATTTACAGCTCAGCACAATGTACAAGCAGAGATAGACACAATAGACAGGAATAGTTATAGAAACATACAAGTTAAAGGGAATACAGAAACACAACTCCCCTCCCAGAAATCAGAGACCCCAGGAGGGGCTCCCAACCACCCTTCCACCTTCTCCCCACCCCTGTGGCTTGCCTTATGTGCAAGGTAAATTAGGAGGATTGGCCAGGGGGGTTAGAAGAAAAGTGGTTAGTGAAAATTAATGGGCAGAGGAGTCAGAGCCAGAAGCTGCAAAATCCAGCAAGAGTCAGACAGAGACTGAGACTTATCTAATGTTTTGGTTATTGTTCCCAAACAATTTTTCAGCAAGCATATGAGCAAAGTAGACATCATGATGTTTTCCTTTCACAGCCTATAGTGTCATTTTCTCTATTAAAATATTCCAATTAGCCTCAAACCAGCACAACAGGTTTTGCTCCTAACATTCTTTTACTAAAGGTGGTCAAGAGCCCACAGCCATTCACACAGCCAAGGGTCTCTCAGATTCCATTCCACAGCTCAGTCCCCCAACTAAAGGCTACTTTCCTTCGTGCAAAGAACCCAAGTATTTTTTGAAGCAGGGCAGAAGTGGCTCAACCTCCTTCTTCGAGGATTTCTTCCTGTGAGGTTTTCACAGGTAGCTGGCACGTAATTTTGCTGCCATTTGGAAAACATCTGAGTGATAGGAAGATGGTTCCACATCTTCCTCTAAATGTCACTGCTCTTCTCTGCTGTGTTCCCCTCCGTTTCTTCCCCTCCCCATTGTTCAGTCCCATTCTCCCCACCAAGTCTTCCGGTTTTGCTCCAGCAGTCTTTTCTCATGCCTCTGTCCTCAGAGTGGTCTCAACAATGACCCAAGTGAATATCAGACTGGATGAATAAGATGACTGCAAGGAGGGGCCACTGCTAACAATGACCTGTAAGAGGTAGGAAGAACAGGACAGGGTGAGGGAAAGAGAAAAACAGATCGCAAGAGGAGAAAGGTAGATGGCACAAGGTGAAAATCTCCATGTATGGACACAAGCTGATTGTGTTGAAAGAAAATTTTTTAAAAAAAAAGAAAAAAGAAAACCAAACAAACAGGTCTGACCCTGCCTCAGGCATATTTTTTATCTGTTGAATTGCTGACACATCTTTCAGCCCCTGTGGTACAGCCTTCTCCAGCACAGTCCAACGTGCTTGTGCATATGAGAGGAAGTCTTTTAATGACTCCATCAGTGGAACAAGACTCAGCAAATTCAATTACTTCTCCTGTTGTTTTCTGAGTTAATGACTTTTTTCTTCAGAGAAGTTTCCAAGGCTGCACACACTGACAAGGTCAGGAAAGGGTCTAGACCATTTCCTCAGAAATGGTGAAACATTGCTTCGGAGGGAGGCAAAGGCTGCACTGATGTCATTGATAAGGAATTCCAGGATCTTGCCATTCCCTATGAAATAGAGGCATTCCCTGCACTAATTTTGAGGTGGACTCATCTGCTGAAATCATCTGTCACTGTGGGGACTAAGGACTGCCCCAGGCCAAACAGCAAGGGGTGAAGTCTCAGACAAAGTCAGATGCATGACAGGCAGCAAATACACAACCCTGACCATGTTTGCACCTACTCACACATACACAAAGAGCTCAGGGAGGCTACAACTGCAAGGGAAAGGTACAAAATGTTCACAAAGCAGGAGAAAAAATGTCCTTACAGTATAGTGGGAGCCAGGCTAGATGCTCAGGATGGCCTCCAGACCACATAAGGCTTCTAGGACAATAGCCTTATGAAATTGAAGAAGGGCAAGTGTAGGGTAGTGCAGCTAGGGAGGAATGACCCCATGTACCAGTACAGCTGAGGGGCTGACCTGCTGCAAAGCATCCCTGTGGAAAAAGACCTGGAAGTCCTGGCAGACAACAGAATAACCATGAGCCATCAATGAGGCCAAGAGCATCCTGGGGCCCATAAAAAAGAGTGGCAAGCAGGCTGAGGGAGGGTCTCTCCCCCTCTGCTTTGCTCTGGTGAGGCCTCAGCTGGAGTACTGTGTCCAGTTCTGCACTCCTCAGTTCAAGAAGGACAGAGAGGTACTGCTTGAGAGGGTACAGCAAAGGGCTACAAAGATGGTTAGGGGACTAGAAGAAAGGCTGAGGGGCTCAGGGCTTTTTGTCCTGGCAAAGAGATGAATGAGGTGGGATCTGATCAAAGCTTATATAAACTTGAAGAGTGAGTATCAGGAGGCTGGGACCAGTCTTTTTTCAGTGGTCCCCAGTGACAGGACGAGCAGACAAGAGGGCAAGCACAAACTTGAACGTGGGAAGTTCCATCTAAACATGGAGGAGGAACTTTATGTTGAGGGTGGGGAGTCACTGATACAGGCTGCCCAGACAGGTGGTGGAATCTCTGCCTCTGGAGTCATTCAAAACCCCCTGGATGCTGTCCTGTGCAGCCTGCTGTAGGTGAATTTGTTGTGGCAGGGAGGTTGGACTAGATGTCCAGAGGTCCCTTTCAAGCCCTATCACTCTGTGATTCTGTAATTCACTTGGCTGTAGCAGGCTACTGACCATCACCTTTCCAAGCAACAGCTGGAGGGGACTTGCTCCAGGTGAAGGTGTGCCACTTTCCTAAGAGGAGGGATGAGGAACAGACATTCCAAGGCACTTCTTCAGGGTTCCTCTGGGCCCAATTTCCATATTTACCTCGGGGCAGGTATGTCACACCTCAGACAAGGTTACTTTCTTGATATTTAACTTAATGTAGTACTAAGCCCCAGCTCCAAACCTTCAAGGTGACTGTGATGCAGGCTCTGTGGTAGCAGGCAGTAGTACTCATCTCAACTGCTTGGATACCCTTGCTGAAAAGGTGGCTGCAGACTCCCCTCTTCCTTGGTGCTGGTCTGAGCTATGCCTGGCCATCAGAGCACTCTATTAAGCATCACATAAAATAGATGGGGAGAACTGCACAAGCCTGTTGTTTAGGACAAGAGTTAAGGCAGATGCTCCTGGTACTGCTGAAACAAAGCAGTGTGTTCCTGCAGGTCAAAGCCAATATTTTTAGCATTAACTCAGTATTAGTGCCCAACAGGGAAAGGAGGCATGGTGCCTGAGGACTGCAGTTTTTCTGAAGGGCAGCCTTTTCTGTGGGCTGTGCCTATTGCATGTGCAGTTTGTGAAAGGGAAAATGAGAGAGGAATGCAGTTCTGAGTCTGGCCTTCCCTCTGAAGCTGGGGGCTGCTTCAACCCCTGCTCTGGGACCCCAGGAGGACCAAGTCCTCAGTGGTAAGCAAACAGACTGGAAACTGCTCCTCTCATCTGTGGCTTTCCATGCCCTTTGCTAATTTCTTGCACTCCTCATTATGGATTTTTATTTAAATAGTCTATTTCTTTAAAATATAAAAAGGGGAGATGGCTCAATTTCCATCCATAATTACATTTGAATAACAAAACCATCCTGAAAGTGAAGGGGAGAGGAAGGGAAATAAGAGCAAAGAGAGAGAAAGAACAAACAAGTGCACATAGGAAGGGCAAGATGAATATCACTTTATGGAGAGCCAGGCAGTAATGATGCTCACCAGGGACATGTGGTCCATATGCTACACAGAGATGCCAGCTTCAGCCTGAATCAAATGATTGTGTCACTGAGAATGAGCAATGGAAAAAAGCAACAGGCTATGATGGTGGATTAGCCTTCTCTCTGCTGTCCACACGTTCCTTCTTGTGCTGTCTTCAGAGCAATTGGTGCTTGAAAAGCTATGCCTGCATCTTACTCCTGGAAAAGGTCACCTGTTCCCTTGTCTCTACTTCCCTCCCTGACATCTGTTTTTCTAGTCAAGCCTGCACCTGTTAATCTTTTTCTAATGGGCCATCAATCAGGCCCAGTAAAGCATCCTTCCTAGAGAGAGGGGCAGGAAGGATTGGGCAGGGAAAGGAAGGAAAGACAGGCAGAGGAATCAAAAAGCAAAGCTGAAAACAAATTAGCAAAATAAACTCACTGGCATCTACAGAAAGTAGAGAAGCAGAGATTTTTAAAAATGGAGTAGGAAAGTTTTAAATGCTGGGGGAGGAAGAGGAACACAGGGAATGAACTCAGGACAGAAAGAGAAGAAAGAGAGAGGAGCCAGCTGGAGAGATACTCACTGGATAAAAGCAGATCCTGCTCTGAGGTAGTTTCTGAAGATACAGATAATCAGGCAGCTGGGAGCTGGACCCCACAAAGGGCTGTCCCCTGTGTGGGCATATCCCCACACCTGGGGCAGTGTGGCCATGAGTAACATGGACAAAGTTGGCATGTAGGACTCTCTCTGGCCAGGGAAGTGCAAACTTGATGAAGTGGGCAAGCAAACAGGGAAAAAGTGGTTCTCTCCTTTCCTTCCTAACAACACACATGATTCCCAGCACAACGGATGTGTTCCCTCACATTTGGGAGAGCTTCACAGGTTCCCATAGGGAGCACTCAGGCATTTATCATCAAGACCTTTAGCAAGGCTTCCTCCTCACAGGCCGTTCAGGTTTAGCTAGAAACTGTAAATGAAAGCATCCACAAGAAAATGCTGAACTCAAAGATATTTTAGTTCAAGCAAAACCAAGGAATACCAGATATCTCTCCACAAGAAAAGTCTGTTTATATTGCCAAGCCAGGACAGACTCATTTACCCATTGCATCAGCAGAGAAACTTGAACAAAACTGTGGGAGCCAAGTACCAGGATGAGAAAGGTGGCTTGGAGAGGAAAGAGGTTCAGGGGGGCAGAGCATGTCCTGATACACTGTTTGAACCAGACTGGTTCACCTACTCTAAATGTGAATCTCCTTCCAAATCCATGAAACTACCCAATCCACCTCTTTGTGACACAAAGTCCTTCCTCCCTACCACTGTAGATCAAGTACTGACAGTTCAGTGTAGGGTTCAGGTCTACTTCAGTGCTCCTGCTCAGAAACTAGACCTGAGACAGAGGGCAGCTGCACAGATTCTTTACTCCTTTTCAGTTTCTTACTAACTAACATTAGAACTCTTAAATTGGATGAAATTGAAAACATAATTAATTATTTGACAACAGCCAGAAACTCCTGCACTGTAGGTTAAGAATATGCAGAGCATCACTAAGCCCCCACACAAGGAGCTTCTCCTAAGCAGGAGTAAACTGGCAGTAGCCTAGAAACTGAAGAGTAATTGATGTCATCTACGAAGAGCAGCCCTACCAAACCATACCTGCACATCACTGCCTCGAAAACCTTGAGAAAAAAATATTCCAGAGAGGTCTCTCCAGCTTTTTACTCACCATTTCCAAGTAATTTGACAATAATCAGAAGAGTCATATCAGCCATGGAGCATACCAGCTAGCTTGCCTTGCTCTGATCATCACCCCACAAGCAGTACAGGACGCCCTGATGTTTTGTTATACCTTGGTTTTACAAGACTGAAGGAATGTTGTTTCATCTACTACCCCAGGGAGACTGTTCCATCATTTACTAAATGTCAGTATGATGAGCTGGCTTGGACGTTTGTTGAATGTTTCTGACAAGCAGCAAATAGCAAAGAGAGAAGCAATAACTGTAAAATATGAACTTGTGGATGCAATAAGTGCTGGTATAAAGGGAAATCATGCAGGCTAAAAGATATGAAGGTACTGATCCACAGGGCTGGTCTAGTTAGGAAACAAGGGATCATCTCCTGATCCACAAAAGACAGACTTCATAAAGTATAGTCTGATCTATAGAGGAATATATGTCCAGTTTTGGGCTTCCCAGCTCAGGAGAGACAGGGACCTGCTAGAAACAGTCCAGTGGAGAGCCACGAGGATGACTGGGGGACTTGAGCATCTCCCCTACCAAGAGAGACTGAGAGCCCTGGGGCTGTTTAATCTGGAGAAGAGAAGACTGAGAGGGGATCTGATCAATCTGCACAAACATCTGAGGGGTGAGTGTCAAGTGGATGGGGCCAAGCTCTTTTCACTGGCCCAAGGCAGTAAGACAAGGAGCAACAGCTGCAAACTGGAACGGAGAAGGTTTCACCTCAACATGAGGAGAAACCTCTTTACAGTGAGGGTGACAGAGCACTGGAGCAGGCTGCCCAGAAAGGTTGTGGAATCTCCTTCTCTGGAGACTTTCAAAATCCACCTGGATGCATTCCTGTGCTGACTATCCCAGGGGATCCTGCTCAGTGATCTCTGGAGCTCCCTTCCAACCTCTAATGTTGTGTGATTCTGTGAGTATTATAAGTAGATGTAGGAGAAGATAAACAAAGTTACTCAGCAATTCTCTCATTGGCTACTAGTGGCAAAGAACTTCAATAGGCCATTAAAGAAATACATGAGAAAGGCAGCCTGGCATGTTCAGCTGGGACCAGCCTTTTTCATCCTCATGCTGAATAAGGGAGAAAAGCAAGCAGCACCAGATCCTCTCTGAAAATATATATATAAATATATATATAAAAATATATATATATATATATATAAAGTAACCTCTTAAAAGAATCCTTCTGGACAGCCACAAGCACCTAATATCTTGATTTTCTACATTGGATTTAAAAATAGGCACTTCCAAGTAGAAGCAGATCTGAAGAACTGCAAAAACTATTTCAAGCAGGAGAAAGCTTGAAATGATGGATTTTAGCTCGTGCAGTGTCCCAGCAGCATCTGAAGGCCTAATACCAAGGATATTACATGGTATAATGCACACTGATGGATTTGAATAATCTTCTCTATTTACAAGATTTTGATAGATCTAAGGATTAAAAATGATTCATAGCAGTGCAGGTTGCCCCAGAATGAGTTTATTGCCCTCACAAGAAATGTATACGGAGATGGGAAGTTGCCTTAACCACACAAACAGGACAGGACAAAGGGCTGGGTGGATAAGTTGAAGCCAAACTCCAAGGTGATCTGGTTCTGAGTAAAGTGGTTTGAGTTGCTGAGATTAAGTGTCCTGGCAGAAAACTACTGTGAACCTGAGGAAGAATTTTTTCACTGTGAGGGTGACAGAGCACTGGAACCAGCTGCCCAGGGAGCTTGTGGAGTCTCCTTCTCTGGAGGTGTTGAAGAACTGTCTGGATGCATTCCAGTGTGATCTGCTCTAGCAACTGGACCAGATGATCTTTTGAGGTCCCTTCCAGCCCCTGACATTCTATAATTCTATGATTAAGCCCCTGAATGGCAACAAACAGGTAATTTCAATTCATGTTTTGCTTTTTGTTGGTCAAGGCTCAGGAATCAAAGGATGACATGAACATAAGCTGTGTCCACCAGGTTCCTGTGTCTCTGAGCCTGAACATCAAGCCTGGCCCCTGCAGTTTCACTCCTTAGCGTGATTCATGGATACTTTGGTCAGTAAGCCACCTCACTTGCTCCTCACTGTGAACAAGTGGAGCAGCAAGGAGCTAACAGACAAGTCCAGGGCTGTTCAACTCCATGACACTTTCACATGTCCTCTTGTCCAGACAGATATGTCTGAAGACAGTGGCTGAGGTTGTGATCTTCTGTGCACCAAAATATAAGCTTAAGAGGTCTCTATAAACATCAGCTCTAGGCCAGGAGAGATTAATGTGATGAAGTAGCTGAAGCAACAGAAGCTACATATGCAAGACTATTGACAAGGTCTTGCAATGACAGGACAAGGGGCAATGGGTTTAAACTGGCAGAGGGAAGATTTAGACTGGATGTTAGGAGGAAATTCCTTGCAGTGAGGATGGTGAGGCACTGGCACAGGTTGCCCAGGGAGGTCGTGGCTGCTCCCTCCCTGGAGGTGTTCAAGGCCAGGTTGGAGGAGGCCTTGAGTGGCCTGTGCTAGTGGGAGGTGTCCCTGCCTATGGCAGGGGGGTGGGACTAGATGATCCTTGAGGTCCCTTCCAACCTTACCATTCTATGATTCTACCTCTGTCACAGGATGCCAGCACTCTGCAAATCCCAGATCTCTGTGAGCAGAGAAGTTTTGCTGGTTATTTGTTATGTTACTCTATGAACATTTGTATTTCTGTGAGGAAAAACAACAGAGAAAAAAAAGAAAGGCAGGAGAGAAAAGGAGGGAATGAAGCGCCAGTCTGAGATGCACTGATAACATGGCTGGAAGAAAACTGAAAGGGAGCAAAGGAAAATGCAAATGCCTGTGTGCTTTTGAGTTAAACACTGGCTGAAAAAGCCCTGGAATTCATGGTATATGGTATGGTCTGAATATTACTTTTTAAAATCTTGTGCCAGGGAAACAGGACTCAGTGTACACTTGTTAAATAAACAGCTCATGATCCATTCGGCTGACATCTCTTTCTAGTAGAAACAGCATGCAGGGTCATAAGCTTTTCCTAGCTACTTACAGATAAAAAGAGATAGCATAACATGAAGGATGTGTCATTAATAACCTGCTACTAGAAACCCCAAGGCTGCAAGCAGCTCCCACTCTGCTGTGGGCTGTACAAACACAGCAGAGGCGGCCTGAAAGGGCTTAAATCTGCACACACAATAGCCAGAACATGAGAGTGAATTCTCTACCTCCAGCTCAAATAGTCAGCTGCTAAACTCTTAATTCATGCTGCCTCAAATAAACCAACGTGAACAATGGCTCTCCCTGCTTGGTGCTCACATCTTTAAAATATCAGTGGGCAGTTTTCAGCTTGTCCTGGGCTTCCACCCTTAGTCATCTCTCTGCTATGTGATAAACTCCTGGCTCTTTTTAAATCTATTTTCATGAGTCAACCCCTCCAGTCTCTTCTTCATTCTCCTCTCTCCCAAGCTTCTCCCAGTACTTTTCTGGCACTGTAGCATCCAGTGCAGTTTTGCATTCTGGGATCAAATTAAGGTTTCCCATGCTTGTATCAGAAGCTAGCTAGGCTTTGATAAATGGTTTGATGCTTGACATGTGGGTGGGATACAGACATTTGGGGCTTCAAATACTGGCTCAGACACTGTGTTGCCTCAAAGAGGGAACTTAAGATACTCCTGGTCTCGAGATACCTGCATCTTGATAAAGCACAGGACAATTCTGAGTGCCTTGTTTGAACCAGACTCACCGTCCCTTTGCTGCCTGAGGCTATGTTTAGGACTAGAGCTCACGTTGATTCCAAACTTCCAGTGCAGTCAGTATCTCAGTAGTGGAGCAATCTCTTAATTTTGTGATCTGGGTAACTGCATGAAGTGAATTGTGGCAACGTTCGGAGTGGTGGCACAGATCTGAGATGTGGATGTACAGCACTGACTCCTATGTGAAGTGCAGCAGAGTTACCAGCCAGCAATGCAGATGCAAGGTCGCCTGAAGCTTGCTCTGCACATCACAGAGTAGACACAACCCCTGTTCCCCAGCTATAAAATGAGGGCAGACAATCTTTCTCCATGTCACAAGCCTGTCATTAGGATAAAGATCATTGCTGACTCAGAGCTGCCCCCAAACTATTGGCATGAAAGTCAAATCTGTGCCCACTCCTGCTGTCTACGTCTGACCTATCTATCACTTCTTGCTGTCATGGCAAAGGAAAGGCTCAACCCTCCCAAGCCTCCCACATGACTGAAGATGGGAGTTGGTGCCTTTTCTAGCCTTCTTGTATAGCCAGACTGTGCTCAGGCATCTCTTAATTAAGCTGGAAGGGCTAGCAAGCTGATGGATTTGAATTGAGATGCTGGTGAAGTGACTGTGACATCCCCAGAGGGCACATTAAATTAACCAAATAGGCTAAGGATTCAGTAAGCTAATGAAGAGAGAAATGAGTGAGAGAGAGAGAGAGATGAGAAAGATGGAAGAGACAAGGTGGAAGAGAGAGAAGCAGATGGAGAAAGAAGACAGAGTGAAAAAGAAAGAACAGAAGGATAAATGTAAACAAAGAGAAGTAAAAGAGAGCGATTGGAAAGAGGTGAGAGGAAAACACACGACACAGTGAAAGCGATTAAGTGCAGGAATACTGAAGAAAAGACCTTGCAAGATGCTAAGGCTTTCTCCAAAGACATGCTGGGACCATCTGTGCTGTGGCTCAGGGTCCAAAGTGCTCAATCTCTGGCTCCACTGAGTAGCGTCAGCTGCTTAGTGAGGTTGTAACCTCGAGCAGGACTCAGCAGTGGCCGCTGCTCCTGCTGCACCTTCATGTGCCTTACCTGCTCGTGGTGCTCGATGCCCATGCTGATGGTGTTCACCAGGATTGCAATCATGATCCCACGGTTGAAATACTTGCTGTCCACAATCCCTCGAAGCTTGACCCTCACTTCTTGCCACATGTCACTGCAAAGCTTCAGCCGTCCGCCGCCTTCCGTCTCCTCCTCCTCTTTCTCCAGCGCTGAGGCACCATGGTCCTCTCTGCTGCCCTCTCCTTCCTCTTCACTGGCTCCTCCGTCCTCCTGATCTGAGCCAGTGCTATCCAGGGCAGAGAGCCTTCGGGATGCTTTGTGCATCCCGCTCTGACATCGGGGGCAGTTGGTGGGATCAGAGGTCGCTGTTACAGCAATGGGCTGGCCCATGCCCTGAGGAGGGCAGTCGAGAGAGTTGTGCTGCTGGCAAAGCCCTGTGGAGAGAAAAGATCATTCTTAACAGAGAAGGTTTTGAAAGAGACATCCAAACTGAGCACCTGCTTGGCTTTGGGGTATTTAGGCAGTGGGCTTTTTAGTTGTAAGGATGACTAAACAGGAGTGCATCATCTGAGGCCCAGCAACAAAAGCCATTGCCATTGGGGGCTTTACACTGACTGGCTGTGTAACCAAAAGGTAGGGTACTGTTCAGCTGCCCATGATTAGGCTCAGTGAAGGTTTATGTCCATCAGAGGAAGAACTGTTTTGTCTGATGTAGGAATTATAGCTTAAGAACCAGTAACTTGTGTTAAGTGGGGAGTACTAGAAATAAAACCACCACAAGGGCTGCTTTTGGTCTGAATAGCTACAAGTGGGGTCTGAGAACCCAGATGCTGAGCTGAACTCTCTGAAGCAGGGAAACTACATTAGCAAAGCATCTCCAGAAGCTAGAAAAAGTAGCACAAGGACAGTGTCTCCTGATAGTCTGTGCACTCTAGACCAGAAGAGTTTTGCTTACTCCAGTGAGAAAACTAAGTTTGTGTTCCTTCATTCTTCACCTGGGCCTGGAAGATTAAGTGGGGGAATGAATCAATCAATTCATTAATGCCATGCATGAAGTTGGCAGAAAGTGTCCTCCCAGCAAGGAAAGAAAATAAAAGATTGAGTATGCAAGACCAGCTGAAAAAGTTACCATTTTGGTTGTTAATGGGAATGTCACCTACAAAAGACACTGGCAGGCAGTTACTACTAACTATAAAAGTATTTTTACAGTTACTTTTCAGGCCAGGGATCCAATTTAAATGTATTTCATGTCTAATTTCAACAATATGTGCTCCTGTGCTGGTTTGAGGCTAATTGGAATATTTTAATAGAGAAAATTACACTATAGGTTGTGAAAGGAAAACATGGTGATGTCTATTTCACTCACAGGCTTGCTGAGATATTTGGGAAAAAAAACCCAAAACATAGATAAGTCAGTCTCTGCCTGTCTCTCTCTGGGGACACAGCATCTTGGGCAGTCTGGCTTCTGGTTCCTCTTTGCCAATTAATCTTCACTAACCACTTTTCTTCTACCCACCCCCCCGGCTGATCCTCCAAGCTCACCTTGCACATGGGGCAAACCTTGGAGTAAGGTATAGGGAGGGAGAGAAGGTGGAAGGGTGGTTGGGAGCCCCTCCTGGGGTCTCTGATTTCTGGGAGGGCTGTTGTGTTTCTGTGTTACCTTTAACTTGTATATTTCTGTAACTATTCCTGTCTATTGTGTCTATCTCTGCTTGTACATTGTGCTGAGCTGTAAATAGAGCTTCAGTCCTTAAATTCCAGCCAGCTGAGTTCTAGTCTGGGTCATTTTACAAAGTGTGGGGGGGGGTAGGGAACTCCCAAACCATCACAGCTCCCATCAAAAGCCTTTGTTGCTCTTGCATATCAGAATGACTTCTTCAGTATTGCACCCTTGATTCAGTTCTGTTATGAAACCACTACCCTTTGTCTATCTCTTGAGGCCTCAGAGCAACTCAGTTTGGGAGGAGAGCTCTGGAGGATTGTGGTGGTTCACCCAAACCCACTACAGTGATCTTCCATATCACCCAGTTCAATCCTTAGTCCCACTTTCTCACATTTCCCCTAATACTTCTCTCTCTTTGACTCCTACCACTCTCCTGCTGTTCTAGACCCGGAGCCCTTCAGAAGCTTAAGTCAGCGTTATTCCATTATGGCCTCTGGGTTTCAGACCTGAGTTTTCCTGTGTTCCCTGTTGGCCATCCCTGGCTTGTTCCAATTCTTGCTGGTTGTCCCCAATTGCCGGTCTGGTGCACTGGCCAGGGCCACATGTTAAATGGCCAACGCCAGTTCTAACCCCGTGCTTTGCAGGCACAGGTCCTTTGGCAGGCCAGCACGTGGGGACGCTCCCGGTAACTGCCACGTTTGCACTGGTGGCGTTTCCAGCTTTCCCCCACGCAATCCTTACGGTAGTGCCTCTGGCTTTTCCTGTTCCCGCCTAGCTTGGCAGCGCTGGGCTCCACGTGGCCCTGCCGCCGGCTCTGTATGCTGTTGTAGAGCCCAAGGGTGCGGCGCTTGGCTTTGCGGATGATGTGGCAGATGTATTGGAAGATCTCCTCGTAGCAGTCTCCTGGCTCCATGTAGCTGGCAACGGTGCTGGAGGAGAGGTAGCGGGCCCGCTGCTCCTGCATCAGCTGGTGCTCTCGCTGCTTGGTCTCTGAGAACTGTGTGGCGATGACCACCAGGCACAGGTTAATCATGAAGAAGGAGCCCACCTAGACACAAAGGAGAGGGAGGGACAGTCAGTGTCAGGCAGTGGAAGGACATGCAGGAGGGGGAAAGTACAAAGAGGAGGAGAAAGTGATTGAAGGTAGGCAGAGGAGCAGGAACCAGTCTGCATACGAAGATGAGATTTCAGAGTAAGGTATGGCAGACTAAGCTTGTTCCCGAGAATTCATTCAGTGTCATTTCTGTGCAGAATTTAGAGCTCTGAGCAGAAACTCAGGAGACACAAGCGTTGGTGATGAGGCACTGGCACAGGTTGCACAGGGAGCCTGTGGATGCTCCCTCCCTGGAGGTGTTCAAGACCAGGTTGGAGAAGGCCTTGAGTGACCTGTACTAGTGGAAGGTGTCCCTGCCTATGGCAGGGGGTTAGAACTAGATGATCTTTGAGGTCCCTTCCAACCTTACCATTCTATGATTCTATGATTGCTTTTGGCAGGTTTTGGGGTCTTTAGCATGTCACTCAGAAGTTATCTGCAAAGGCTTTGATAGAAACTGAACTTTTTCTTTGTGTTAAACAGAAAGACTCAGACAGAGGACTCATTTAGTCGGTTTCTTTCTCCACTGCTTGCTCTTTTGCTATTGGAAAAATAATTTGTGGGAGAAAGTCATGGTCCACACATCAGGTCCAGTGTGAAGTTAAATGAGAACGTTTATTCTAACAATCTGAGGGTTTAGGTGTCTTTATCACAGCAGGTGTAGCACATAGTCAGGGAAAACAACAGTCTATAATAATTGGCATAACAGAAAACCTTCTCCCACAATCTAAAGATAGGAAGTCTGCCTCCCAAGGCCAGGTGTCAGAACAGCTGTTAGGAGGTGTTAAAGAAATATTGTTAAATTTTCAGTCAGATCTGTGCTTCTCTCTTCAGTATATCGTTGAGCTTCCAAAAGCAACATTATACATGCAGGTTAGGATCTGTTACTATGCCAAAAGTTTAGGTTTGTTTTGTATCAGACAATAATTTCCCCTATAAAGTTTGAAACTTCAGCAAATCCTCTTTCACCAGCTATGTCCTAACATTTAAGGAGTATCACATTTGAAAGAGTTGATTAAAAAGCTCTGCCAGCTCAAGGGGATCTCTCCACCATTTCCATTCTGTGATGATTCTGTGCTGAGCAACTTCAGGTATTTCACCCTGAGCAACCTGACCTAACTTTGAAAGTGGAGCTGACTTGAAGCTGACCAGATGGCTCCAGATGTTCTTTCCAACAGACACTAATCTATGAGCTCCTCTTCCCAATGCTCTTGCTTTGGGACCAGCCTACACAAGCCAAGTTTGCACTTTTGTGTGCACATAATCTAGACGTTCTAAGAACCATTCATATCGCTCTCAGCTTTCAAGGATGAAACATGAGATTTTTCTCTCAGGGTTATTAATGACCAAAAGTCATAGCCATATGAGTATCAAAGCCTTACTATTGCCTTGCTCACTAATTGCTTTCTGCTTCCTTATCAGTGGTCCCTCTCAGTGCTGTCTCTGGGCAGTGAAACTTTGTCTATTTCAAGTCCCACAGTAATTTGCTGTCATTTATGGTTTTCGGCTCTTGGAGGCCATGTCAGGATTTCTGGACTATCTTATTTGTTTCTATCATTTACACCTTAATTCACCATACAGTGTGATGGCACTTTGCTGAAATGAATGAGCTCTTGAGATCAAAGAGGAGTTTACAGAAACTATTGACTTTGAGATGGACACTAAATAGTCTGGCAAAACAGCTCTTCCTTCAATCATTTTCTTTCCTTTTGATACTAGACATACTGGATTAGCTCTTATTGTCCTCCAGCCTAGCTAGCCTTTCCACTTCAAATACAAAACTAAGCATAACCCCATTTTTTTAATAAACAAAACACCCAAGTTTTTCCTATCTCCCCACAGAAGCCAAAAATCCAACCAGACTTACTTTACACCCCCACATATTTCCTTTAAACTTCCTTTGCCTGAGTTTTCCTATCTGTTAAAACAAAGCAAATTTTTCTCGGTGCTGAGAGATCTGAAGGTAAAAATCTGACTCTCAGTGTTACATATTGTGAAGTTACAGATTAATCTGCACTAGGAGATCTGTTCATTACACTTAGAATAAAACCTGGGCTTCGATATGATGAGAATTTAATACATAACAGGGCTGATAATCACATTCAAAACCATTCTCAAAGGCTGTGATGCCTTGATTGGTGCCTACTTCCCACAGAGCTGCAAAGTGGTGATACAGCACTGATAGAATGTGGAGTCTGATCTATGAACAAGGCCCACAAGTCTGCACTGCTCTGAAATGGACTCTGCAGGGTAGCCCCCAGGGGGAGAGGAAGCACCAGGTCACTACTTCTCCTGGACCAGAAAACATCCCTGTTAAGGGACATCCTCACACCATGCTCCTCCACTATGAGCCCACACAGGATCCTGTCTCATCTCCCTGCCTCTCACTTCCAGGCAAACAGCTCTGAAACATAGCTAGAGCCAGTCCTGCTCTTACCTTCATGTGTGTCCTCCCCTCTGTAACCCTTCTAGCAAAGGGGAGAGGGCAAGCAAAGCTAACTTGTATCCCAAACCCCACATATGGAAAAGGTGAAGTTTTCTTCTGGAAGCACCCAAGTTTGTTTTACCTACACAAGCATCCTTCCCTCACTGCACAGCTCTTGCCACTCCTCCCCACCAGCTTGCTCCTTTGATTGTCCCTTTCTCTTGCACACAGATGCCCAACCACTATTTCTGGAGGCTTAATACAATGGCTCTCAGTATTCCAAAAGGGAAGTGTCCCTGCTAGCATCTGAATAAGCACCTGAATAAGCACAAAGCCCTTCCCAAACAGATTCAATGTAAGGACAACAAACAATCTTAAAATAAAGAATTTTTTCCCCCTTCTTCTCAGCACTCTTCAAAGTTGTTCTAATTCTGTTTCCCTTCATCATCAAACCCTTGTCTTCCCTTTCCTCCCTCCCCTATTTCAGTCTATTTTCCCTTTAGCTTCTCTATGTGCCCTTGAAATTTGTAATGATGCCTTATTCGTATTCCTTCACTTTCCCTCATGACTTTCCCTATTCCGTGATGTCTTGCATGTGTTCACTCATGAGAATACAACTGGGAATCCAAATTCTTCTCCAATGCACTTCCTGCTTTCTTTCCCCTTAGCATCACACAACATTCACCCAGGTTTGCCCTTTCATAGAATCATTAAGGTTGGAAAAGACTTTTAAGGTCATCGAGTCCAACTGTAACCCAAGTTCCACAACTACTAAGCTAGCAACAGAATGAGGGAGCTCAGCCTCAAGCTGTGCCAGAGGAGGCTTAGGTTGGATGTTAGGAAGAAGTTCTTTGCAGAAAGGATGATTGGCCATGGAATGGGCTGCCCAGGGAGGTGGTGGAATCCCCATTCCCAGAAGTATTCAAAAAAAGACTGAATGTGGCACTCAGTGCCATGGTTTAGTTGATTAGATGGTGTTGGGTAACAGGTTGGACTTGATCTCGAAGGTCTTTTCCAACCTGATCAGTTCTGTGATTCTGTGATGTAGTGAAGCACCACATCTACATGCTTCTGGAACACCTCCAGGGATGGCAACTCCACCACCTTCCTGGCAGCCTGTTTTAATGCCTCACCACTCTTTCAGTAAAGAATTTGTTTCCTAATACCCATTTATGTCCTTCGGTTTGCCCTGGGTGACACAGGGTTGGAAGCTGGACAACAGCTCTTCTAGAACGCTGATCATGACACTGTTGGGTGTTGCAGCTTCCAACAACTTCCCAAACAACAAGCAATTCAGACCTGAAACCCCTTCTCTCTAGGCTACAAGCAGAGGAGTTGAGGGCAGCAAGATGTTCTTAGCAAGGTCATACAGTCAACCTCGGGTTGAATTCGGAGTAGTGTTAAGTTTTCACATCATCAAGCCCTGTCCTAACACACATTGTTTGCTGTGATCTCCCACCAGATGATCAAAAAGGGGTGGAGTGAGAGAACTGGACATGGCAACTAACTCCCAATTCTTTCTTAGCTAGGAACATCAAATGCAGAACAAATGAGCTTGTTTAACCCTCGAGACAACAGACAAGTCCATAAACTGTGCTGAGCTTGATTCTTTCCAGTGAGGGTGGTGAGGCACTGGTACAGGTTGCCCAGGGAGGTTGTGGCTGCTCCCTCCCTGGAGGTGTTCAAGGCCAGGCTGGAGGAGGCCTTGAGTGACCTATGCTAGTGGGAGGTGTCCCTGCCTATGGCAGGGGGTTGGAACTAGATGATCCTTGAGGTCCCTTCCAACCTTACCATTCTATAATTCTATGATCTCCCAGCTAGCAGAAGGAGTGGAAGGGTCCCAAATGGCTCATAACTGAGCATCCATCTCAGCTAGCTGAGCAGGGAGAACAAAAATGTCTGATATGGAGTCAAACAAAGCATCTGACAGAGGCAGAAGGACACAGTATCAATTCAGAACCCTAACACAGATGTCCCATTCAGCACTGAGACCAAGTTGTCCTTTAATTAAGCAGACCTAAGGAGCCCAAGGTTTGACCATTGTTCTCTACAATATCTAATAAAATCTGACTGGTACTGGAGATTCTGACTTACTTGCCCACAATTTTTATTGTTTATGCTTGTGTTCTGAAGTCCAGATGTATAAGCACAGATACATTTCAAGGAAGTCACCAAATGCTGTAATGTGGGTGCTGGTCTCATCCACCAGATGATGCTAGTTCAGAAGAGCTTTCTCTAGTCTGGGAGTCACATTAGTGGCCAAGTATTTGGAGAGGTGGCAAAGAGACTGTGGACCTCAAGCAGGAAGCCCCAAGGGAAACACTGAGCCAAGAGGTGAAAGCAGCCCTTCCTACATCACCTCCCTGCTCTCTGGCAAAGGGGGAAGCTATTCACAATTTGATGGATGCCAGAAGGTTCTGCAAAGCCAATTGGAGTATCAGTGTCAACCAGCACTCTTCCCCTCAGGGAAGCACATGTATGAACGAGTCCTAACCATGCTGGAATATGCCCAGGTAGTGGACCCTGATCCTGCCAGATGAGCAGTAGCAGGTAATGCCCTTGAAGATATCTCTCTGAGGGAAGAAGGCATAGATGAAAGCATAGCTCTAAAGAAGAGGTTGTATTGATCTAACTCCAGAAGAGTAAGTCTAAGCCAAAGCTAGAATATATGAGGAAAAGCAAAGAGTCAGGGCTTGAGGCATGACTGTCAGCAATTCTGGTTAGGCAGCCAGGCCTTTCAACTGTGGGGGAGGAGGGAAGGCTAAAGGCTTCATGAGACTTGAAGAGGGATTATAGTGTCTGTAAGACGACTCCAAAGGAAAACGGAACCAAGTGACAGCAAGGTCACACTGTGACATTTCTGTGTGCTGCAAAAGGTGCATTACACATGCAAAGAAGGGAACAGAAACTTTCTTGGTGTAACCCCATCAAAGGCAAAGGAAATAGCCCATGCAGGATATGGTTCTTCTGTTCTGAGCAAGCACCAGCATAAACTGAGGCTCATGTTCTTCCGTGTTTGATGGAAATAAGCCTACATGGCTTCTGCAAATGAGGAGGGAGTGTCTAGAAATGTCAGTGACACTCTGCAGTAGAACCTCAGGTGAAGTGTTTAATTGAGGGTTTTCAGCACATGCAAATCCAGAGGTTTGGAGCTGGAATCGCTGGGAAGCCACATGAGGTGAGCCAGCACTAGAAGAACAGCTCCAAGTCAGAATCAAAAGTGTGATGACAGAATTTCTGTAGCTTGGGGCAAAGGGTGAGGGGCAGTTTTTGGAACTGGCCCGTAAGTGACAGGAGTGCCCAGCCCAATGGTTAAACACTGACTCCACAACCTTTCCTGGCCCTGAGACAAGGAGGAAATTCAGAGCTGAGCTGTACAAGAATGGGTGTCCTGATCATGCTGCTCAAAATGGAAATGCAAGCAGGGACTAAACAACTACGGTAAACCAAAAGTGACTGTTTTCTGAACTCACAAAAAAGTAGTGGATGTTCAGTTTGCCTTTGGGAGTAGAGCTGGGGGGAACTCCCCCACCTCATTCCCTCATTCTCTGCAATCATACCTCTGCAATGGACACAAACTAGATCACAGGAAGTGTCACAGAAACATAGGGAAAACTTCACTTTGGGTGTGATAGAGCACTGGGACAGCTGTACAGAAAGCTCATGGACAGAGCACTGGGACAGCTGTACAGAAAGCTCACGGACAGAGCACTGGGACAGCTGTACAGAAAGCTCACGGACAGAGCACTGGGACAGCTGTACAGAAAGCTTATGGACAGAGCACTGGGACAGTTGTACAGAAAGCTCATGGACAGAGCACTGCGACAGCTGTACAGAAAGCTCATGGACAGAGCACTGGGACAGCTGTACAGAAAGCTCATGGACAGAGCACTGGGACAGCTGTACAGAAAGGTTATGGACAGAGCACTGGGACAGCTGTACAGAAAGTTCATGGACAGAGCACTGGGACAGCTGTACAGAAAGCTCATGGACAGAGCACTGGGACAGCTGTACAGAAAGCTCACGGACAGAGCACTGGGACAGCTGTACAGAAAGCTCATGGACAGAGCACTGGGACAGCTGTACAGAAAACTCATGGAGTCTCCATCTCTGGAAACGTTCATAACCTGTCTGGACACGTTCCTGAATGATTTCCTCTAGCTCTAGCATGGTATTTGGACCAGATGGTCTTCAGAGGTCTCTTTCAACCTCTATCACAGGGCTTAAAAACTGCTCATTAAGTTCTCATCATGGACATACTTTCCCTCTCTTTCCATCCCCACCAACCACAAGTGATCTCACACAGCCTCTCTATGCTGGATTGCTGATGCTTTCAGAGCAGCAAATTCTTTTTATTTATGGTGTGGAAGTAATTGTGTGTGACAGCCCCTGAATCTGATGAAATCTGAATATCAGACCCAGAATCCAAGAGATGCAGGTGCTGCCAAAACCCATAAAATATGGGTTAAGAACAAAGAGCTTAAAACATATAGAGAGACCAAGTAGGAGGGCAGATGTAGAAACTGTTTTCTGTGCTTTTGTGCCTACTGGTTTGGGGAACTGAATTTGAGATAAGGTCTGTAGGTGAGAACACTGTGAAACACCAGGTATGTACATCTCTAGGAGGCAAGCACGTTATTTGAGTGAGAGATAACAGCAACTCTACCATCTTGCCACAGAGCCTTAGTGAAAATCAACTAAATGGGTCCTGAAATTCCTAGCATACATCCAGGTAACCTAACGCTTGCTTTATGTAGGTTCTTAGCTTGCAATGCTAACAGTCACCAAGTCTAATACTTACAATTATCAGCAAGATAAAGTAGATAAAGTTGTAGAAGGAATGGGCATCCATCACGTAGTACATGATCTCCACCCACCCTTCCAGCGTGATCACCTGCAAAGACAAACAACAAGAGGAACATCTTTGTCAGTGCCATGGACAGAGGAATGGAGTACACCCTCAGCAAGTTTGCAGATGACACCAAGCTGTGTGGCACAGTCGACTTGCTAGAGGGCAGGGATCCATCCAGAGGGACCTGGACAGGCTGGAGAGGTGGGTCCTGGCCAACCTCATGAAATTCAGTAAGGCCAAGTGTAAGGTCCTGCACCTGGGTAGGCACAATCCCAAGCACAAATACAGGCTGGGTGGTGAATGGCTGGAGAGCAGCCCTGAGGAGAAGGACCTTGGAGTCTGTGTTGATGAAAAGCTCAACATGAGCCTGCAGTGTGCACATGCAGCCCAGACAGCCAACCGAGTCCTAGGCTGCATCAAGAGCAGCGTGGCCAGCAGGGCAAGGGAGGGGATTCTGCCCCTTTACTCTGCTCTTGTCAGACCCCACCTGGAGTACTGTGTGCAGTTCTGGAACCCTCAGCACAGGAAGGACATGGAAGTGTTGGAGCGGGTCCAGAGGAGGGCCACAAAGATGATCAGAGGGCTGGAGCAGCTCTCCTGTGAGGACAGGCTGAGAGAGTTGGGGCTCTTCAGCCTGGAGAAGAGAAGGCTTCGAGGGGACCTGATAGTAGCCTTCCAGTATCTGAAGGGGGCCTACAGGAAGGCTGGGGAAGGATTATTTACAAGGTCCTGCAATGACAGGACAAGGGGCAATGGGCTTAAACTGGCAGAGGGGAGATTTAGACTAGATGTTAGGAGGAAGTTCTTTACAGCGAGGGTGGTGAGGCACTGGAACAGGTTGCCCAGGGAGGTTGTGGGTGCTCCCTCCCTGGAGGTGTTCAAGGTCAGGTTGGATGAGGCCTTGAGTGAGCTGTACTAGTGGGAGGTGTCCCTGCCTATGGCAGGGGGTTGGAACTAGATGATCCTTGAGGTCCCTTCCAACCTTACTATTCTATGATTCTATGATTCTATGGAAGTGGGCATCCAGAGTTTGCTCCTGAGCATATACAGCCAGATCCAGGCAGGTCCAATGCAACCCAAGCCAGGTGAGAAACAGTAATTCATTTTGAGGAGGCCAAATGTCCGTTCCAGGAAACCAGCATGGTACTGCTCAGTGCCTGTGGCTTGTAGTCAAAGCCTGTGAGATCATGCTAGCTCACCACAGGGGTGGTGCATTAAAATACTTCATTTCCCTGGGTCACAGCGGGGGAAAACCTGCGGCAGGTTTCTGTGCCCCTTGGACTGGACACTGTGTACAGTCTGTGGGAAGGCAAAAGAGAAGAGAATGTAGCTCCCTTCTGCAATGAATGTTGGGACTTAACCAAAAGTAAAAGAGAGTCCCTTGCTATAGAATCATAGAATGGTGATGTTGGAAGGGCCCTCAAAGATCATCCAGTTCCAACCCCCTGCCATAGGCAGGGACACCTCCCACTAGCA
>VWZE01015378.1:21233-45786 GCA_013396675.1 Eubucco bourcierii | reverse complement strand
CCCCTTGTCCTGTCATTGCAAGACCTTGTCTGTAGTCCCTCCCCAGCATTCCTGTAGGCCCCCTTCAGATATTGGAAGGCTACTATCAGGTCTCCTCAAAGCTTTCTCTTCTCCAGGCTGCAGAGCCCCAACTCTCTCAGCCTGTCCTCATAACAGAGCTGCTGCAGCCCTCTGAGCATCTTTGTGGCCCTCCTCTGGACCCACTCCAACAGTTCCATGTCCTTCCTGTGCTGGGGGCTCCAGAACTGCACACAGTACTCCAGGTGGGGTCTGACAAGAACAGAGCAAAGGGGCAGAATCCCCTCCTTTGCCCTGCTGGCCATGCTGCCCTTGCTGCAGCCCAGGACTCAGCTGGCTGTCTGGGTTGCACTCGCACTGCAGGTTCACGTTGAGCTTTTCATCAACCCAGATCCCCAGGAAGGTAAAACTGTTACAAGTCAGTCTGAAGTGTGTAGCTCATTTCAGCAAGGGACTGGAGCAGCTCTATTTGCCTTCCTATCATCAGGAGCACTGTGTGCAAACTGCGCACCGTCTCTCTTGCCAGAGCAGTTACAAGGTCCTGTTCTCTCTGCAGCTGTGGTCGTTTGGGTTAGTTGCCTTTTAAGAAGGTCACAGAGACAAAGCCCTCCAAAAAAAAGAGAGTCCCAAGGGACAGACTTGGTCATCCCAGGATATTGTAACACTGCTATTCCCTACCACTTTCCAGCCTAGTTCATGAATGCATTCATTCTACCTGAATACCTTTTGTACATATGTACTTGTAAATAGAATCTCCCTTTAAACTTCAAAGTGGTGTGCAGCATTTTGCCCAGGGAGGTTGTGGCTGCTCCCTCCCTGGAGGTGTTCTAGGCCAGGTTGGAGGAGCCCTTGAGTGACCTGTACTAGTGGGAGGTGTCCCTGCCTATGGCAGGGGGTTGGAACTGGATGATCCTTGAGGTCCCTTTCCAACCTTATGATTCTATGATTTTAATTTTTCCTCCCTTAAAGGAGTAAATATAATTTCCATCCTCCAGTCCCAGGTAGCTTGTGGCCCTAAACTGGGACAGCAGCTGTATTACATCCTGCAGAAACCAACATGGGAGCACAGAAAGACTGAGTCAGAACAAAGCAAAGAGTCTGAGCCTTCTCAGCAAGCTGGCTTGGTCTCACCTGAAATATCACAATCCAGGCATAACCGATGTTGTCGAAGTTGATGGCACCCTTGTGTGGGTTGGCATTGCCCGTACGGCACACGTTGTAGTACTGGTTCCAGTTCACACACATACCGCTGATGTTGAACTCTTGCCGGACAGAGTTGTAGTAGTAGTAATCATCCTTGTCCAAACAACACTCATGGCCCCGCTCCTTCAGTGGGGGTATCTCGTGACAGCCCATAATTCCATTGTCTCCTGACAGCGAGCAGATAAAGGGCATCTCATCATCTTCCTCAGGCTGGTAATAAGGGGGCAGGACAACGTCACCTTGTCTGCAAGGATGAAAAACCACAGTCATAAAGTTCCTCTAAAAGTCAGTTTCTTGTCAGCAACACTGGTGGAGCTGGGGAGCTCCCATCCTGACATAGGAACCGCACTGGAAAAGGGATTTCCAGCTTTATTGCCTCAGGAGAAGGGAAGGGAAGGCAGAGTTCCTGAAAAGCAGAGCCGAGGCCCCAGCTTTCAGAGCTTCGCCTGCCATCAGATCAGCCCAAGCCAAACGACACAATCTGCTTGCGTGGAGCTGAAGGAAAGCTGAAATTTGCATTTTGATCACTCTCCCCATTAGCATCAAAGCTAAATCAGATGCGGTGGTATGAAAGAAGTTCTTCAGGCTTTGCTGTGGTGTGCTCCTGTGCGTAGCCGTCGATGGACATGTTTTATAACACTTGGCAGTGAACCTTCTGTACTCCTTAAATAAATAAATAAATAAATAAATAAATCCAGTTCATGCATAATTAAGGTTGCATGGCTCAGCCTTAAAATCAGGAAATGCTTAAAGTTAAAACTGACTTAACCTTAACTTTGACTCCTCCTTGGCAGTTGGCAATGAGGGTGCAACGTTTCATGACAAGTTCATCTGCCTTCTTCCAAATAATGCAAGCACCTTCCAAATGCATGAATAATTAAAATCATCTATGCTTGCCTAGCTGGAGATGAGCTAATGATCGGGAAAGCAAAAGGTGGAGATTTCAAATTTTCCATTACACTTTATCTGGTGCACTGCTTGCAGTGCTACAATCCGTAGCTTTCATGTTGCATGAGTGCAGACTTCTCCAGTAAGTGTCGCTGGAAGAGGAGAGGTGTTGATGAAAAGGAAAAGGAAGCCTCTGAAGATAAACTAAGCAGGACTGAACCGCACAGATCTGTCGTAACACATCCACATCACTGCTGAACTGGATGCCTGCAGAATTCACTTCTCCAGTGATGGTCAGCAAAGGATTTTTCCAGTATCTGCCAGTATGCAGGCAGTGGCCCTGATTCACTTCTCAGTTACATCAGCTCTGCACAGATGTTATTAGAGTCTCTAAAGTGCTACGACCTCTGATTTACATAAAGGACAATGATTCTAAACATTACATGTTCCTTGGGGAAAACCAACATACAGTAAATGGCTGATTCAGGTAGCTCCTGCTCTCCCACCCTGCTGTTGCTCTGCAGATTGTATTTTCATACTTTTATCTCTTTCTATTCCAATTTCTGATGATCTACAGCTTCGTAACTGTTTAATCAGTCTAAACTGATTTACAACTGTAGTTTGTTTTAAGTAGTCTAAACTGATAGGATACCTGGGATTAATAGATGGCTTTAAGATGGCAATTTAAAGCCTGAGATCTGCTAAAGCCAGAAAGTCAGCAGTAGGATTTGTGCCCTGGAACTGCAGGTGACTGGAGAATTCCTAGTAGGCAGAACGTTTTCCACCCCACTGACTCCAGAAAGGAGCAGAGTCAAGCCCTGCAGGCTCCTCTTTGACTCCCTAGAATAAACCTTAGGCACCTGCAATCTGCCCCTGTGTAGCTCCAGCCTCTTTCTCACAACTGTTCCACATTTCCCCATGGGTTTTTTGGTCCCATTCAAGCAACTATACTTCACTTCCACTTCTACTGTCTCAGCTGTGGGACACCTCTCCCAAAAGCTCTCCCTCCTATTTCCATGGCACATGCTGCATGCAATTCGACTCCGGAAGTTTGCTAACAATTTCCTCGTGTCCCTCTAAAGCATCCAGAGGTAATGCACTACTGTCCAAACAGTAGCCTCAGCTCCATCTTGGAGGTGTCAAACATGTCCCTGCAGAAGCATTAAGTAGCACTGTGGATTTCTGGAAGCCTCCTCTGGTTCCTGATTTTTGAAAAAGGAACAAGTCTAGGAGAAGGACAGCAGGACTGGCGCCTCAGAGCTTAAGCTCTTCCAACTCTTTCTACTCTTTACCACCCTAGCACCATTTGGAGTAAGTGATACACAAGGAGTGAGGCAGCAGAAGACAAGAGAGCAGCGAAGGAGAAAGAGAAATGTCACTGGAAGAAAGGAAAGAAGCATAATCTTCTAGGCACTCACATTGTGAAGTTCTCCTCCATGAAGCAGCGGTTGCGGAGCAATCCAGCCCACAGCTGCACCCCAATGATGCCAAAGATGAAGAAGACAAAAAAGCAGAGAAGGAGAACATTCCCCAGCATGGGCAAGGTGTCCAGGAGCAAGTTCACAAGGATTCGCATGCCTGTAGAGGGAGAAGAGAACCAGAAGGAGCAGGTGTGGGGTGGAGGGACAGAGACAGAGAAAGGGAAGGAGAAGGAAAGGAGAATTCAGGAGATACACATTAAAAAAAAAAAAAAAAGAAAGAAGGCCACATGAAGATAAAAGCAGAGTGTCAGATATTAATTAGTGCCCAGACCAGGTTACATTTGTGATTGCTGCCCTTTCTTGTCCTAACCTCTACTGACAGGCAGCCAGCAGAGTTGCTGCAGTGCTGTGATCCCTTAACCCTAGGCCTCCATCTGCAGAAATGAGAAGCAAAGCAATTGAGATTTTTGGTACCGTCAGCTGTCTGACTGGTATCCCTCCCTCCCCCTTCCCTGCGGAAGCACAACAGAGTGACAATTGTCCCAAAGCTCCACAGCAGCTCAACAGCTCCATCCTAAGATGACTCAGACTGAAAGTGAAGCCAGTTCAACAAACTGCATGCTGCAACCTGAGAGAATTGCCTCGATGGACCAAGGGCAGCCTGCCTAAAGAGGTTAACCTCTCCAGAACCCGTAAACCAGAACCAACTGGTTCACTCCATGACAGATCATCAGCAGACAGTCATGGAGACCACACTCTCCTCACTTGACCATTCTTCCACCCCAAAAAAGGTTGGAGCTCATGAGTAGCAGGCACAGCATGAAATGATGTTGGCACATCTCTGTACAAATGTTTTAAAAGAAAGACATTTTTTAAAAATGTAATTACCTAACAAATTATTTCTGTGGGTTTTTTTTTTTTCTCCTTCTGCTCTTCAGCTCATGAAACCCCAAGTAATGGTAAGGAAAGGTTTGTTTCTTCCTGAAACTAATGACTTTTCTTCTGCTTTCCAGGGATGCCAAGAGTCTAGAAAACCTTCTGAGAATCACCATACTGCCTTTACCCCCATGCAGTTGCCTCTCCTCACCTCTGCAGTGGTCCCTTCTCTGGGGGCCCAGAGAGTTCCTTCACTGAAGATGTTCTATGTAGGCAGGCAAATAATTAGCTAATTAGTTACTTATAACCAGTTCATTACTTCAGATGGTAGTGGAAAGGGGAAGAGGAGGGAAAGATAAGATTAGGATTCTCTGACAGCCCTTTGAGGCACAAGATAATCCCCCTTGTGTGCCCAGCATCCAGTAATTAGCCGTAGAATGCTGTAGGTGATGCTCCTTTATTCCCCAGGCTGCTCACAGTCAGAGGCGCAAGGGAAGTGGTGCCTGCAGGGGGCACGCAGGTGTGGGGCACACAGACCTTGAACCGAGAGGCAGAAGGGGGCCTGGTGTGGGACATCAGACTATATTATCTCAGGGGGAGATGTTTTGGGGACAGGTATGGATGGGAAAAGACAGTACTGATATTTGCTAGTAGGTGACACATAGGAAGGAGAGGATGCTTACTGACGGCTATATGGGATCACAAAGGACAAGGAATTATGGCATTAACCTTGAAGTCACACTTGGAGTAGCAGCTAAGCCCTGCTTGCCTGGCTGCTCAGCCCTACCACTAGTCACTGGTTAAAGCAGTCTCTATGCAGTACCTCACTAACTTAGCAGGGCAGGGGCACAGGTCCAGCCACTCGAGGGATCGTGGGCATGTCACGAGGCACTGATAGCTTTCTGAGTTGGGCATAAAGCCCAACAGCATAGTCACAGTGCCCTGCTCTCTGTTGTTGTGACCTGCCAGGCTCTGGAGCAATGTTCTGCACAATGCTTTGGGCTTTAAGGCCACACACCCTCACTGTGGTGCATCACATTGCCAGCATTAACACTGCTTCACAGCACCAACCCAGCAGATGTCATAAACCATTCTGGTGAGCACATTAGAGAGGGCCAAGTGACACAGGAAGCTCTGCCAGCAGCAACGTAAGAAGAGGCAATGTTTTTCAGATCAACTGATGCCAGCTCCATCTCAGCACACAGGTAATGGGAAGAATGGGACTGCCCTCAGCTGAACAGGCAGAATTGGCATCCCCACCAGAGTTTCACAGAAAACAGGCTTTGCTGGGTCAGAATTTGCAAAAACTGCTTTTGCCCACATCCCACCAGAAGACAAGTGACTTGCAAAACTTGCCTGCCTTTTCCTTGGAAACATCTTCCCTCGCCATACACTCTCCATCCTGACCCTCAGAGGGGCTGCTGCTGGAAGAGCACTGTGCACAGCTTTAGGATCATAGCAATTGACCCTGTGCTAGTTCTTTAGGGGTGTCTAGGCCCCCGAAGAACCCAAGAACAGGCAGATGGCCCCATGCCAGGCAGGCAGCCTCAGCACTTGTTGCCTTTTCCACATCAAACAATTTCAACATTGGTGTATTCCATCTCAAAGCCCAAATTAAATCAAATTTCTGCTTTTTATGTCTTTCAGTTGAGTCATGTCTGCCCCTTGATGCTGACTGAATGTGAGATCAGTTCTTCAAAAGCAAGAATGCCGAAGCCACACACATCTGAACACCAACTGCAATTCTGCTAGGTGCCGACCACCTTTAAAACAAAACCATCTCTTCGTGCAAAGCCTCTTCTTCTTCCTGCCCTAAACTGCAAAGCAATTGTTCTGGGATGCCATTTTTCACCAGAAACACCCATTTTCCATGAAATGAACCTCCTTTGCTGAGTTTACCCAGCTAGTGAAGGTACTTCAACTACTACTTCCATACAGCTAAAGACATTGTGTAAATTCAAGTTCAGTGCCTTTGTTCTCTCATTGGCCTCTCCTCTGCTGCTGTGATACTCATGCTGGAGTGCCTGAGCCTCATTCTTTGCTATGACATTTTGGTAGTGCTCCTCCTGCACCTCTGCCAGCCTCTATGGACACTTTGGGGGGAAACCCTCACAGCCTCCCTGTCCTCCCCACTCCCACCCCCCAAGCCAGCAGCCCTGCATGAGTCTGTCGATGGCTGGGGATTTGCAGTCCCCTAGAGCCAGGAAGGGGCAGGCTGTTCTGGCAGCCATGCTAGGGCATCTGTCACAGGTTCTCACTGAAGGACTCTAGCTGGTTGGTGCCTGAACAGTTTCATAGGCAAGAAGGGATGAGCCCTGCTTAGGTAGGACCTACAAAGCAGTGTTTTGGGGTCAGCCCGAATGGAAGCAGGTTGCAGACGGTACCCGATTCCTTAAGCACTCACAGGGTAGGGGGGTAGGCAAGAGGGAGAAGTCTGAAAAGCTTGATGAAGAGTGGTGACTTCCTGCAGATGGCAGAGATAATGAGCTCGCTATTGCAGCTGTAGGGCAGTGGAAACGGGCAGAAAGCATATCTATCATTGCAGATTCAGCACTGGGGAACTGGGATGCCTCTTTTTTTCCAAGAGATCTTTGCTGGACAAGCCTCTGTCCACAGTAACATCAGAGCATCTTGCATGACAACTTCTGGAAGGTGCTGGAAAGCAAGTTCCTTGGCAAATCCTGCTGCTGCTTCCTTCCTGCCTCCTGCCACCTCTGCCTGCTCCTCTGTCCCCTTTTTCTCTCACTGTACCTACATCGTTTCCCTGCCTCTGCACTGCTCTGCAGTGTACATGCACACATCTCCCAGCCTCCCTCCCCACATCCTCTTTTGTCCTTTACCACTGGCAGAGTAGAAGCCATGCTGGCTCACAGCAAGGAGGGAATATGAAAAGGACAATGACCTTTTCTGAAGCAGCTGTTGAAGAAAAGAGATGTTCCCTGAGAAGAGAAAAGAAGAGGGGCTGGGCAGGCTGGAGAAAAAGCAGGGAGGGAAAGCATTGATGAAGCAACATTCAGCAGCCAAACAGGCTCCCAGGGCATCAGATATGAAAAGGTTTTGCTCTTCAAGGGGAAGAGCAAGAAACATGAAATATTCATGAGTGTCAGGTGTGGGCTCTGAAAGACCTTTTCTTTTTCCGTTCACCCTCACAAGGAGTCCAGGTGAAAGGAGGAAAAGAAACAGCATCGGTTGTGGGCATCCAAGGAAGGGTTCTCATGAAACAATGCTCAAAAATGCTTCCCTGCTGCTCAGTCATGCCCTTGGGCAAGGGGTAGGGAAGGATGCTCCATCGCTCAGGAGCAAAGCGCAACAGAGATGCATCCACTGCTCCAACATAACAGTGGACGTTTCCGGGACAGTATGTTACGGGGATGAGGAGTGGGAGGGTGAGGAGTGCCAGGCAGTCAGCTGTCAGGGGGAAGCACAGGGCTGAGCAAAACCAAGAGACAAAGCAAAGTCCCTGAACTCCCTCCAGGGTTCAAGCAAAGCAAATGCTGTGCTTCACCCCAGCAGCACACAGAGGCTCTTCCTGACAAACTCTGCAGATGCTACAGTGACCGCAGCTCCCTCCAGACACTCGCGATCAGCCCTGATTAGCCTGCCCGTCACAGCTAAGCAGCCTGGCCGGGCATGTGCCAGCCCTGGGCAAAGCCTGGCCCTGCAGCACACCGCAGCCAGACTCAGGCAGTCAGAGCCAGCCATGCAGTGCTCGGCAGCACTTAGCTTAGCCTTTTCTCCACCTGCCCCCTTCCAGGAGTGAGAACCAACAGCTGATCCAATTCATTCCCTAGGAGTAACCACTCTGTAATCTGAATGGAAGAGTAGCTCAGGAGAGGGTAAGAAACCCTCTCTCTTTTTGCTTCCTCGTGTCTCACCCATCTTTGAGGCTCCCTTGCTCTCCCCAGCTCTACAGTGAGGAACAAAGCTAATGTGTGAGGAGTCAAAAGCTGTTTGAGGCATTTGTTCCCTTGCTTAGAGTAAACCAGATGGAAGACAACACAATTCACAGCACCAGTCTTATCTGCACCATGGGCCAAGCCACCCATTGTCATTTTAACTGGAGCAAAAGTAAATCTCTTCCCTCTCAGCGCTTGTGACCGGAGCTGGCAGGACGCAGTGCAGAGACCCAAAGTGTTGTTCTGTTCCTCAGCCAGGCTGCTCATCCAAGTGCACCTTCTTTCCTTCCTCCCCTGCCCCAGGACACACAGCAGTCATAGAATCATAGAATCATAGAATCATAGAATGGTAAGGTTGGAAGGGACCTCAAGGATCATCTACTTCCAAACCCCTGCCATAGGCAGGGACACCTCCCACTAGGACAGCTCACTCAAGGCCTCATCCAATCTGGCCTTGAACACATGCAGGGAGGGAGCACCCACAACCTCCCTGGGCAACCTGTTCCAGTGTCTCACCACCCTCACTGCAAAGAACTTCCTCCTAACATCCAGTCTAAATCTCCCCTCTGCCAGTTTAAGCCCATTGCCCCTTGTCCTGTCATTGCAGGACCTTGTAAATAATCCTTCCCCAGCCTTCCTGTAGGCCCCCTTCAGATACTGGAAGGCTACTATCAGGTCCCCAGGGCTCCAGAACTGCACACAGGACTCCAGGTGGGGTCTGACGACAGCAGAGTAAAGGGGCAGAATCACCTCCCTTGCTCTGCTGGCCACGCTTCTCTTGATGCAGCCTAGGACTCGGTTGCTGTCTGGGCTGCATGTGCACACTGCAGGCTCATGTTGAGCTTTTCATCAACCCAGACTCCAAGGTCCTTTTCCTCAGGGTTGCTCTCCAGCCATTCACCACCCAGCCTGTATTTGTGCTTGGGATTGTGCCTACCCAGGTGCAGGACCTTACACTTGGCCTTATTGAATTTCATCAGGTTGGCCTGGGCCCAACTCTCCAGCCTGTCCAGGTCCCTCTGGATGGCATCCCTGCCCTCTAGTAAGTCGATCCAGGGAGCACGGGGTTGGCAGGGTCTTCCTTTATGGGAATTTTTAGAACTGAGGAACCATTCCAGCAGATAAATTGCATTCACACAGAGAGAGGTGGAGATGTTTTGGGGTTTTGTTTTTGTGTTCTGTGGGTTTGAGGGCAGGAGAGTGTTGTGGTTTGTTGGTTGGCTTTTTTCAGCTGACCCTGCAGATAAAATCATCTCAGTTGGTGTGCACAATGCAAGCTGATGCTCTAACTTGTGACCCTCCTCACTGATCTGTTGCTGATCCGAGGTTTAGCTGCTGTTTCACAGGTTGCATTCTCTATATCAGCTGAAAGGTGAGGCCAAACTACAATAAAGAGGAACCAATCAGATGTACGTGCAACAGTAGATGCACTGCCAAGCTCACCAACAACTTCCCTGACACTCAGATCTTTTTCCTTCTCCTGAGTTCCATCTACCTGAGGCTTCTCCTGCAAACATGTAAGGCAGAGGAGCTCAGTTGGAACAGTTGATGTGCAGCTCCAGGTGCCTTCTCCTCAGGCTGCAAAACCAGCCTCACACTGTCGCCCCCGCTTTGCACCAACACAAGAGTGAGCAGGTTGCCATGGATGGCCTGACCCAGAGTAAATGAACCCTATGGAAAAACAGGTCCACTTAACATCTCACACTACCTTGTGCTGTTCTGCTGTTAAGGAAAAGCTGCCCCAGATGCAAATGTGAAGCACTGGCATTGATAAGAGGCAAGTAAAATCCTTCCACTGATCTCTCATCAGGTTCCCAGTGCATTTGTAGGATACATTCAGTATTGGGAGCTTTGTGCTTGCAGGTTGTCAGTTTGATCCATAGTTCTGGAGCACCACTAAGTTCCTCACCAAAGCCCTACTCTTGCCTTGCCAGCAATCAAAGCTTTCAAGCTTCTCTGACTGGCTCAGACACCTCATCCTGCTCATCCTGTTGATGACCTAACTTTCAATTACCCAAATTTTTGTCACTTCTCAGTTTGACGACAGAAAATATCAAAGCCTGACATTTCCAGCACTTACAAAGCTTCAGCCAGTGCAAAAAGCTGCTGTTCATTTTCTCAGTAGCATGGGCACATCAAGGCTCACCTCAGTGCAGTGTCTTCCCTTAGGATACTGAATCAAGTTCAAGCATTAAGTGTTCTTAGTCCCTACCTTCAAATTACTTCTCAGTTTAAGCTTAGGGTAGCTAAAAGAGGGACTACAGCTCAGGGAAAACACTGCTGGTAAGAGCTTCACCCTGCTGGGACAACAGAGTTCTCCAGAGCAGGTAGCACAGTGACATAAGAGAAAAAATTCTCTCAAGCCTCTGGAGTCAGGGACCAGCACAGATCTCACCACTTTTCACTCTGAGAACAAGACATTTACCTTAGATGGATCAGTTCAGGGCAAGACTAGTATCAAAATGAAAAGGAAGAAGAGAGAAAAAACATACCACTTGCAACACCCCCAATACACTGAGCCAAAAGACCTGCCAAAAAGAGAGTGCAAATTAAACCAAAGATACTCTGCTCTCCTTGAGGGGGAAGATGAGAAAACACACACACGGGTGCTGCGTAACCACGATGCTCAGCACACCACCCAAAAGGGGGCTCAGGTGCCAGAGCCAGGAATGTCAGTATTCTGAATGCCTCAGAGCTCCCCTTCCTACCTGCTCATCAAATGTCATATGCACACCGAGGAACTAGGCCACTCCCAGTGAGATTTAGGATACAGAAGTGCCAGGAACTTTGAAAATCATAATTCTCTTTAGCATGATATATAGCAACAAGTCTCACTGAGCCCCAGCCTGGCTCGCATCCCAAGTAGCTGTTGCCACGTTTCTTTGCTGCAGACTTACTGAAAATCCTACAAAGAAACATGACCAGCTTCCAGCACAGGGTGGTAAAGGTCTATTCATAAAGAATTGCTTTTAAAGAGAATGTCAGGATGTTAAATATAAACAAGCCCCTCCCCACAAAACAAAACAAAAACAACCTAAAAAAACAAAACCCAAAACCAAAACCCAAACAACCAAACCCACAAAAACCAACCAAACAAAACCCAACAAACCCCAAACCAAACACAACACAATAAACCCCACTTTTGGAGAACACTATGAGAAACATGCACCAAGGTCATGAAAAAGAATCTTCTCACCACATCACAAATGATGTAAAACACAAACTGTGAACTGAATAGTTAGACCTTCTAAGGTTGCACTTTGTAAGTCTTTCACAGAAGACAAATGGTCTAAACATCAGCCCTGAGCTCTTATGTTTTGCAGTTTTGTCCAAGATGCAGAAGACCCAGTGCACAAAATGGAGCATCCTTGATAAGCTTGAGCCTTACCAGCCCTAGAGAGGGACCAGCAACTGGAGCCTAGCCAGGTGGAGCTACTACCAGGGGGTTTAACGAAACAAGCTCAGAGGTGAGGCCTCCTAATTCCAGACTTGACCCTCAAGAAGGAGGGTAAAATCCAGAGTATTTGCCTTCACATGCAGACATCTCTGAAGAAAGAAGAGCCTCAGTACAATTTCTGTCGTGACCCAAAAAGGAGAGGCCTCAGCTCTGCAGCAGGTTGAACCCTACTATAAATACTGCCAGCCCAGCTGAGGTCCATCAAAAGCTCACATTCAGTATGTGCCACTGTAAGCCTGGTTGGTAGCCACATTATGTGTGACACAAACAGACACAAGCACAAGCAAAAGTCTCACTCAGGACTCCTCTTCTTCACTCTCTTGGTCCATTAACTCCTTGCAAGCTTTGGGTTGTTAGGGATCTTTTTTGTGGAGAGTGATGCCCGGTGCCAGATAATTTCTCACAGAGGTGTCTCTCTGGGGGATTGCTGTCATTCTGTTCTTTCTTCTAATACTGAACAGCTAATAAGCAACACCTACTACCACCTGCTATTGCTGTTCATTCACCAATCATCTCATTTTTTCCCCATTTATCACTGCAGTCATGACTGTGCTCACTGGCAGTGAAAGCTCTATCACAAAGCTATGGTGCCAGCTTTTCTTTCAGACTGCCAGGGGTCAACCAGCACTGGGGACAAAAGGTAACTCAGGTGCTGTGGTTGTGAGCCACTTGCCTCCACTCTGTAAATACCCTTCATCATAGCATAACAGAATGTCAGGGGCTGGAAGGGACCTCACAAAATCATTCGAGTCCAATCCCCCTGCAGAGCAGGATCACCTATACCAGATCACACAGGAATGCATCCAGAAGAATTTTGAATGTCTCCAGGGAGGGAGATACCACACACCTCCTGGGCAGCCTCTTCCACTGTTCTGTCACCCTCAAACCCACAGCTCCATACAGAGACCAAGTTCTTTAAACATCTTTGGTGCTGTGTAAGGACAGAATAAGGCACGATATTAAAAGTAAAGCAGTGTTAATGCAACTTCTGGTTAAGATTCAAGGGAGCTGGTTTCCTGTTGCTGTCACCAGCACAAATTGTGCCTCTCTCTTTACTGCAGGCAGTGACATGACGTTAAGTGAGATGTGTGTGAAAAGGAGAATCGGGCCCTGAATACATGAAGGCTGAGAAATTTCAGGTTGTGGTTGTAAATTGCCCTGCCCACGCACACACACACAGAGTGTAATTTGCATTAGTGTAATCTGACATTATCTTATCTTTCCCCTCATAATACACTGTCGTTATTGCTCACATTTCCATGGTATCTACTGCTTGATAGGTCCCATGGGACAGATTTTGCAAAACAGCCCAGCTCCCATTTAAGCAGCAAACTACGTGGCTGGGCTTTCAAAAGCACTGTGTACACTGGAGGCTGAGCGTGTTTGAACAGGCAGCAGAATCGCCACAAGGGGAGCCGCCAAGTGCTGAGCATCCTTAAAATTCTGGCTGTGTAGGTTCCCCTAGAGGGGAAAGGAGAAATAAAGATTCTGGTGAAGGTCTTTTTATGACTGGTTTTCTGTTGCTTGTTTGTTGTTGTGGTGGTTTGGTTGTTTCTTTTTTCTTTTTTTTGTTTGTTTTTTTCTCCCCAGACTTACTCTACTTCCAACACCACCAACTCCAAAGTGCTGCTGCTAAATCTTGTGATTTTTATCAGGAGTCTTGGGATGCACGGCATAAACCTTCAGGCGTGAGGTCTTGCTATGATTTGACAGTCTTGGATCGCAGTGAAGAAAGAAAAACAAGAAAGAAAGAAAAAAGAAAAGAAAAGCTTCGATTCCTCACTACTATAGGGGGGAAAAAAAAAAGAGAAAATGAGGACTACAAGATCTGAGTCACAGGTCTAAATGTCTGAAAGCCATGGGGAAAAAAAAAATAACTTGTGGGTTGGTTTGGTTTTTTTTCTTTACCATTTTCAAATCTCATCGTTTTAAGCCCATTTGACAGCCTATAAGCACATAATTTGTGACTTCTGAATATTTTTTAATAGTAACAATGAAATGGAGCAGACTACTTCAGAGAGGGTAAGATGATTTCTCCCATGATCTGTGACTGAAAAATGAAAAATTTAAAAAAAAAAAAAAAAAAAAAAGAAGGAACTAAGCAATGTATGGTACAAAGGAAGGCATCATCACATCTAAATTTCCTCCTCAGCTGCCTCCCATGATGCTATACTAACACAGAGATGTAATTCCCATTTTGTTTTGGGGTTTTCCCATCCCAGATTGACTTTGATTGGTCATTTAAACATGTGGTAACATATCACACATGAAAAGCAGCAGCGAGACCAGAGAAGGAGTAACTGAAATGGGAGCCTGTCTTCAATGAGCGAAGACTCCCTTCAGCACTACTCGATGTGGGGTCTGTTACAGCCTGCTCGGTTTGTTAAAAAGCCCCAGAGCAGAACTGATTTGGAAACCCATCCAGAGTCTTTACCTGGGAGTCAGGAAGCTTTCCTGACTTCGTCCTTGTCTCAGGTTTGATTTCCTCCCCTTCTCTCCCTCCTTGCCCCCTCACTTTCACGGTATTGCCCTACCCACAGAAATGCATCACACCTTTGCATACTGTGCTTAGCAAAGCCTGTACTGGCCTCTTGTGCACTTTTCCCTCAAGCCCTGCTCTGCTCTCTATCGATCTCATGCTGTTCTCCTTCTCCTCACACCATTGCTCTGTATCCTGAACATGCCTGTCTGATGTAGGGTCCAACTGACTCGATAAAAGGCTTCACATACAGGAAAATACAGCTCTAAGTTACAATTCCATCTCCCATCTGCCCCCTCTCCGAGGAAAGGCATCCTTTAATGGCCTGTTTCAGGAATAAATCACATCTTCAGTGCATCACTACCCTTGGCTGGGAGATTGGGTTGGGAAGGGAGGATACAAACTGAACACTACTCTGTCTGTCAAGTCCATCCCCTGTCAGCTTTCCTCCATCCTTTCACTGCTCACCTACTTGGGACCAAGCCCGTAGAAAGCTGTCAGCTTCTTTGAATACTTTTGAGCCACACATAGCCTGAGCAGGGAATGAAAAGGGCTTTTTGACATCTTAACTTGTGTATGGATGCTGTAAGAGAACATTACTTTTGCCCCTGTACTGACCTACTCAGGGCTGTGTCTGAGTGCGGATAAATCTGTGTGCACAGACCCTTGTCTGTGGTTTGTGTGTCACTGAGATGTGATAATAAATACTTACAGAACAGCTTACACAAAGAACTGTGGGTGGGGTAAGTTTAAATGGTTGGAAACTCATCTGAGTTTCAGTCATCATTTCATAAATAAGGCTGTGAAGGGAAAGATGCACTTCCAAAAGGGTTAAATGGAAGAGTTTAATTCTGAAAGGAAATTAGCACTGGAAAGAGAATAAGCAAGGGATAGTCCTCTTTCAGGATGACTGAGGCATCTGAAGCAAAGACCCTGTAGGGAAGGGCTCTTAGGAAAGGAATCTCATCATCCTTTTGGGTTTCCAACTGCTAGGGCAGGACAGTGCCTGTCAAATGCACTTGCTTTTTGTCTGATCTAGCTGTAAATGAGACTGCTTTACAGCCTAATATATCTCAGCTCAGAAGCTAATTTCACACACGCTCATCAGTGAAATTAGTCCTTCAAAAACACATTTAGAGAAGCAAATGTCACCATTTCTCCCCCGTGCCAAGCGTGGGGGGTTCACAGCCAGACCACTCTTAGGCACTGCTGCAGCACCAAACTCAGGTAAGCTCAGTGCTGAATACAGATTGAAGGTAGGCACATTAATACAAAACATCTGCTTCTGCCATTCCAGGCTTCAGCTGCTTCAGACTAGTTTATATTGGTGCTTTGGTCTGGTGAGCTGAAGGCAGAGCTGTGAGTTAGGAGATGTCAGCTGTATTATTCTGTCTGCTGGCAACATTAAGTTTCACTCACCTGGTCTGAAACTTAAGGAAGATTAAACCCACGAGCTTTGCTTTATATCTTTGAGAACTGTAGAGGAAAAGCTGAAAACTCCAGTCTGTTTGGAACCCATGGAGGAACTTACTAACAATAGTTAATGAAGACAAATGGAGCTAAATCAAGATTTTCCAACTCAGCACTTTCACCAGGGAAAANGAAGGAAAAAAAAAAGCTATTTCACTGAAATGGAAACACTTCAGTGTTGTGATCATTATTGGAACATCACTTAGAAAAAAGGAGGACAAGAAGAGAGGAGAGGAAAGCAATTTCATACTAGAACAGCACAGTTGGGGATTTTTTGACTTTTAAACCTCTTTGGCAGGACCAAGGATAAGGGAAAAAAAAAAAAAAGGCAAACAAACTAACTAAAATAAGGCAGAATAAAACTAGACTAAAACGAACAGGAAATGTTTATTCTTATTCTTGCCTTGACTGGGAATAAAAAATATATAGACATATAATATAGATATATTTTTAGAAATAGCAGAACCTCCCCAAAAGCTGAAATTCTATTTCCTGCACAGCTAGTAACAAGAATGCAGCATAATATATCTAATGCCTATAGCTCCACATAAGTATTACTGCAGTTACACACCAAATATTAGACCATGTATGCACTTCCTATTCAATAAAGTTGCTATGCAACACTCTGCATCAGACTCCTTCACTTCCTCACAGTGTGCTCAGCTGAAGTAATCTTTTTCCAAATGATGAATCAGTTACTAAATCATAGAATGGTAAGGTTGGAAGGGACCTTAAGGATCATCTAGTTCCAACCCCCCAACATAGGCAGGGACACCTCCCACTAGTACAGCTCACTCAAGGCCTCCTCCAACCTGGCCTTGAACACCTCCAGGGAGGGAGCAGCCACAACCTCCCTGGGCAACCTGTGCCAGTGTCTCACCACCCTCACTGCAAAGAACATCCTCCTAACATCCAGTCTAAATCTCCCCTCTGCCAGTTCAAACCCATTGCCCCTTGTCCTGTCATTACAAGACCTTGTCAATAGTCCCTCCCCAGTCTTCCTGTAGCCCCCTTCAGATACTGGAAGGCTACTCTAAGGTCTCCTGGAAGCCTTCTCTTCTCCAGGCTGCAGAGCCCCAACTCTCTCAGTCTGTCCTCATAGGAGAGCTGCTGCAGCCCTCTGATCATGTTCTAAGTGGAAACTGGAAGACATCAAACACAGTGCAAAGATTCTTCTTCACATAAGACAAGAAAGAGTAAACTGAAGAAACATTTTGTGCTCCGATGTCACAAACCCAGAATAAGAGAAGCGAAAGAAATTCAAATGATCAGAAGTGACTACAGACTACCTTCTCAAAAGCAGGCAGAAATAGAACAAAACCAGCCCCACCCCCTGCAAGCCTTGTGCCTTGCCACGAGAAGGGGGGGGATGAAAGAGCTAGCAGAAAAAGCAACGTTGCACCTAGCAACCTGCCACATAACTGCGAAAGGATGTAGGATTTCACCCCAAACCCAGGACAAGGATATACCCAAAGCAGAAAGCAACTACCTCAGGCAGAAACTTGGAGAGTGTTCCTTTCCTCTTTACACTTCTTCAGTGATTTGCAGGACTGGCCAACACCAGCTCACTGCCATGGGATTGAATCATATGGTGATAGGAACAGAACAATCTCTATTTGTTTTTTTGTTTTTGTTTTTAATTTAATGCATTTTAAAATAAAACCTCAAAAGGCAGCACTCCTGGGGCTGTAGTCAAGAATACAAGAGAGAAGCAGGAATACTAATGAAGGTGTGATATGCATCATGAGGGTGATGCCTCCTGTTCTCTCTAGTATACTTCAACAATGACATGCAAGTTGAGGAGTGATCAAGCAGGGCAGAGCCACAAACTTCATCCAGAAGTGAAATCCAAAATATTCAGAAGCTCATCTTGCTAAGAACTGCAAGAAGTGCAATCAACTGCTGGAAATCAGCAGCTAGGGATCAGTTTTAACTCTGAAACAAGGAGGTTTGATATCTAGAAATGTCTGCACATGAGGTCTCATCTCTTGGACAATTCTGTTTTTCTTCCTTGACTTACACAGTGCTTCTTGCTTGGTTTGGTCTGGAAAGACTTCCCCTGGTAGCAAGTTTTACAGCCTAATTACAAACTGGGTGGAGAACTTCTTCCTTAACAGGAATTTTCCACCTTCTGGTTACACTGGAAGTGATTTTCTTCTGTCACAATTCAGGTAGGAGAGTCTATGCATCCTTCAGACTGCACATAATGAGTATGACACACACACAGACAGCATTTGTCAACTCCTTCTGGGACATTGCTTCAAAGCCTCACAAGTCCTCCTGCGAGGAAGAGCTTTCAGTAACATGTTAAGAACAAACACAGGCAACCAGAATTTAGACACATCAGACAGAAATCACTCATGTTCCTAATAGTTTTGTCCATCCTCCTGATAATAAACTGTCAATATTCAAAGTCCCCACAGCCAGACTCCTCCCCAAAAAGCAGTTCCTACCTGGGTGCCCCTATGTAAGCCTTTAAAATGGTCACCACTAAATGCTGGACCACATTGCTAGAGGGCAGGGATGCCATCCAGAGGGACCTGGACAGGCTGCAGAGGTGGGCCCAGCCAGCCTCATGAAATTCAACAAGGCCAAATGTAAGGTCCTAAACCTGGGTAGGCACAATCCCAAGCACAACTCCAGGCTGGGTAGTGAATGGGTGAGAGCAGTCCTGAGGAAAAGGAGCTGGGGGTCTGGGGTGATGAAAAGCTCAACATGAGGCTGCAGTGTGAGTGCAGCTCAGACAGTAACTGTGTGCTGGGTTGCAGCAAGAGTAGTGTGGGCAGCAGGGCAAGGGAGGGGATTCTGCCCCTTGGCTCTGCTCTTGTCAGACCCCACCTGGAGTCCTGTGTGCAGTTCTGGAGCCCCCAGCACAGGAAGGACATGGAAGTGTTGGAGCCAGTCCAGAGGAGGGCCACAAAGATGATCAGAGGGCTGCAGCAGCTCTGCTATGCGGACAGGCTGAGAGAGTTGGAGCTCTGCAGCCTGGAGAAGAGAAAGCTTTGAGGAGACCTGATAGTAGCTTTCCAATATCTGAAGGGGGCCTACAGGAATGCTGGGGAGGGACTATTGACAAGGTCTTGCAATGACAGGACAAGGGGCAATGGGTTTGAGCTGGCAGAGGGGAGATTTAGACTGGATGTTAGGAGGAAGTTCTTTACGGTGAGGGTGGTGAGGCACTGGCACAGGTTGCCCAGGGAGGTTGTGGCTGCTCCCTCCCTGGAGGTGTTCAAGGCCAGGTTGGAGGAGGCCTTGAGTGAGCTGTGCAAGTGGGAGGTGTTGCTGCCTATGGCAGGGGGTTGGAACTAGATGATCCTTGAGGTCCCTTCCAACCTTACCATTCTATGATTGTCCCCTCGCAGCTTTCTGGAATGTGGTCAAATAGCTGCCTTTGGGATTAACCTTCCTGCCTCTCCCCAAATATCTCACACTCCCACCACAACCTCAGCCTCCTCTACCTCCTGCTGGTTTTACTTCCCACTTGCTTTACTAGCACCTGCAACACCTCCAGCTTACTATCATCAGTATATCTCACTAATAGACTTTTCTCTTGCTTCAGATCAGTAATGAAGAACTTTAAAAAGACATTAAAAAAAGATTTGTGGCCAAAGGTCCCATTAATTTTGTTTGCTATACCCCACTGGGCATCTTCTTGCAATGCAGATCATTTCCATTTATCACAAGCCCTTGTTTACAGCCTCTTCACCAGTTTTCACCCCTCAAGTCAGTGCTTCCTCTCCCAGGGAATCTGATTTCTTTTTTTTTTTTTTTTTTCCCTTCCCTGTAAATTAATGACAGACTGCCTTTCTCCCAAAACGTTCTCTGCATATAACTACAAATTTATGTAGCAAGAAAGATACATAAAGATTTAACCACCGAGTGGAAATTAAAACAGCATCAATTTCACACAGGTAGAATTTTATGCTGATAAATTGAGCAGACAGACAGCATCAGGGCTGGGACAGTCAGGGGAAATTGAGAGGCCCTGTGCTCTACAAAGGTCAGGCAAAAATGAGTGAAAGCATCCCTGGTGCCTCTGCACGGACAAAGTAGATTCCTGATGAGTCAGTTCTGCTGCTCACACTGCTCTTCCTGGGGCAGGTTCTGCTGGCAGGGAGCCAGCTCCAGCTGCTCCAAGAGATAGCTAGGAAGTAAACAAGACCTTGTCTCCATCAGTCAAGCTTTACTCCTGACCACTGTTGCCCAGCAATTAACATGGCAGATGTATGCAGGAGTCACTTGAGTATCGTTCAGCATGTGCAGAGAAGGGCCACAAGAATGGTCAGAGGACTGGAAGCCCTGCCATATGAGAAAAGGTTGAGAGAGATGGGCTTGTTCAGCCTTGGGAAGAGAAGGTTTAGGGGAGACCTTATTATCAAGTACCAGTACATAGAGGGTGGCTAATAAGAGGCTGGAGACTCCCTTTTCACAAGGAGCCACATGTAAAAGACAAGGGGTAATGGGTACAAGTTACCCCTGGGGAGATTCCAACTGGACTCCAGAAGAAAATGTTTCACAGTGAGAACAGTTAGGTATTGGACAGTAAAACTCAGTCTGAGGGGGAACTGGGACATCTCATTTAATTTACATTCTCACTCACTGAGAAATATTGGACCAAGTGATCCTTGAGGTCCCTTCCAACCTGGCATTCTGTGGTTCCCACTTGCCACCATGGTTAAATCTACCCTGACAACAGGGATGAGCCTCCTCAAAGTGGTCTTTGAACACAGACTCACGGGACTCCTTACGAAGCAGGGAGGAAAGGGGGTTGCATAACATCAGAATGGTCCTGCCCTCACAGAGGGCTGTATGCTTCCTGGAAGGGGTGAGCACACCATGCACAACCTACAGAAGAGATGTCCCACCACCACCCGTGATCACAGCCACAACTGTGGTTGGCTCTCAGCCCTCTTCTCTCTGAAGAAGGACAAGAGAGAGAGAGAGAGAGACAGACAGACTGGGGGAGTTGTTCTGCTGATAGTTGATAGCCAAAAGGTTGTTCTTGGCTCCCACCTTTATCACCCCATGACAGACTTGTTATACAGCTGGGTGTACACTCAGTTCCCAAACCAGGTCCTCTACCTGGTGCCCTTCTGCCACTTTGGGAACATCAGATTGTGCCACAGTTCCTTCATCACACCATCCATTGGCTATTGTTCAGAGATAAAAATGTACCCAAAGGAAGCGGGACAAGATCTGTGAAACCCTTCTAGAAAGGCTTTGCCTGGAGTCTGAAATACTAAAATCTGTCTCAGTAGCATGTTCAGGAAATAGGTGACATTGTGAAAGTGACTTTGGCACAAGGAAAATCACGGGAGGAAGACTGGGAGGTTGTCTGTGCAAACTTTGTCTGATCCGGAAAAGAAAAAGAAGCATCTGAGCTTGAGAGGATTAGGAGAGCTCTGGCAAGGTCTTAGGCACTGCAGACAGCCTGATAGGGAGATTATGGGGAAGAGCAGAGAGACCTCCTGCCTTTCTGCAAGACAGAAAAACGTGCAAGAAGAATGCCTAAAACCTCAGAGGGCTGCACATGGCAGCTGCTGCCTTTGCACAGAGAATGCCCAGAAACACCAGAGTGACACAGCAGACTGAGTTCAGCGCTCTGGCAACCACCTGATCCGAACGGCACGCAACCTGCCTGCCGCTTCGCTGCCATCCACCTGCATGAAACCACTGTGAAACCTCCAGCAGTATTTCCTGCAGTTCAATAACAACAGCACCTGCTTACTTGCTGCAGGGTTGCAGGGAGAACAACACTGATAAAAAAAATAAATAATGTTCAAAAAACAAAAGAAAAAAAGAGAGGTGAAAGAAGAGGTAAGAAACAGTTCAGCGGCAATAAAAACTGAAAAGCATATAGTGAAGATCACAGGCTCACAGGATGCTAGGGGTTGGAAGGGACCCAAAGACATCATCGAGTCCAACCCCCCTGCCAGAGCAGGGCCATACAATCTAGCTCAGGTCACAGAGGAATGCATCCAGACAGGCCTTGAAAGTCTCCAGAGAAGGAGACTCCACAGCCTCTCTAGGGAGCCTGTTCCAGGGCTCTGTGACCCTTACAGTAAAGAAGCTCCCCCTTGTATTGGGGTTGAACCTCCTCTGCTGCAGCTTCCATCCGTTACTCCTTGTCCCATCCCAGGGAGCAAGTGAAAAGAGCCTGTTCCCTCCCTCCTGACACCCAGCCCTCAGATATTTATAATTTTTTTAAAATCCCCTCTCAGTCTTCTTGTTCCCACCCTCTGGGAAGGAAGGAAGTGAGGGTTGTTATGGAGAGGCCACCTCCACTGTAGGAGCAGCACATGCTCCAGGGCTGTGGATTACAAAGCAAGGCTGCAGGACCTCTCTGGTGTGCATGCAGGGCTGCATTTCAGATCAGACTAGTATTGGTGAGCAGCATTTTGGCTGCTGACACATCTCAGCTCCAGCATAGCCCTGGCAGCACCATGCCCAGCAATACTCAGCCTGGCTCCTATGCACATGCCAGCTCACAGTGAGGATAGTTGGCACAGAAAAGGGAGAACAAAGCACAGAGTGAGGTGGAGAGGAAAAAATAACTGGTGCTACACACCTTTTAGCTGTAATGGCATGAAAATTTTTTCAGATGAGAGGACCTGGAAGAGCATGTGAAAGCCTAAGCAAACCAATTCGCCCTGCTGCCCTCAGCACACCCTCTCCCAGACCTCACACGCATCTCCTTTTGAGGCCACAGACATAATCAAACTCACAATGTCCTTCAGTAAGAGCAAGAAAAAACTCCTTTCCTTTATTTGCACGTTGTTCAGCTTCAGCTCCTGAGCCATCAGCATGGCCCTGCACAAAGGATGGCCACGGCTGACATGCTAGGAGACTGGGGCTTTACCAACCATCCAACAACACTTCTTGGCCCTGTGATGGGCAAAAGCAGTCATGCAGTAGCCTCCACTCAGTTTGCACCTGAGCCTCACTTGGAGAACAAACAGCATTACTGATCAAGTACTCCCCACAGCCCGAGCTGAGCAGGAGTGAGAAGGAAACATGACTTACTAGGCACACGGTTGATAGCTTTCAGGGGTCTCAGGACACGGACAGTACGGATGGCAGACAAGTTAATGTTTTGGAGATCCAGGGAGTACTCCACCATCCTGCAGAAGAGGAGAGAAAGAAAAAAATAAGCAAGCTTAAAAGAATACAGAATTTTGGTTTGAGCCACAGAGTTGTCACTGAAGGGCTTCTGAAAGTCACCGAAATGAAGCTTGAGTCTCTGGGAGCAAAGCTGAAACCTCCAGAAGCAGGATTGGACCCCAAAGGTGACCTGGTAGAAAGCAGTTTGTCCACAGCAAGGTAGTGAGCGGTACAAGTGTGCCATGTGGATGCAGGACAGGAGCTGCAATAATGTTTACCTGCTGCAACTGGCAGAAGGTGAAGGAGCTGCACATGGATGCCCAACAAGAAGCACCCACTCCTGGCAAAGGCAGGCATGTGGGGAGTACCTTTCTCATGGTGCCAGGAGGAGGGGGTAGGACAGCTTTGCTGAGTGGTTACCTGCAGCGCAGCAGGGTGCACCCCACGTGTCGCTTGGCTACCTGCGGCGCAGCAGGGTGCACCCCACGTGTCACTCGGCTACCTGCGGCGCAGCAGGGTGCTCCCCACGTGTCGCTCGGCTACCTGCGGCGCAGCAGGGTGCTCCCCACGTGTCGCTTGGCTACCTGCGGCGCAGCAGGGTGCTCCCCACGTGTCGCTTGGCTACCTGCAGCGCAGCAGGGTGCTCCCCACGTGTCACTCAGCTACCTGCAGCGCAGCAGGGTGCTCCCCACGTGTCGCTCGGCTACCTGCGGCGCAGCAGGGTGCTCCCCACGTGTCGCTCGGCTACCTGCGGTGTAGCAGGGTGCTCCCAAGGTGTCACTCGGCTACCTGCAGTGTAGCAGGGTGCTCCCCACGTGTCACTCGGCTACCTGCAGTGCAGCAGGGTGCTCCCCATGTGTCATTCAACTACACAGTACAGGAAGAAATCCATGAAGGTGGCTTCAGCTAACCTGTTTCACCTCACACAGAACCAACATAAAGCAGTAATTGCTTTAGTTAGATGGGAAGACTTCTCCAGTATCTGTGAATAACTCCTTTCTGACACCAGCCAAAAGTCTCATTTTAGGACATATGCTAGACCTTAGCTTTCCTAGCCCAAAAGCACTCTCCCTAAATTACCTCAAAGTACAAACAGCCATAACTGCTAGAAGAGCAATAGGCACAGGTGAAAAAAGTGACTTGGCCCAGCACCCCTCAAGCTCATTGCTCCCCTCCTCATCCAGTATGGCAAGTGCCCAGTAACTTGCCACCCTCTTGGATGATCCTAATCATTTACCCTGGTCAGCACTTTCTGTCTGTAGATCTCAGAGCACTTTGCAAGTTTTAGTGAACACAGCTCTTGTCAGCAGCTTCCCAGGGTGACCCTGATGTACAGAGAAGATTGCAGAATGATCAAGAGAGTAACAAAAGTTTGCAGGTGAAAGAGCAGCAGAGTCAGGATGGGAACTGCTTCTCCTGAATCTTTTCTCAGATCAATCTACAAAAAAAGCTCTGTTTTCCTTGGCTTTTCAACATGCTCAAGAGCCAGGGAGGCACCAGGGGACACAGTCTTTTGTTATGGCATCCCTTCTCAAGCCAAACCCCTTATAAGGTGTATAAGAAGACCCACAAGTCAATAACNGTGCTCCCCACGTGTCGCTCGGCTACCTGCAGTGTAGCAGGGTGCTCCCCACGTGTCACTCGGCTACACGCAGCGCAGTAGGGTGCTCCCCACGTGTCGCTCGGCTACCTGCGGCGCAGCAGGGGGCTCCCCACGCGTCACTCGGCTACACGCAGGGCGGCA
>VWZE01015378.1:0-11276 GCA_013396675.1 Eubucco bourcierii | reverse complement strand
TCCCTGGAGGTGTTCAAGGCCAGATTGGATGAGGTCTTGAGTGAGCTGTACTAGTGGGAGGTGTCCCTGCCTATGGCAGGGGCTTGGAACTAGATGATCATTGAGGTCCCTTCCAACCTTACCATTCTATGATTCTATGACTTGAGCATCTCCCCTCCAGAGAGAGACTGAGAGACCTGGAGCAGTCTAGTCTGGAGAAGACTGAGAGGGGATCTCATCAATGTATACAAATATCTGAGGAGTGGGTGTCAAGCGGCTGGGGCCAATCTCTTTTCGCTGGTCAGCAGCAGTAAGACAAGGAGCAATGCCTGGAAGAGAGAAGGTTTCACCTCAACATGAGGAGAAACTTCTTTACAGTGAGAGTGACAGAGCACAGGAGCAGGCTGCTCAGAGGGGTTGTGGAGTCTCCTTTGGAGACTTTCAAAACCCACCTGGATGCATTCCTGTGCAATGTGGGTGATCCTGCCTTGGCAGGGAGGTTGGACTCTCTCTCTGGAGGTCCCTTCCAACCTCTAAAGTTCTGTGATTCTGTGATTTTGGTCCTGTGTGCCTGCTGCTGTTGCCTGGTTGTTGTTTTTTTCCCCTAAATAAAAAGCTAAAGATTCACCTCATAGGGAACTAGCTTTTAGGGAGGCAAAAAAACCTCAGAGGCAATAACTGAGAACTACACATAGCACAGGCAGGGTACCACTGCCTCCTTGTTTTGATTCTTTTCTGGTGTGATTCATTTCATTTTGACGACTGCTTTCATTTCAATATGTTGCACATCTATGGAGAGTTTTACTAGGAGAAAGCAAATGAAATAATTAGTATCATTAAGTAGGAAAAAGTGAGTGCATGTTGGGGGGGAGGGGTATTAAGACTGTGCTGCTGCTTTTTCTGCCTTTGGTTAAGATGATGTTTAGCTGCTGCTTGCTGGTTTCCATCTATATCTGCTCACTGCTGGAAACACCTAATTGCTATATTTATTACAGTTTTCTTTAACTTGCCATAATTTTACAGAAACTTTCATTTGGCACCAAAGATTAGTTGACTAGGATTTTCTGAGCATTCTGCTGTTTGCACTGCTGCTAATAAGCATTTAATGGTCTGTGATTTTAAAGTCATAACTATGCAAATTCTGGCCAGGTCCCTGAAGGACCACAGTTAATTAAAAGCAAAGAGAAAGCAGAAGACTGGCAACACACTTCTCTGTCTTATGAGATTAAGTCCAACCAGTGTGTTTCAGGCTAAGCAGCATCTTCCCAGTGGGAAAGTGCCCTGCACAGTCCCAGTTTCCTGGGAATAACTGGGGCAGTTGAGGTTGAAAGGCTGTTATCTCTCATCCTTCAGAGAGCTGCCATCCTCCTCTCCTTGGCTGAAATGCAGGAGGACAGACTTGGGGCTATAAGTGTAAACAGGTGGCATCCCAGTAAGGAGAAGGTCATGGTTCAGAGGAACTGCTGCTGCACAGGTAGAAAAGAGTTTGGATGGATGGATTAGGGAAGCAGTAGCATCACTGAAGGTATACAGAAAAAAAAAGTGCAATGTCTAAAGAATTAGGTGAAACAAATGAAGGACAGTAGATCCGGAGTGCTGTGTGCAGTTCTGGAGCCCCCAGCACAGGAAGGACATGGAAGTGTTGGAGCAGGTCCAGAGGAGGGCCACAAAGATGCTCAGAGGGCTGCAGCAGCTCTGCTACGAGGACAGGCTACAAAAGTTAGGGCTCTGTAGCCTGGAGAAGAGAAGGCTTTGAGGAGACCTTAGAGTAGCCTTCCAGTATCTGAAGGGGCCTACAGGAAGGTTGGGGAGGGACTATTGACAAGGTCTTGCAATGACAGGACAAGGGGCAATGGGTTTGAACTGGTAGAGGGGAGACTGAAACTGGATGTTAGGAGGAAGTTCTTTCCAGTGAGGGTGGTGAGGCACTGGCACAGGTTGCCCAGGGAGGTTGTGGCTGCTCCCTCCCTGGAGGTGTTGAAGGCCAGGTTGGAGGAGGCCTTGAGTGGTCTGTACTAGTGGGAGATGTCCCTGGCTATGGCAGGGGCTTGGAACTAGATGATCCTTGAGGTCCCTTCCAACCTTACCATTCTATGAGTCCATGATCACAGAGAAGAGGTACAAATAATGATAACAATTCTCTCATTTGATGGACAGCAATACTTTTCAGGCTCACACTGAAGAAGCTGTGTAAAGCACTCTTGAAGAAGGAACTATCCAAAAGGCACAGGGAGTGAGGAGAAATGTTCTGCTCTATCTAAGGGGCTGCCAGGCATGCCCAAGAATGGATCTCCAGCTATACAAAGACACCAGCCCTCTCCAAAGGCTGCATAACTGCTCAGAAATAAAAAGGATGCTTTGTTAAATGAATGAAGATATTAGGACAGCTGTGCTGCCATACTATAAGTGAAATGAGGTGTGTTGTTTGGTTTGGTTTTTAATAGCAAAATTAGGAAGGTTTCCAAGCTCCAGGAAAATATTTACCCATTATAATGCCTTTTGCAATTATTTGCTTTTCTTATCACAATATGCTACAGACTATGGGTTGTTTGAGGAAGAGGGACAAGAAATATTCAGCTGAGCTCCTTGGTGTTCCATCCTAGCCAACAGGCAAAGGAGATGATGGAGGAATCTGGTAACGAACTGTGGGTTTGGTCAGCCACATAGGGCAGGAGACTTGCAGAACACTGGTTACCTCTGGAGAATCATAGAATGGTAAGGTTGGAAGGGACCTCAAAGACCATCTAGTTCCAACCCCCTGGCATAGGTAGCAACCCCTCCCACTAGCACAGGTCACTCAAGGCCTCATCTAACCTGGCCTTGAACCCCTCCAGGGAGGGAGCAGCCACAACCTCCCTGGGCAACCTGTTCCAGTGCCTCACCACTCTCACTGCAAACAACTTTCTCCTAACATCCAGTTTCAATCTCCCCTCTACCACTTTAAACCCATTGCCCCTTGTCCTGTCGTTGCAAGACCTTGTCAATAGTCTCTCCCCAGCCTTCCTGAAGGCCCCCTTCAGATACTGGAAGGCCACTATCAGGTCTCCTGGAAGCCTTCTCTCTTCTCCAGGTTGCAGAGCCGCAACTCTCTNGGGGGCGGGTGGTGGTTGTACTGTGAAGCACAGATATTAACCAGCATTTTATTTGCAGAAGGATTAGGTTTTAGGGAGCTGACAAGTAGAACAGTCAGGAGACTGTTAAATGAAAGACCAAAGGAGAAAGTGATGAAATTAGGGAAAATAAAGTCAATTCTTACAGAACCTCCACGACAAGAACTAAACTAATCAAGGAACAAAAAGATACAAATAGGATAAAACCAGTATTATTTACAGACCAGTGCCAGGGGTCTGACTAATAAAGAGAATAGGAATTATTCATTTTATGAGCATAAACAGCCTAAATGGCATTAAGGAAGCCTGGTGGGAAGATCTACATGAAAGGAATACTAAAATGAAGGATTTAAACCTAGCTAGGGAGGCTCAAGTGGACAGAAAGGGAGAAGGAGGGGAGTAGCACACTGTCAAAAAATAGCATTTTCTAGCAAGACAATTTAGAAATTAATACTTGCAGATTAATTTTCTGCCATACAAAGCAGAGAATTCCTCCTAAGTAGAGAAGTGGGCTGACAAGAGCTTCATGAAATTCAATAAACAAAGGCATGATTCTGCACCTTTTCTGGACTCACCTGCTGCTTAAGGGCTGATGGCTCTGCTGAAAAGGAACTGTGGGTTCTGAGGAACAACAGGCAAAATATGGTTCATGCAAGGAAAGCTAATAGCATACCAAGCTGCAGCAACAGGAGTGCAGAAAGTAGGTGAGGAAAGGGTTTTTCCCCTCTGCTTTGCACATGGTAGACCACATCTAAAGTAGCATGTTCAGTTTTGAGGCACCCAGTACAAGAAGGATGTTGATAAACTGGATTGAGTTCAGTGCAGGGTCAGCAAGATAGTCCTGGCTGGGTAGAGCACTTGGGCAGCAAGGACAGCCTAATGGATGGGGGCTTGTTCAACCTGAAGAGGGGGTGATTTTGAAGGGACCTAATAGTATCTGCTTGGTATCTATGAGGTGGTCAGTAAAGAGATGAGGCCAAGCTTTTCACAAGGGTGCACAGCAGGAGAACAAGGCAAGATGGTTATAAATCCAAGCAGGCAGGGGAGGTTCAGACTAGTTACAGAGATAAACCAGCAGCGGGGTTGGTGTGCAGAGCCGTGGTGCACTCTCTCTCTGTGGTGGATTTCAAGACTTGATTGCACACATCTAAGAAACATAACTTGAGTGTTGTTGACTCTCCTTTGAATAAGAAAATTGGTCTGAAGACCTCGTAAGGTCCTTTCCAGTCTGAATTATCTATGATCCTAGGAATGTGATTAGGTATATCCACTTGCAAGAGCCAAATCTGGGCAAAGCGTTGGGGACACAACAACCTCCTTGCATTCTCTCAGCATTTACAGTGATGTGCCTCACAACTCAAAGAAAACTGCATTTAAGGATACAGAGATTGCTTACTAAGTGTGTGGCAGGGCTCACCCAAGGCCCTGCCCCACCGAAGGCTTGAACGAGGTGCAAAACTGTTCTGCTCCCTCCCACCTCTGGCTCCAGGGGTTTGGAATGTGAAAGGGGTGGGTGTCAAGTACCTTACCCCACCCCCACAGGCTTGAACAGGGGAGAGCAAATTGCCCCAGCATATATAAATGGGACACATTATCTGGGGGGACTTTGAGGAGACTGCTACGTCAGGCTTTGAGAGGGACTGCTAGCCACGGACTGCCAGTGTTGGACCATCAGATCCTGCCTGCCTGTTGAAGGGACCTGCCTCTGCCATAACCATGGGTACCCTGAGAGCAGCCTGAGCTTTACACTCTGCTGCCCCACGAGCTGCACTTCAAGGCACTGCTGCAGAAGACTGCGGACAAAGAGCCAAGGGACTATCGCTGAACTCCTGCTTCACCGCCGTGAGTAGCGTAGGCATTCCCTGGGGCTCCAGGCTGCCTTTGTTCCTAAGTGTAGCAAAGCTATTTTTTACAGCAAACCCTTTTCCAAGTTTTCTGATTTCTCTGAATTACTAAATTCCCTGGAAGCATCCTTGTGAAAGATTTTCCCGACCGAATTTCTGAACCCCATCTAATTAATTTTATATAAAGTTGTGGGCAGGGGTTTCCTGGAAATACAATTTTATCATTGCTGCCTCGTGTATTCCCACAACCCAGTCAAAGTGCTTTTAGTTTTTCTTTTAATCACAGAACTTAAATATAGGTCTGCTCAAGTGCTTTTAGTTTTTCTTTTGATCACAGGACTTAAATATAGGTCTGCTCAATTCAATGTGTTATGTGCCAATGAAGTCGGGTTAGCAATAACGCTAGACATACTGGTGGATTAGAGAGGCTGTAGTCATGCTGTTGGAAACACAGCCAAGCATCAAACCAGCCAGGACAAAGAGTTTAATCAATGAACAGTGGATGACAATGAAGTGGTGCTTAGGAATATTTATCAGGTCACCAAGAAGCTTCATCAGTGACAAGAAAGCTGAACAGCTAAAAAGATAGTGCAAGACAAGCGAAAGCAAAAGCAGTGCCGGTGACAGCAAGGGAGGAGAAGTTGATACCAATGAATATAAATTAGGAGATGGAAACTGTAGAAAATTTGGAAGAGAATTGAATGAGCTCACAAAATGGTGCAAGTTGATCACTGGAACAAGAAAACAGAATTGTCACAAACGGTCTAAAAAAAGAGGGCAGAAAACTTCAATTTAGAAGAAAGAAAAGAAGTTTGTGTGGGGAAGGTCAGATGATGTGTGTGTAGCACAGATGATAATGAGCTGGTTTCAGCTCCAGCTGTGATTGAGTATTTTAAGCTGTGCCTGTAAAAGCAGGGATACTCTAAGATAAGCAGGCACGGACAATTCATATCCACAAGTTTTAAAACGAGGTGGCCAGAAAAGATCTACGCCAGTACTGATGATTTTTTATTAGTCTCAGAAAACTGAGGAAGCATCCAAGGGTCAAAGATATCCTGGTGTGGTGCCAGTACCTTAGAAACACAATGATCTCAACAGCTTGACTGGACTGGTGCTGATCACAGCACAGCAATGAAATTGCCAACGTGCAGCTTTGATACACTACAGATTAAAGGCGGATAATGAAATTAACCGCGATCGGCAGAGGTTTAAGGAAAAATAGACATCATCAAACTAATGTGCTATCATTTCTGATGAGATTACAAGTCTGCTTCACACAAGTAATTATGTTGGTATGGCTGGAGAGATACAAAATTATCATGGCATGCACTGGCTGGAGAAAAACTGGCTAAGCAACAAACTGCACATGCCACAGTAAACGGGGGACACATTCACGAGCAGATGTGCTTCTGCAGTGCACAATTCCTGCTGCTCTCTTCTTTAGTTATTTATCACAACCTGGCAGAAAGTAAAATAAATAAATAAGTGACAAACCACTGATGGATTTTGCAGTCAAAGCATATTTTTAGGAGAACGGAGAAGAAATGAAGAGGACAAGTCAGTGGCGTAGAACAGTGTGAACTGCCTTGGAAATGCAAATAGTGTGTATTCCAGCATGAACAAATGGAACAGCATGAATCTGGGAACAAAGTTTGCTGTTCTTACTAATAGGAAGGGATTTTCTCTCTTCAGAAGGGGAGGCTGAGGAAAAAGAAAGAGGGGCGGAGGAAGGAAAAAAGAAAAAAGAAAACAACCAACACAAAATCACAACAAGCAACAAATCAATCCTGGAGCCAATGCAGAAAACAGCTGAAAGAATTGATAAGGAGATGGTGTGATTGATTAGATGCTTGTAGATTGCAGTGTGTACTTGCAGGACCTACTGCAGTGCATGGTTTGCAGGACCCAGCAAATTTCAGGCTGAAACGGTTAGACAGAATCAGAGACTCACGGAATGAACCAGGTTGGAAGAGATATCTAGGATCATTGAGCCCAGCCAATCACCCAACCCTTCTAATTAACTAAACCATGGCACTAAGTGCCTCATTCAGCCTCCCTTTAAACACCTCCGGGGATGGTGACTCCACCACACCTCCCCAGGCAGCCCATTCCAATGCCAATCACTCTTTCTGTGAAGAATTTCTTCCAAATGTCCAGCCTAAACCTGCCCTGGCACAGTTTGAGACTGTGCCCTCTTGTTCTGTCACTGGGTGCCCGGGCCCTGAAGGCACTGAAGCAGCTACACAGAGTTCTGTATCTTGTTCTGGTGTCAACTACTTTTAAAAGCTGTTAAACACTGCAAGTTTATCCCACAATGCCAAAATACATAAGCCATGCCATGCCATGCCCCTCACAGTCATCAAGGTCAGCACACAATTTGACCATATCTACCTGGACCTAAGTAAGGCATTTGACTCTGTCCCACATGACATCCTGGTCACCAAACTGGAAAAACATGGATTGGATGAGTGGAGCACTGCTGGATAAGGAATTGGCTGGATGGTGGCACACAGAGAGTGGTGATCAAGGGCACAATGTCCACCTGGAGACCAGTGCCAAGTGGCATCCCTCAGGGGTCAGTGCTGGCACCAGTGTTGTTTGACATCNCCCTCAGCACAGGAAGGACATGGAAGTGTTGGAGCGGGTCCAGAGGAGGGCCACAAAAATGATCAGAGGGCTGGAGCAGCTCTCCTATGAGGACAGGCTGAGAGAGTTGGGGCTCTGCAGCCTGGAGAAGAGAGAAGGCTTCCAGGAGACCTTAGAGTAGCCTTCCAGTATCTGAAGGGGGCCTACAGGAAGGCTGGGGAGGGACTATTGAGAAGGTCTTGCAATGACAGGACAAGGGGCAATGGGTTTAAACTGCAAAGGGGAGATTTAGACTGGATGTTAGGAGGAAGTTCTTTGCAGTAAGGGTGGTGAGGCACTGGAACAGGTTGCCCAGGGAGGTTGTGGCTGCTCCCTCCCTGGAGGTGTTCAAGGCCAGGTTAGAGGAGGCCTTGAGTGAGCTGTACTAGTAGGAGGTGTTGCTGCCTATGGCAGGGGATTGGAACTAGATGATCCTTGAGGTCCCTTCCAACCTTACCATTCTATAATTCCATGATTCTATGATCTTAGGAGATCTGTATGGCAAGCTCCAGTGTGACAGCAGAGAGATACAGAGATAGGGCATTCTGTGAAACAGACCAGCCTCTTCTCAGCCATCAGGCCCATAAGTAGCAACTAGTTAAAGGACTATTTTGGACATGTTTTGGACACACATTTGTAATCACAATCTACCACCACAGCCATGAAGTGAAGCTGTCTCCCCCTTAACCTCCCTGCCTATTTACACAAGTAAACCACGTACCAGAATATGCCATGGAGACACTGCAGGGCAGAGACAAACCTAATTCCCACCGCAGATTGTTAATTGCAACACTTAGTTCAAGAGAGACACAAAAACTTCTTCAGCAGAATTAACGCCCTCAGTGTCAGGCAGGTTGCATGAATTCACTCCCTGCACAGGGATCCTCAGGATGAAGTCAACCGAGTCCTAGGCTGCATCAAGAGAAGCGTGGCCAGCAGGGCAAGGGAGGGGATTCTGCCACTTTACTCTGCTCTCGTCAGACCCCACCTGGAGTACTGTGTGCAGTTCTGGAACCCTCAGCACAGGAAGGACATGGAAGTGTTGGAGCGGGTCCAGAGGAGGGCCACAAAGATGATCAGAGGGCTGGAGCAGCTCTCCTATGAGGACAGGCTGAGAGAGTTGGGGCTCTTCAGCCTGGAGAAGAGAAGGCTTCGAGGGAACCTGATAGTAGCCTTCCAGTATCTGAAGGGGGCCTACAGGAAGGCTGGGGAAGGATTATTTACAAGGTCCTGCAATGACAGGACAAGGGGCAATGGGCTTAAACTGGCAGAGGGGAGATTTAGACTGGATGTTAGGAGGAAGTTCTATACAGTGAGGGTGGTGAGGCACTGGAACAGGTTGCCCAGGGAGGTTGTGGCTGCTCCCTCCCTGGATGTGTTCAAGGCCAGATTGGATGAGGCCTTGAGTAACCTGTACTAGTGGGAGGTGTCCCTGCCTATAGCAGGGGGTTGGAACTAGATGATCCTTGAGGTCCCTTCCAACCTTACCATTCTATGATTCTAAGTCATGGAAAGGGGACATTTCCCTTCTTAGAGAGTGTGTCACCTCCAACCACACATAAACACAACTGCCTCACAGAGCAGTGTGGCCAGAAGAAATTGCTTCCTCTCTTTCTGCTGGAGAACTTCCTGGCTTAAACAGTTGTAGTTCTAGCCTGACTTCGTGCACATACAGACATTGTGTGGCATTCCCATCACAAGTAGTGTTCACATCACCTCAACTTTCAAAGTCTAGAAGGCTCTCAACTTCGGGCAGCTGTCCTCTGAAGCTGCCTCAGATGAAGTTCTCCAAATGCACCCATCGCTGGGAAACAAAGGACGACAGACAAGACCTAATCACAAATGAAGAGGGACTCCCACCAGGACAGATGCTTGAAACATCTGGAAATCTGCAATCTTCTGTTGCCAGCAAGCAGTTGGGGACTGGAGCACTGGTAAGCTGAATCTTCAGCCCTGGTTGCCTCTACACACAAGGGCATCAGTATTCTTCAACCCAAATTACCTCACTCAGTGTTTGGAAGTCCAAAGAGAGCAATGAAGGAGACCATTGATTTAGGATTGTTTGGGGGGATGTGGGGGGATGTCCGATCCTTTCAGGAAAAAACATGTTGAAGATGGTTGGGGGAGGGAGTGTGCAAGAGGGGAGAAAGTTCTGGTGATGTCAGCTCCTATCACCATGGAAACTGAACATTTTTAGTGACAATGGAGTCTTCCTCCTTGAGCTGCTGGGTTGCGTGGGGAGCAGGGGCAAGCAGGGCAGGGGCACACGAGGGAATTCAGCTAACTAAAACTATAGCTTCTGGCTTTCCAAGGAAGTGAGGAGAAAGCTACAGATGAATGCCCAAATGCATGCTTTATGCAACCAAAACGCTGTCAGGGCAATAGCAGCAAGCAGTTGTCGTGATCTTTGACAAGACATGCTGCAGATGGAGGCTCCTCAGTTGCCCAGGAATGCCCAACAGGGTCTGCACTTTGCTTTTCCATGCCACAGTTTATTCTTCAACCTTTGGTGCTTATTTGCAAAAGGAGAAGGGAAGAGAAAGGACTGGGAAGTACAAGCCTTTACTTTTGAAACTGAGAGAAGCTGCATATCTAGGCAGGGAAGCCTTCCCAACATCAGGCATTATCTTGAGCCCTTAATTTATGAATTCCACTGCAGGCAGTAAGAGTCCAGACTCGTGAAAAGGCCCTTAGAGAAAACTGCTTAGCCTCTGATCAGGATCTAACACAGTGGCACAGAGAAAACATGCAGGAGTTAACACGGGATGTCTTCTCTTACTCAGAAGGCTAAGACAGCATCTGGACCCACTGCAAGTTGAAATCATGATCCAGGTGTGGGATAAACCAGGATAAAGCTTAGGGCTTAAACTGGAGGTTAAATAAAAGCCCAGAGTCTGTATGTAAGGGCAGGTTTGAGCCTTGGATTTGATTTAAACAGTGCAGACAATTTTAATGAATTTCAAAGAATAATGAATTAATAACCACAAGCTTTTATAACTCGAAATACATTATACAGTCATTAGCTCTATGTAACTAAATGGAAAAATCTTTCTTTAGCAGAAGTCTTTTGAGATCAGATATTCTAATGAGATGACTATCATTTCAGCCTGACACTTCATGAGGACAATTGTATAGGAGTCAGGAAACAAATTCCTTTCCCTTTTTGGACCTGAAATGAAAAAATCTTCCACGCTGATTATTTTCTATGTAAGGAGTTGATTCTAACTCTCCTTGGCACTGAAAGGAGCACAGATATGAGCTTTTTTGCCTCAGACTGCTATCAGATGCACAAAAGACTCCCTCTTTTCCTCCAAAGTTCTGTCAACAATGGTGACAGAGGAAAACATGTAAATTGGGTTTACTCCCTTATCATTTAAGTAAAAAAGGTTTCACTTGTGTCCTGCACTGAGTAAGCACTTGAGTTCACCTTCTTTCATTTAGCATTGTCCCACTGATTTCATCATCACTCCAGATAGCACCATTTACACACCATGCTTGCAGGGAGACCAGGCAGAGCCAGACCTGCCCAGCTCCCAAGCCTTTTGCTCCATACACTGGCAAATATATGCACAGCCTTTCACCCAGCATAGCACAGCACATCAACCACGCAGAGGAGCGCCGAGGGCTCCGAGATCACACACACACCTGCTTGTTTCACACACACACACACTTATGTACCTGTTTGTTTCATAGAATGGTAAGGTTGGAAGGGACCTCA
>VWZE01015368.1:783-12056 GCA_013396675.1 Eubucco bourcierii | reverse complement strand
GGCCACACTATTCCTGATGCAGGCCAGGATGCCATGGAGCCAGGAGCATGGTTTTCCATCACCCACACCGACGAGCTGACAGAACTTCACCGGACCCCCTGGCCATGGTAGTGGTAATTAGTTACATCTTTCTATGGTTTCCTCATTTTAGCGGTTCTAACTTTCTTCTCTCTTTTTCCCTCCGCCCTGTCACTCTTCTTGGGTGTAGTAACAAATAAAGCTTAAAGGTTATAGGGCATTTGACCTCGTTTGTGTCTTGATCTCACTCTCGGGATCACCCCTAAAGAACCCTCCCGATATCAGATCAGGACACCTGTGCCACTGTCTCACCACCCTCACTGTAAAGAAGGCAAGGAAGGGGCATGCAGAGATGGCTGCAAGATGCAGATGCCAGCCCAGGCTGTGGTGTTCACAGCTAGCAAGGTTCCCAGTGCTGGACAGAGTGTGAAGGTTTGGGAGTTCCCCACCCCCCCACACTTTGTAAAATGACCCAGACTAGCACTCAGTCAACTGGAAGTTAAATGCTGAAGCTCTAGTTACAGCTCAGCACAATGTACAGCAGATATTTACACTATAGACAGAATAGTTACAGAAATATACAAGTAAAAGGTAATACAGCAACACAACTCCCCTCCCAGAAATCAGAGACCCCAGGAGGGGCTCCCAACCACCCTTCCACCTTCTCCCCATCCCTGTACCTTTCCCCAAGGTTTGCCTTACGTGCAAGGTAAATTAGGAGGATCAGCCAAGGGAGTTAGAAGAAAAGTGGTTAGTGAGGATTAATCANAGAGACTGAGACTTATCTATTGTTTTGGTTAGTGTTCCCAAACAATTCTCCAGCAAGCCTATGAGTGAAGTAGCCATCATGATGTTTTCCTTTCACAGCCTATAGTGTAATTTCCTCTATTAAAATATTCTAATTAGCCTCAAACCAGCACACAGAGGCACTGCCTGCCTGGCTTCCTGCAGAGGGCAGGGACACAGCAGCCCAGCTCTTGGCCAGCGTCTCCTGCCCACAGGCTGGAGCAGAACTAAACAGAACATTGTCAAGATCGGAGCCTGTGGTGATGCTGGGAAGCCTCAGTTGCCTCTTACATAATGCAGAGCAGCCCAGCAGCCCCAGGATGGTTGCCTGTATGGTTTGGAGCTGGCAGAGGGTTTGTGAGGGAGCAGGCAGGATGCTGGGAGGTGGAGCTGTTGCTATGGCTCCCTAATTACCTGCTGCCAGGAGGTTACCATAGAGCAGAGCCCAGAGCTGTCTTCAGAAACAAAAGCACTCCAGTTTTGTTTACATGAGCTTTGCAATTCTAAAATCAAACCTTACAAGAGCCAGAAATGGGGCAGGGAGGGATTTATTGTTTCAAAACCTGACAAAATGCTTCAAGATTTGGGGGTTCTATTTCATAGAATCATAGAATGGTAAAGTTGGAAGGGACCTCAAGGATCATCTAGTTCCAAAGCCCTGTCATAGGCAGGGACACCTCCCACTGGAACAGGTCGCTCGAGGACTCATCCAATCTGGTTTTGAACACCTCCAGGCAGGTTGTGGAGCACAGAAGACCTCCAGGGAGGTTGTGGAGCACAGAATCACCCAACGTGATCTTTGATCACGTTGGGTGATTCTGTGCTCCACAACCTCCCTGGGCAACCTGTGCCAGTGTCTCAGCACCCTCACTGCAAACAACTTCCTCCTAACATCCACTTTCAGTCTCCCCTCCGACACTTCAAACCCATTCCCCTTGTCTTGTCATTCCCAGCCCTTGTCAACAGTCCCTCCCCAGCCTTCCTAGAGCCCCCTTCAGATCCTGTAAGGCCACTCCAAGCTCTCCTGGAAGCCTTCTCCTCTGCAGGCTGCAGAGCCCCAACTCTCTCAGCCTGTCCTCATAGGAGAGCTTCTGCATCCCTCTGATCAGGGTCTGGGGAAGTGAGGCTTGTTCCTTGGTTGGCAGCTAGGGAGTTGTGTGGGTTGTGGCCTTCACTCCTTCCCCATGCAGAGGTCAAAAGAGTGGAGAGTTGGGAGAGTTGAGTCTTGAAAGAGACAGTAGCAGTTTGGGTGTGCAGCAGGGACAGGCTCTGTTGCAAGGTTTGGTTCTAGAGATGTGGCCAGCAGCAATCAGACAAGAAGCAAAAACTACAAACTGGAACAGAGAATAAGGAGAAACTTCTTTACAGTGAGGGTGACAGAGCCCTGGAGCAGGCTGCCCAGAGAGGTTGTGGAATCTCCTTCTCTGAAGACTTTCAAACCCCACCTGGATGCATTCCTGTGTGAACTGCCCTAGGGGATCCTGCCTTGGCAGGAGGGGTTGGCCTGGATGATCTCTGGAGGTCGCTTCCAACCTCTTTAAGTCCTGTGATTCTGTGAAAAGCTGCAGCAGAAGTGCCCCAGCAAGGTCCCACATCCAGAGCAGGGGGCAGGTTGGCAGCAAGTCTGCTTTCCTGGACCACAGAAGATAGAGGTTCCACTGTAGACTTTGAGGAGGTCCTAGGGAGCCTTTTGATCACAGACTTAGTTAGCCAAAGCTGACAGAAGCCTAGCATCAGAGAACTGCCTGCTTGGAAAAGGCCTTAAGGGCACTGAGTTCAACCATAACCCAAAAACTCCCAGTACACTGCTCTCAGACTGCAGCCCTAAGCTCCTCATCCAAACACCTCCAGGGATGGTGACCCCAGCACCTCCCCAGGCAGCCTGTTCCAGTGCCTTCTGGGCAATAAATTGTTCCTAACATCCAACCTGAACCTTCCTTGGTTGTGGAAAAACAAGAAAGGCAAGCAGCCTGGCCTCTGCTGCTGGGGCAGTCAGGCCCTGGATGCTATTTCTGGCCAAGATGACAGAGGTATAGCAGGGACAGGACATTTTTACTTGCAGAGAAGATTCTTTCTTCTTCCTGGCCAGGAGGAGCAGGGAGGGGAATGTCCTCCTGGGTTCTGCTCTGGNGGTGGTTTGGATGTGGTGCTTGGGGCTATGGTTTAAGGTGAATCTTGCAGAGCAGGGCTCTAGGCTGGGCTTGATGCTCCTGAGGGGCTTTGCCAACCTGGATGTTTCTCTGTGTTCCTGTGTTTCATTGCCTTAAAAAAAAAAACAAACAAAAAAAACAAACCCAGATTTGAACAAATCCACATTTCCAAACAAGAACTTACTTAGCAGGGCCATGGCTTTGTCCAGCCCTATCCACTGCTTTAGAGCTTGCTACGAGGGCAGGATCTGAGGCACTACAAGAGCTGCTCAGAGTCACCACACTGCCAGGGGCTTTTCTGATGGAAATAGCTTCTATTTACTGCACTAAAATTCCTTTTGTGTTGCACAAGAGGCATAAAGAACTGGAGAACTTGGGAGAGAGAAGCAGCTGCCCTCAGCAGGCTCAGGGTAATTGTGCAGGTCATTAGGTAGGAAGGGAAGTGAAGATGCCACTTGGAAGAAGAGGGTTGAGGTACCTTACTGAGCACCTCATCACCATAGTCAGAGGCTGCCTCTTCACATCACTGCACTCTTCCTTGGGCTGTCAAACCCAAGTCCTCAGACTCACCTTGTCAAAACCTGGCACTAGGATCAGCCAGTCATTCCAGGAGGCTGGAGCCAGGCTCTGCTGGGTGATGCCCACTGCCAGCACAAGGGGCAATGGTGGAAGCTGAGCCATAGGAAATTTGATGTAAACATGAGGAGGAATTTTTTCCCTGTGAGGGTGACAGAGCCCTGGAACAGGCTGCCCAGGGGGGTTGTGGAGTCTCCCTCTCTGGAGATATTCAAACCCTGCCTGGATGTGTTCCTGTGTGACCTGTTCTGGGTGATGCTGCTCTGGCAGGGGTTGGACTGGCTGAGTTTTGGATGTCCCTTCCAGCCCCTGACACTCTGTGACTCTCCGATTCATTCAGCCTCCCTTCACTTCCACACCTCACCTGCCTCAAGGACAGGTGGCACAGGTGACCTCCTGGAGGCACTGAGATGGCACAGCAAGGAGTTGTCTCCAGTTCCAGGCAGGAATTTGTAGTGCAGGCCTCTCTGATGCACATCTGGTTGGCAGTCAGGGATGTGCTGTGCAGCCTGGGCTGTGCTTAATCTCCTGCTGAAGCAGACATCTACCCTGGGTAGAAGAATTGCTCCTCACAGTTTTGCAGTGCAGGCCTTTCTGATGCACATCTGGTTGGCAGTCAGGGCTGTGCTGTGCAGCCTGGGCTGTGCTTAATCTCCTGATGAAGCAGACATCTACCCTGGGTAGAATTGCTCCTCACAGTTTTGCAGTGCAGGCCTTTCTGATGCACATCTGGTTGGCAGTCAGGGCTGTGCTGTGCAGCCTGGGCTGTGCTTAATCTCCTGCTGAAGCAGACATCTACCCTGGGTAGAAGAATTGCTCCTCACAGTGCCTGCCTCTCTTGAATTGACTTTGAAAGGAGTCTGGAGGGTCTGTGGTGGCTGTAACCACACTTCACTGACTGCTGCCTGAGATGAATCCCATCCTGAACTGAACTGCTGCTTTCAACTTGACTTCACATCTGCAGTGTTTGCGCTTCTCAGTGATGGGGCAAATGTGGAGACTCCACCCTCTGACTTCATTGACTGACCTGGTTTGAGGTGAATCTTGTAGAGTAGGGTTCTATGTTGGACTTGGTGCTCTTGAGAGGCTTTACCCACCTGCATAGCTCTGTGATTGTGACCTCAGCAGGATCCCTGACTCTGGAAACCTTGAGGGATGCATTTTGAGGCTGGCCAAGAAGGTAGTGAAGGGCTACAAATGAAGAACTGATTCCCAGAGCATCACCTCCCACGGGTGGGGCACAGGAGGGAGCTGACAACACTTCTCCTTGGTGCAGTGCTCTACCTAACCTTTCACAACACTGTCAGAAAAACAGAGAGGGTCACAGCCACTTGCTGGCATCAACAATGCAATAGTTCATTAATTCAGCAGCAGCAGAAGTTAATTGGCTGGGGATGAATGATGAAGGCAGCAGGAGGCAGGGGAGGTCTCTATTCCTCTCACTCCCAATAACTGAAATAGAGAATTATTAATACATAGCAAGATTAAAGACATTTCCAACTGATTCAGGGCTCCTGCTGTCTCTAACCACAAGTGAGGTGGACTGAATTCTCTCTTTCTGCTTTCCATGGAGAAGGACCTGGGAATCCTGATGGACAATGAGTTCCCCAGGAGCTAGCAATGTGCCTTTGTGGCTAAGGCCAATGGTCTGTTGGGGTGCACGAAGGAGAGTGTGGCCAGCAGCTCAAGGGAGCTTCTCTTCCCTCTCTGCCACTCTACTGAGGTCACATCAGGAGTACTGGGACCAGTTCTGGGCTCCCCAGTTCAAGAGAGACAGGGTACTACAAAGAGAGACAGGGAGTGGCTACAAAGATGCTGATGGGCCTGGAGAATCTCTGTGAGGAGCAAAGGCTGAGAACCCTGAGGCTGAGAGTCTGCAGAAGAACAGCCCCAGAGGGGATCTGAGCAAAGCTCAGTGAGAGCTAAAGGGTAGGGGGCAAGAGGCTGGGGCCAGACTCTTGCCAGTGATGCCCAGTGACAGGAAAGGGGCAATGGGCACAAACTGGAAACCAGGATGGGTTCCCACGAGGAGAAAGTTGTTTGGTGTGATAGTGTTGGAGGCCTGGAGCAGCCTGCCCAGAGAGGTTGTGGAGTCTCCTTCTCTGCAGAGCTTCCAACCCTCCCTGGCCATTGTGTTTCTGGGCAAGCTGCTGTGGGTGCCCTGCTTTAGCAGGAGGGGTTGGGCTGGATGAGCTCCAGAGGTCCCTTCCAACCCCACCGTGCTGGGATGCTGTGCTTTCAATGTTCAAGTATTTCCATTAACACTTGCAGTTATTTTCTGTCCCAATGCAGAGAGGACAAACAGTTCCTATCTCCTACCTCCTGAACCCAGCCAGGGGAGGTCAGAAGTGCAGAGAATCCACTCAGCAATCGTGGCACAGTTTGGTGAAAACTTCCTATGGCTTTTTCCTCTTAGCTGATCCCTTTTAAGCAAAGGATAACTAATAGCTTGACAATTCTCCTCTTGGTTTTACCTTTAATCTGGATGTATTAAAAAAATAAAATGAAAGAGGGAGGGGAAAAAAAATAAAAAGACCTCGAAACAAATCAGCTGCCTGAAGGACTGCTGGTGAATAAAGGAGCTGTTTGCAACTGCTGTGTGCTGGCATTGAAATGCTAAACAACCTGCAGCCCAGCCACGCTTCCAAGATGCCCTACTAAGAGAGGTCCTTAGCCCTTTTCTGAATCAAAAGGAGCAATTCAGTTTGCAAACAAGCTGGAAAAGTTGGAAAGCTGAAAACCGAGGAGGTCAGAGGAGAAGCCAATAAACAGTCAGAGTTGAAAGGAATGCATCAGGCAAGGAGGGACCTTCCATAAAGTGAGACAAAGATGAGGGCAAGGTTGGGCTTTCACAGCCTCAAGGATCATCCAACTCCAGCCTCCCTGCCATGGGTAGGGACACCTCACACTAGATCAGGTTGCTCAAAGTCTCATCCAGCCTGGCCTAAAACACCTCCAGGGATCACAGTATCACAGTGTCACAGGATCAGCAAGGTTGGAAGAGATCACCTCAAAGCTCATCAAGTCCAACCCATCACCACAGCCCTCAAGACCAGACCATGGCACCAAGTGCCACATCCAAACCTGCCTTGAACACCTCCAGGGACACTGACTCCACCACCTCCTTGGGCAGCCCATTCCAGCNATGTCCTCCTTCAATTGAGGGGCCCAATGGATGAGGCTTCCACCACCTCCCTGGGCAACCTGTGCCAGTGTCTCACCACTGGAGAGTTACTTCCTAATCTCCAGTCTCAGTCTCCTCTCTTCCAGATCAAAGCCATTTCACAGCATCACAGAATGCCAGGGCTGGAAGGGACCTCCAAAGCTCGGCCAGTCCAACCCCTGCCAGAGAAGCATCACCCAGAGCAGGTCACACAGGAAAACATCCAGGTGGGGTTTGAATATCTCCAGAGCGGGAGACTCCACAGAGCCCCTGGGCAGCCTGTTCNGGTTTGAATATCTCCAGAGAGGGAGACTCCACAGACCCCCTGGGCAGCCTGTTCCAGGGCTCTGTCACCCTCATAGGGAAAAAAAATCCTTCTGATGTTTACATGAAACTTCCTCTGCCTCAGCTTCCACCATTGCCCCTTGTGCTGGCATTGGGCATCACCCAGCAGAGCCTGGCTCCAGCCTCCTGCCACTCACCTGCACATCTTTAGAACCATTGCTGAGGTCACCTCTCAGTCCCCTCCTCTCCAAGCTCCCAGCCCCAGCTCCCTCAGGCTCTCCTCCTACCAGAGCTGTTCCTTCAGCATCTTTGTGGCTCTGTGCTGGACTCTCTCCAGCAGTTCTGTGTCCCTCTTGAACTGGAAGCCCCAGAACTGGACACTGTACTCCAGATGCAGCCTCAGCAGGGCAGGGGCAGGAGAACCTCTCTTGACCTAAGAGAACCTCTCGACCTAGGAAGAAGTTCTACATGGAAAGAGTGATTTGGATTGGAATGGGCTGCCTGGGGAGGTGGTGGAGTCCCCATTCCTGAAGGTGTTTAAGAGGAGGCTGCATGAGGCACTCAGTGCCATTGGTTAGTTCATTAGGAGGTGTTAGGTGATAGGTTGGTCCTAGAGATCTTTCCCAGCTTGGTTAATTCTGTGATTCTTTCTCATCACCCTTGTCCCAAGTCCCTCCCCAGCTCTCCTGGAGCCCCTTCAAGCTCTGGAAGGCTGCTATGAGATCTCCCTGGAGCCTTCTCTGCTTCAGGCTGAACAGCCCCAACCTCCTCAGCCTGTCCCCATAGGGGAGGTTCTCCATCCCTCTGATCACCTCTGTAACCCCCTCTGAACCCACTCCAACCATTCCAAGTCCTTCTGTTGGGGGGCACCAGAACTGGACACTCTTAGAAGGCTTTTCCAACCAACCCCTTCCATGCTTCTGTGATCCTTGCAGACCCAAGTTCCAGCTACCACCACAGCCAAAGGAGCTGCTGCACTCACATTCAAACCTCTCTGCCCATACTCCCCACCTGGGCTTGGTTTATTTTCTCCCAAGCCCAGGAATCAGAGCTCTGTGATTCTCTGCAGGGCTGTAAATGGAAGCTAAAGAGCAGACTGCAGAGCAGTCACTTGTGCTGTGTATCCAAGTGACCTTCCTGCACGACTTTAATGCCTCCAACATCCTCACATTTGTTTTGAAGCAATCCAATCTCACCTCAGCACGAGGCAATCTCTCTATCTGGAAAGGGCTGTGAGGAGGAACAAGCTTGGCTAAGCCAGACTGGCAGCTTTGCAGGTAGGATTTTGATGACAGGAGTGCAGATATCACTTTTGCTTAATGGGATTGATTAAAAGCTTTGGAGGAATCAGCCCCTACATGGGGTCACTTTTATCCAGAGGGGGTGGTGTAGGTTTTTTGTCTTCCCTCACAGGTGCAAGTTCATCACTTCAGCTGATGCTAATGGAAATCACAGGTTCTGTGCTGGCAAGGGGGCCACAGAGAGTTACACAAATCCTTTTACCCTCAAATCAAGTTGGAAATGGCTTCATCAGAGTAATGGAGTGTGTGTGTGTGAGAGAGAAGTGTGCCAGTCTGAAGAGGGCCTTGCAGTAGGTTACAGAGAATGCTGTGCTGAAGAGTGAGATTTAGAGTGAGCCTTTTGCCTTCTGAATGCAAGCTTTTAGCAGAGAATCACAGAATTGGCAGGGCTGGAAATGATCTCAAGGATCATCCAGTTCCAGTTCCAACAACCCCCAGCTGGGGGTGTGCAGCCTGCACAAGAGGAGGCTCAGGGTAGAGCTCATTGCTCTCTGCAGCTCCCTGAAGGGAGGTTGTGGCCAGCTGGGGTTGGGCTCTGCTGCCAGGCAGCCAGGGACAGAAGAAGAGGACACAGCCTCAAGTTGTGCCAGGGCAGGGTCAGGCTGGATGTTAGGAAGAAGTTCTTGACACAGAGAGTGATTGGCATTGGAATGGGCTGCCCAGGGAGTGCCCATGCCTGGAGGGGTTCAAGCAAAGCCTGGATGGGGCACTTAATGCCATGGGTATCACCCAGCAGATCCTAGCTCCAGCCTCCTGGCACTCACCTGCACATCTTTAGAGTCATTGCTGAGGTCACCTCTCAGTCTCCTCCTCTCCCAGCAGCACAGCTCCATCTCCCTCACGCTCTCCTAACAGAGCTTTTCCATTCCTTTAATCATCATTGTGGCTCTGTGCTGGACTCTCTCCAGCAATTCTATGTCCCTCTTAAGCTGGGAGGCCCAGAACTGGACAGAGAACTCTGCCAGGAAAGATTAGGAGATCTTTGATTTCTGCCCTTGCCCATGCCTGGATGATTTGCTCTTCTCTTGTATTTCTGACAGCTGCTTCTTTGTGAGTCTGCTCCTGCCCCAGGCTGCCTTCTCCCCTCAGGCAGCTCAGGGCTGCAGTGCTGAGAGGTGATGGGTGAGGAATGGCTGATGAGTATCAGATCAGTACCAGCACTTCTTCTTCCTTCTCCTCCTCCCACATGCCCTGGTAGCTATCACTCTCCAGAGCCAGACCTGCTCCTCCCTGTGATGGATCATCCCTCCAGGCAGCTGAACAAAGCCCTCCATTAGCTGCCCCAGCCCTGGCATGGGGAGCCCTGTCAAGATGTGTGCTGGTACCTGAGGCTGCTCGGGTGATGGACTTCACAAGCAGCTGAGCAGGCAAAGCCCTCCCTATGGAGGGGCTCTGTGGGATGGGTGATGGCAGGAGGTGCTCTGTGGGATGGGTGATGGCAGGAGGTGCTCTGTGGGATGGGTGATGGCAGGAGGTGCTCTGTGGGATGGGTGATGGCAGGAGGTGCTCTGTGGGATGGGTGATGGCAGGAGGTGCTCTGTGGGATGGGTGATGGCAGGAGGTGCTCTGTGGGATGGGTGATGGCAGGAGGTGCTCTGTGGGATGGGTGATGGCAGGAGGTGCTCTGTGGGATGGGTGATGGCAGGAGGTGCTCTGTGGGATGGGTGATGGCAGGAGGTGCTCTGTGGGATGGGTGATGGCAGGAGGTGCTCTGTGGGATGGGTGATGGCAGGAGGTGCTCTGTGGGATGGGTGATGGCAGGAGGTGCTCTGTGGGATGGGTGATGGCAGGAGGTGCTCTGTGGGATGGGTGATGGCAGGAGGTGCTCTGTGGGATGGGTGATGGCAGGAGGTGCTCTGTGGGATGGGTGATGGCAGGAGGTGCTCTGTGGGATGGGTGATGGCAGGAGGTGCTCTGTGGGATGGGTGATGGCAGGAGGTGCTCTGTGGGATGGGTGATGGCAGGAGGTGCTCTGTGGGATGGGTGATGGCAGGAGGTGCTCTGTGGGATGGGTGATGGCAGGAGGTGCTCTGTGGGATGGGTGATGGCAGGAGGTGCTCTGTGGGATGGGTGATGGCAGGAGGTGCTCTGTGGGATGGGTGATGGCAGGAGGTGCTCTGTGGGATGGGTGATGGCAGGAGGTGCTCTGTGGGATGGGTGATGGCAGGAGGTGCTCTGTGGGATGGGTGATGGCAGGAGGTACTCTGTGGGATGGGTGATGGTAGGAGGTGCTCTTTGGGATGGGTGATGGCAGGAGGTGCTCTTTGGGATGGGTGCTGGCAGGAGGTGCAGATGGGAGCAGGGCAAATTTGATTAACAAAAGAAGCCATCCTCTCTCCTCTGCTCTCCTCTCACTACTGGCATTTGAAAGGCAGGATTCACATTTCTTCCAGGCTCTGGTTTTGGCTACAGATGTGAAGTTGTTGTCCCTTGGGAGTGCTTCCAGCAGCAGAATTCAGCTGGGAGGAAGTGGGCTGGTGACACCCAGCAGACAATGATCTTTTGGGAAGGATGCTCTGCAGATGTGCTTCCTCTTCATCAGCACTTAGCATTACCAACTTAGCATTACCCCTCTAAAACTAAACTGAATCCTCCCAAAACTGAACCAAAACCCTCTAAAACTAAATAGAACCCCCTAAATCTAAATCAGAACCCTCTAATACTAAACAGAACCCTCTAAAACTAAACAGAACCCCCTAAAACTGAACCAAAGCCCTCTAAAACTAAACAGATCCTCCCTAAAACTGAACCAAAACCTTCTAAAATTAAACTGAATCCTCCCAAAACTGAACCAAAACCCTCTAAAACTGAATAGAACCCCCTAAAACTAAATCAGAACCCTCTAAAACTAAACAGAACTCCCTAAAACTGAACCAAAACCCTCTAAAACTAAACTGAATCCTCCCAAAACTGAACCAAAACCCTCTAAAACTGAATAGAACCCCCTAAAACTGAACCAAACCCCTCTAAAACTGAATAGAACCCCCTAAAACT
>VWZE01015367.1:0-36826 GCA_013396675.1 Eubucco bourcierii | reverse complement strand
TTAATCTTTTTTTTTTTTTTTTTTTTTTTTTTGTTAAAAACCCAAACTACTGCTCATGTCAGATTTTTACAACAGAAGTATTGCTGCTTTCCTTGCAAGATGTCTTCTTAAATACAGGGTATTTTTGTTTGGTAGTGCTTTTATTATAAATCCTGTCTCAAAAATGGCTTTTAAAACAACGGTGGAAGACAGTGAAAGTGAGTTATGCCATCCCGTGTACTGTCTGTCTCTGTAGTTTTGACGGTAAGTGCAATGCTTTTTTGATGAACTTATCCAATCCTGTGTCTCTCCTGTACAGAAGACTGTTCTTCAGAGCCTGGGGCTTGAAAGACAGCCTCGACTGAGCTGGAGGGTAACTGCATTTCGAAGAGAACAGCTCACTTCCCTTTGTATTGCCCACTGCCTCAGGGAATAAGGAGACATACAGTGTATGTTTACCCTTAATAAACATCCTTCTCTTCAGTGATTGTATGCTGGAGTAAATTAATTTCATGGTTCAAATGTGACCTAGTACCATTCAGCAAAGTTATGCTTCACTTGAATTTGTATAGTAAATGGTTAAAGTAAATGCAGAAAAGGGAGAGGTGTGGCAGTGACTGTTTCAAGACAGGAAGAGAAAGATCTTCCTCTGCTTTTAGCAGATGAGAGGAAGAAAATTATTTTTGTGGTCTTCTCTCAATATCCTTCTTGCAAGTATCAAGATGGACAAAGAATCTTTTTAAATACTAAAACCAAATAAATAGTGGGAATGAAGAAGCCACAGGTCACTTCAACTCCAGGATGCATATCTAAAACAGTATTTGAGGTGTAATCAATAATGAATGCGAGAGCCTTTGGTTCTTTCTGAAACATTTGTATGCTAATTTTAAACATCCAAGGTCAAGAACACCCAAACTGTGTACACAGTATCCAAACCGGAGGTTGTAGGTTAGAGAATTTGCTTGTTCTTTACAAAGGTGAAAAATAAGTTTTCAAAGTTTGTTAAAGAAGAACCGCAAAAGAAATTTAACTTTGAAAAACATATAGCACTGATTTATGTTCATATAATCAGGATTATATTAAAATGTACTATTTAAAATGCAGGGAAGAGCTGTTCTCTCCTTAATTGTTTACTCTTATGACCTGTATAAAATATGGTAAAAAAACTGCGGTATCACGGGTTTATAAAGTGTTGAAAGTGAGCACTCAATGAAAGCTGAATACACTTTGAGGATGTTGTTTATAAGTATAAATTCTCCTCATAGCTTTTATTATGAAGGGAACTGGAATGATTTAATAGCAGCTAGGTTTTGCAGTACTGTCCTAGACATATCCTTTTATATTCTTTTGCCCTCCATGGAAACCCTGAAATGTAGTAAACGGACTAGAAGGGACAAAACGCTATTTTATTGTGTCTTTTACAAGGATGATCTGCTTGACTGCAGTCTACACTCATGCTGTTAGCTGCAGCGTTCAAGCGTTCTGTTTATATCACAGCAGTGCTTGAACTAATTTTGTAATTCTTTAAGCAATATCTTAAAAAAACCCACCCAACCCAAATCCCAGAACTAACGCCCCTGAGAGCATGGTGAGGGCTGGAAGGTGCTCGTAGAACCAAACACACGAGCTGCAGACCGGAAGCAGCTGCTGAAACTCCCTCATTCTGTGCTTGCTTTGGACAAAAAGAACCAAGAGCTTAATGACTATGCTGCTGCTCGTGCAACTGGGACTTTTTCAATTCCCTGTAAGACCAGAGCTGCCCACGGAACCTTTGATGCTTTTGGACTAGCAACTGTATCCATGTCATTGATCTAAAGTTTGGAATGATGGGATTTTTAAGTGTGACTCTAGTGATACACTTCTGATTGCTATAGGCTTACAGGCTCGCTCACTATACTCATTGTAGTCCTGATAACCTGGCGTTGAGTTTTTCAGATTCCTGGAGAGTTTCGCTTCTCTTTCATTCTCTCTGTTTTGGGCTTTCATTTGATTGCTGTTTGTTGTTTTTTGTTTTTTGGTTTTTTTTTTTTTTTTTTTTGTTGGTTTTTTTTTTTTTTTGGTGGTGGTGTTTTCTCAGTGGCTTCTGGGGTGCCAGTAATCCAGTTCAGGAGTTCGGTGATCAGGAGTGTTGATCCCTATAAAAGCTACAATGTGTGAGATGTTCGGTGTGTGAAAGGGGTGACAGAGGAGTTTGGTTAGTGTGAGGTCCAACCTGCCCTTTGCTTTTGTGGAAACTACATTTTTGCTCTTAACTACTGCCCTAGAGGAAAACGCTATAGGTGCTTTGTCTTTAATGTAAACAAACAAGATCAAGTGTCACCTTGTCTAGTTTAGAAATGTGAAAAGAAAACAACACCAGAAGTATTCAGTTTTGGATATTTCTTTCTTAATGTCAGGTGCGTTATTTTTACTAAAAGGACATCATGTCCTCTGTTCTCTTATTTCTTCCAGACCGTGGTGTTGGGTTGGTTTTTTTTAGATTCCATTCTGCCTCTCTGGCTCTGGTTGCTGGTGCCGAACTGCCCCCCTGCCACACTTCTCACCTCTCCTTGCAAGGCTTTGGACAAAATGTAGCATCTCTTCTAGTTGTTGATTCCCCAAGCCTTTTGAAGTCCCAGCCGTCGGCATCTCTGTTGTTAGCTTATCTACAAACAGAAAGAGGCAACACCCAAGAGGTTTTTTGGTCTCTCTTTTTTTTTTTTTTTTTAAGTCTGGAGACTTTCCTGCCACTTTATCATGAAGACACTGTAAGGACGCTGAAGAGAATGGGTACAAGATCAGACTTCCCTAGGGCAATGTATGTATGATGTGGAGGTTTGCATGCCAGGAGCCAGCCAGCCCCAGCAGCATGTCAGTATCTCCAAGGGTCTTCTCACAGCTGTGGGCTGGAGCTCTGTGTTCAAACACACATCTACCAAACCCATGTTACTTTTGCTGCCTCTGCATACAAGCCTTTGGCACCTGGTTTCAAACGGTTTTCTAGAGTTCATGTCAGGCTCCTGTCTGTCACAAAAAACTTAGCTTGAGGTTGTGCATTACTCTGCCATACTTCCCTGGGACAGTTGCCTACTTCCCTTCTTGCTGCTAATCCAGTGCTAAACTTTGATGGGAAAGAAGGATGCAGTAGTCTTGAGGTGTATTTCCTGAAGACGTAGTTCAGTGGAATCGAAAGAATGGAATGATACCAGAGTCAGGTTAGCTGAAGGTGATGTCAGTAAGAAAACAGGCAACATCCTGCAGCTGGTGATTATTCCTGTGGAAAGTAAATTTCTGTCTTTACTTTGTTCCTTTGGATTGCAGCTGTCAGTGCTCTACATATGAATTACTTACACTAACTCTCAGATTTCAGTATTTGAATGTGAGGAAAATGAGTATTGTGATGTCTGTGAAGCTTCGTGTAATCAAAAACTATTACTCTTTGCTTTCAAGGGCCTGTTAGAGGTGCATTAGGTAAAATGAAGGGTTTGTATTTAGGCCAGCTCTTTTTTATTGTGGCTTTTAATTTTCTTTATTTTTTTTCTTCTTTTTTTTTTTTTTTCCTTCTTCATTTTAATGAGCTTCCATTCATTCAACTTAATTTGAAAAATCCCCACCCATTCTCCTTCCCTAGGGGTTTGTGGTTTGATTAAGCCTAACTCAAACTAACACAGAGTACTGACATGACACCAGAACGAGGCAGATGTGGAGAAAACTTTCAGTTTCACTCATTACTTGGAATAATGTGCTCTTTAGGTCAGCAGCTGTGTAATTACTCTGGACTTGTCTGACTACAGGTCTTTTTCCACATCTGTCAGCTAAGTGAGATGCAAATGTAAATTTAACAATTCCTAGAGGTCTTGGGGATAACAAGTTAATGATGGGTGATGTTACCATATTAAGATACCTTTCCTCCCTCTCCTCCTGTTCTGTACCGAATGAAGTATTGATCCAGAGTTGTCCAGGTCCCAGTTAACTGTAGAGTAACAAATGCTGAACCTTCATTCTTCAATAAATACTATTTTTCTATACTCCTCACACAACTGTACTTTTAGTGGTATTAAAGTCAGCCAACCAAACAGAACTAATCCAAAATCAGTATGTAAAGGGGCATGTTAGACATGTGGTAGATCTAAAGTTTTCTTGAATGTAAGAGTGCTTGAGATCACTCTTGTAACCCAGAGAGTGGAATGGAGATGGAGTCTAGTGAAGGATGTTACTTGCTTCCCGAGAGATTAATTTGTCTTTATAATGGAAGCTATTTATTTATTTCCCCCAAATTTGAAGTTAAGTAAGACCTGTTTGGGAAAAAACTTTTGTCAGTGTATTAAAAAGTAGCATGTGAAAAAGTAAGTTGATATTTGACATATTTTTCATGGACAAATAACTGCTTTATTTTATGCTAATCTATTTCTACACTTGTTGTATAAATCACTTCAAGATGGGGAGTGAAGCTGATTTCAGCAAAATACAACATTTAAAGGCTAAGTTAGAGGCTCTTGGGGGAAAAAAAAATCTGATATGTGACAAGGTTGTGAATCTTGGTGACTTTTTCTGCCTAGGAAAAACATCCTGATTTAAGGGCATATGTGAAAACAACTGCTTTGAAGCTCTAACCCACAAGTGAGTCTTTCCAGGCTTTACTGATATAATCCATAAAACTTGCTCTTGAAATTTGTTGATCACTCATGTTTTCACTTTAGGTAAACATCAGAAATATAAATATGGGATTAATCCTGAAAGCAGGTCAATAATAAGGAAATGTTGCCTATTTGGGGAGAGTGAGTTGTAAAATGGTTTATTTCTGTTGCTTCTAAAAGTGGAAAAGTACTTTTGAGGTGCACTTTGCCTCTGCTTGAGCTGCGTGATTTTTAAGTGCTTCTTTTTTAAGAAACAAAGTGACCTCTACCAAAAGACTTAAAAAGGTACATGTTAAACTCAGGCACACCACTGCCGTAGGTAGTAGCCGAGTAGTCCCTCTAGTGTACTGCTACTGTAAGTATGCCTAGGAACATCAGATGCAGTTCGCTGAGGGATATGGCTGCAGGGGTGTTTGAAAGTGCTTAAATAAACTGGAGTCTCATCTACAAGAGCAAGGCAAGTGAAACAATAATAAATACCAAGAAAAAAAAAACCCAACAAACCAAAACCCTGCTGTGGGAGTAATTAATGAAGTAAGAAGTTAATGTGTAGTGTGTAACTGACCCATGAATGAGCAACATGGCCACTCAGTGGGTACAGTCTGAGGTTCGCATACTCTTGCAGGGCTGGAGATTTGAATTTGATGACCTAGTTTGCATAAACTGGTTATGTTGTGCAAAACAAACATGAATGTTCACATCTTGAAGTAACTCTGGTTTTGATATGACTTCTGAAGACTTGCCTAACCATTCTCTGGCATTAGTCAGTGTGAAGGAGCTACATGGAGGGAGGCCATCCTTTTAGACCTGAAAGTCTCTTGCTAAGCTCTTCCAATTGCAGATTTGCTGCAGGAGAGTTGGGAGTTATCGAGTTGTCCACTGTGAAGGAATGTAGTCATTGCAGGATGTGTTTGAGTATAAAGATTTGGGGTTTTGAGTCAATTATGAGTCTTTATTTGCTATCACATTTTCACTCCCTGTTGCTGGTAACAGTGTGTGTGTGCAATGGCCTTGAAGCTTTTTCCATGCTTGGGGCAGAGCAGAACCTGTTGTGGAAACCACATTATTCTGGACTTGTACAAACAAGGAGTGCTACTTATGCATTTCAGCTGAGATCCAGTTTAGCCTCAAAGGTGCATGACCATCTGTCCAAGGCCGTGTTGTGGAAGAGCACTAGGCAATTGTTTAGAGTGAGGTGGCTACAACAGATTGAAGCTCTGCTGAAAGGAAGAGAGCGAGGCAAAAATCAGATGAAAATCATGAAACTCCATAAGATTCAGTTTTGTGGGTATGGTGCATTGTAACTTTAGAGTTCAGAGTTGCACTGATATAGCTTCCTTTGTCAACTGCATAAGGGGTTCAAACTATCAGTGTTGAGAAAAACTCTTGAGTCTCTCTGTCACTTTGTTGAAAACCAGACATTTTGGTGGATTTGGCTTTTAAGATGAATGTCTTTTGAAACTGTCTTTCTGATGACTCATTCCATACATGACTGCAACTTTCCCCACTGACTTAGAAACTGAAATTCCCACAGTGGCTCAAAACAGAACTGAATTTCATGTTGAAGGAGGATCTTTCTTTGCCTCCCTTCATGTTGGAGAAAATACATTTACATGTAAGTGATGTTGGAGTTGTAGTTTCACCTGTGATTGCTTGCATAAGTATTCCTGGTGTTGTCTCAGAAGTCATTAAGGAAACCACGAGAGCAAGAAAAAGTAGAAACTGTTCTGTATCTAGACAGTTTTAAGCTGTGTGGAGCAGTGGATGGGCAAGAATTACCTTTATTTTGTGGAAGTTATGTCCTCAGTTAATGTGTTTTAATGTTAACATCACACTGATGTGCTTAATGGTCTTAGTTGCTTTGTTTTGAAATAAAGGAGTAATAGTCTCTGTCCATTACCTTCCTGCTTTTGTGATGCCCTGGTGGCCATGCTTGATCACAGACTTGTGGAGAACTCAGTGTGTCTCTGAGGAGATACTGACAGGCGTTGTGATGATAACTGTTTTCTTCTTACTGGGTTGTCCACTGTTCAGTCTTTGGTAGAAATCTGCTTGTTGGCTTCCTTCCATGTTAGTATTCTCTTCCTGCAGTGCCAGACCTTAGTTCGAAGAGCAGTGAAAATCATCAATTAGTCTTCTGTTTTCTCAAGTCATATTATTCCTCCTTTCTCTATCCTTTTCCATGTGTATGTTCCATAAATGCTTCCCTGTCTTCCTCCATTGCATGTCTTCCTAATTACAAGCCTTGCTTTTTTTTGTGCTTGTATTAATACTTGTAAAATGTGGTTTGGTAGTGCATTTTGGGAATGACATTTGCTGGCTGTCTTACTAACATTTGTAACTTTTACTGTACAGATTTTTTTCCTTATCTTGAAGCCGCACTTCTGCTGGGTTTGATCATGATAGATAAGAGATAATGTCTCTGAGGAAAAGGCTTTATGTGGGTGAGATTGTTTGCAAAATCTGCCTGTGTGCTGGAGAGTAATGTGGTGAAACAAGAAAGGGATATATCCCCTTATGTTTTGGTAATTGTATGATTTGCTGATCAGTGTTCACCCATTCTCAGGACAGATTATTATGACAGCTCTTAAATCTTCGGTTAACTTCCTATAGTGTCTTGTCACATAGCTTAGCAGTCCCTGCAGTCCTGCACTAGGATTTTCGCAGGTGTACAGAGGCAAGAACCTTTTCTTCCCTTTTAACCTTTCGACTAGGATTAATAGTCTGTTAGTAACTTTATTGTTTAATCAAGGGAATTTTATTAGTAATTTCTAAAACTTAAGATAGGCTGTATTGCAGTTTTATTGCACCTGCACCTTTTGATTATTTGCATAGGACATTTATTTGTTTTTATTATTCTTTAAGTTCTCTCTAAGGCAAAGCCAGATTTTCTGTGACATTCATTTTCAGAGCAGATTAAATGAACGCTAAATGTTCCATTCACAGGAGTAATGGAGCTTGATTCATTCTGAATTTTGCTCATGTATGTATGAGACCTTTGTAACTTCAGTTTAAGAACTGTAGTTGGTGATTATGCTATGTGGTTTTTACTTTATCATTCTCCATTGTAAACGTGTCATTCTTTTTTTGTTCAAGTAATGTGCTTTTCACTCTGTGTTTTGTGCTCAGGTTAGTCTTGTAGTTAAAATATTTTTTTTTTTTTGAGATCATTCCCAGATGCTTACTTTAGGTAGACTTGATATGTCGAATTTTGATATTACAGATAAAAGCGTTACTGTAAAGATCTGACCTGAAATTTCTGCGAAGGTCAAGGGAACCTTGTCATTGGAAGTATGGCATTTCAGACAGGGTGTCATTTGAGCTGTTTCTTTTTTCTCTATATCAAATAATGCTCATCTGATAGTGCTCAAAATAAAATATTTGTCACTTGTGGAACATTCTAGGTAGGCAGAGTACTGTCTTCATCTTTTGTTATTACTGCTGAGGGCAAGGTAACTTCATGTGTGTCTCTCTATGTATGTGTATTCTATCCTCCCTAATGTTCCCAGTGTCATCTTTTATAACCTTGTGCACTTAGGGGAGATATTTTCTTATAATGAGATCTTTTGAAAATAAACTAAACTCATGGGCTCAAACGTTCAGCTTCTCTACCTGTTGGGCTGAGTTTATTTCCTGGCAGGTGGCTGTGGCTTGCTGTTCAGCTGGTATCTGGCTCCCTCTTCTGGTCAGTTTTGGTAAACTTCAACCCTTTAGGGTTCTCTTTCTGGAACTAGAGTTAAAAAACCCCAGAATTTTCGGAGCAGCTTGCAAGATAAAATCTGATTACAATTTCAAATTGAATCTGTAGCTTATGGCACACAATATTTAATTTTAAAACCACTTAACTTGTTTTTTACTTGTGCTAAAACTTTTAAAGAGATGTTTCTTTTCCTTTCTTTGTGCTCCTATTACATTTCCTAGTACTAAAGTACTGAAAATCAACTCGTGGGAAATCTGTGGACATTTGGTGCACTCCATGTTTTGCACAGCCAGATTCTGTGCCTGTTCGATATTGTTTGGTGTGAAATGATGTTGGTGATAATTAAACAATAGAGAACAAAAGGGTTTATTTCTTCTGTTATACAACTAATCGTGGTTTTTGTTTGTTTCTTCTGCAGGTGATAGAAACACTTTCAAAACTTTCTCGCACTCCAATTGCATTAGGCACAGGAATAAGGTATGTTACTGTCCTAGTAAATAGTGAGAATAATGACTTGTGTGATGCTCCTTGGAATAGATGCAATTTTAGCATTATCTCCCAGTAAGAACTTCTCTGTTTTTAAATCAAATGGCCCAGTGAACAACCATCCAGAGCTCCAAAAGCTATCTTCTATTTCTGGTACACTTACTGAGGTGCCTGAGCTATATTTACTTCTCCTGTTAAAATTGAAGCTGAACAAACGAACAGTTAGCATTACAAAACTTATGAAGTAGTTGTGACACAAAGATTGTAAATCAGGTTGATGCAGTGCTGGTCTGCATAAACACAAATGGATTTTCTTTTCTCTCTCTCTTCCAAAAATTATGAAAACTACCAAGTTTGCTAGAATCTCATTTTCAAAAGGAAACCATAAAACTCCAACCAAATTTAACCTTATGAACTATAGTTGTGGACTGCGAGAAGAGGTGAAAGACTCATGTTTTGGTTTAATTAAACCTTTGAATGGTTTAATTAAATGATCTTACTGTGTGTAAAAAATGGTCTTACTCTGTGTGAATTTTTGATTAGGTCTTGCAACGACAGGACAAGGGGCAATGGGTTTAAACTGGCAGAGGAAAGATTTAGACTAGATGTTAGGAGGAAGTTCTTTCCAGTGAGGGTGGTGAGGCACTGGAACAGGTTGTCCAGGGAGGTTGTGGATGCTCCCTCCCTGGATGTGTTCAAGGCCAGGTTGGACGAGGCCTTGAGTAACCTGTGCTAGTGGGAGGTATCCCTGCCTATGGCAGGGGGTTGGAACTAGATGATCCTTGAGGTCCCTTCCAACCTTACCATTCTATGATTCTATGATGGCTTTCAAATATGGTTAAAATTCCCTAGTCAGTCCTGTATTGAATGTCTTGTGCTAAAAAGAGTAATTAATATTCTCAGTTGGAAAACCAACAGTGATGTGTTTTGATGGTAATATATAACAGTAAATAACCCTAATGGATGGAAGATTATATTAATTATCAGTTCATATAGAATACTACATATGTGCATACTGCTCATGAAAGAGAGGAATATATGAACACATTGGTATAGAGTAGTGTAGGTGAAGACTTCAGATACCAAACAAAACCCCACTATGTGACTGTATAGTGATGTCTGTAACACATACTAATTGTCTTTCCATAGGCCCTTCCCTACAGAAGAAAGTGTTGATGATGATGATGATGTCTACAAAGCTCTTCCTGATTTAATAGAGTATGTTGTAACCTTTAGTCAAACATACTGGCTTTCAGTGCATGCTTTAATGAAAATGAGATGGATACTTATCACATTCTGTGAAGACCTCTTAAATCAAATATAATGGGTAAAGTAGTGTTTAGGTCACTGCTGGACTTGTGAGTCTTCTCCAACCAGAACAGCTCTGCAATTTTGTGATTACATTGAAGGAGGAAGAATTAAAAAAACCCATTTGAATGACTCTAAGGAAGCATATTTCATAGAGGGTGCTGGTAGAAAAGTAATTTATTAATCTGTTTTCAAACTGTCTGTACTATGAGAATGCTTTAATAGAATTCCATTATCAGTTGTAAGGGATCCAAGGAAGTTGTTTTGAACTTGCAAAGAAATGCAATTTTATATCTTAATCGAAGGAGGTAATTTTCTTGAAGTCTTTTATCTTTGAATAAGTCTTTACAAGACTTACTTGCTTTGAGATACAGTATGTTCATGTCTACCTTGTATAGTACTGAATTTTAGACATTGACTTTATTTTGCAGACTGGTGAGATAAATACAGGTGAGCATAGCCAATTGTTGACAAGAATGGCTCTTGAGTTCTACAGCTAGGATCTCTGGAGATCTGTGAAGAGTCATTTTGGACAAGAGCTAGGATCAGAATTCACGCTCTTGAAGTTCGATAGCATTTGTCTGGCTCTGTCTTGGCACTGCCTACTCTCTGTGTTACTTGCAGTGTGATAAAGTAGCTGCTGTGCACATGGTGGATTTGGTGCTTTACTGCCTGTAAAGAAGGGAAACCTCACTATGGTTGATGCTGCTCCATTTATCACCTCCCCTGCAAAGCTTGTTCTTGTCTCCTGCAGCTGACTGGCTGTCAGAGATAGCTACTTTTCACTTTGTGTAGCTGAATGTGCAGAAGACAGGACATGCAGACTCTGAGACTGCAGATGTATAAATTCAGTACCGAGAGTCTGTGTGAAAGAGAAATTATACTGGCTAAATTGAGATTCGTAGCTCTTGTTTTGCATCAGATTACTGATAGTCTTCACTGAAATTTGATATTCCATGTTGTTTAACTTGAGAAAGCAATTTAGGAAGTTTTTTTTTTCACAGGAAGCAAACATAGCAGTAATGGTGCAAATGGCCTGCATTTCTCAGTTCCTTAGTAAGCATATTTGTTTCAAATAATTTAATTGCCCCTGCGTGGAAGTGATAACTAAAGACCGTCAAATGAATTTAAGACTTTCTGTTGTGAAGAAGTGTATTAGTTAAAGAAGTGTAGCAGTTAAATATTTCTATCCTTGCTCTACCTTTTTGCCTTTGTTCCCTGGAGCAGGTGAGGTGAAATGGAGTGTATCTGTGCTGCATCTGACACCACTGCTTGAGTTCACTGCTAGCACAGAATCATCACTGTGCAAACCCAGATGTTCAACTAAACTGGAGTACCTAAGCTTTTTTTTTAATTGTTTTTTTTTCTTTCAGTGAAACTGGTGTTGATGAAGATGAGGAGTTGTATGATTGTGTCTATGGAGAAGATGAAGGTGGGGAGGTCTATGAAGACCTAATGAAAGATGAAGCAGCCCAGCAACCTGTATGTGTTACAGTTCCTACCTGCTTTCAAACAGCAGCAGCTGTATTGTTTTCTAAGTTGATATTTATGAAATAAATATACTTATAGCTAGTTACTGAAGATATTAATTTTATGGTTTATGGAGGTTTTCTTGTTTGATTGATTGTTTATGTTTTTATCTTTTGCCCACCTGTCCTGTATAGGACAATATAACAATATTTTTTTTCCAGCTTAAATTTGTTTGTCATCCAAAGCTTAGGTTGTTCAATGAAAGCCAATTGAAAAATGGAATAGAAAAATAGTTTTATATGTAATGAAGTCACGTTCTGGATATTTTAGGAAACTGTTTAAATCATAAGAAATCTTTTCTGTGCTCTCATTATGTGTTTTTATTTTATACTGAATTTCAAAATTGTTAAGCCTTGGATTTCATATAATGAGTGTGGGTGGCTTTTTTTCTTACTTCAGCTGTAGTAGTTGGTAATCTTCGGTAGTTAGTAGTGTCTAAAAGGTGTAATTCTTACTTTCCTGTTGTCACTCTCACGTTTCTAGCAAATGAGCAATACAGCAATGAGAACTCTTACATTGTAATTTTAGTTGCATCTTAACCTAGATAGTTGAGATGGAGCAGACTTCGCATTTATTTCTTACAAAAAAAAAAAAACAAAAATTGAAAATGTGGTCCAGCAAAGCATTTTTTTTCTGCGGCATGTAGTGAATGGAGACATAGCAATTATTTTGCTGCAACAGCTTTCTTGAACTTCTTGGTAACTATTTCTGGTTTCTACTTCCTCTTAGCATGCAACATATTTATAAAAGTAATATGATGATCCTGTGCACTTCTTTCATTTGAGCCCTCCTTGACAAGGTGGATAGGCCCACGTGAGTCTCGTAAGGTTCAACAAGAGCAAGTGCAGGTTGCTGCACCTGGGCTAAAGCAGTCCTCACTATCAATACAGGCTGAGGGAGGAGGTGATAGAAACAACCCTGAGGAAAGGGACTTGGGGGTGCTGATAAACAAGAAACTGGAGATGGACAGTGTCAGTTTGTAGCACAGAACGCAAATCACATACTGGGCTGCATCCAAAACAGTGTGGCCAGCAGATCCAGAGAGCTGATTCTGCCACTTTACTGTGCTCTGGCAAGACCTCACCTGGACTACTGCATTCAGCTCTGGAGCTCTAAATACAGGAAGGACATGGACCTGATGGGATGGGTCCAGAGGAGAACCACAAAAATGATTTGGAGTTGGAGCAGCTCTGCTACAAGGACAGGCTGGAGGGAACTGGGGTTGTGCAGCCTAGAGAAGGAAAGGCTCCAGGGAGATCTAATAGCGGCCTACCATTACCTGAAGGAGGCTACAAGAAGGCTGGAAAGAGACTGTTTACAAAGACCTGCAGGGACAGGACAAGGGCAGTGGGTTCAAACTAGAGCAGATTTAAATGGGGTGTTAGGAACAGGTTCTTCACTGTGAGAGTGGTGTAACGGTGGAACAGGTTGCCCAGGGAGTTGGTTGGGGAGGCAGTGAAAGTGAGGCTGGACAGGACTCTAGGCAACCTGATCTAGTTGAGGATGCCCCTGCTGAGTGCAAGGGATGTTTGATTAGATGACCTTTGGAGGTCCCTTCCAGCGCAAACCATTCTATGAATTCGCAGGTATGGAAACACTTGCACAGCACAATGGTCAAGCAGGTTTTATAAGGCCCTAAATTTCAGAGTATCCAATAGCAGCCAAAATGCTTTGCATCTCCCTCTTCTTTGATTTGTTATCATTACCTTGTAAAGTAAACTTTTAGTTCCACTAAATGTTCTCTGGCAGTAGCTGAACTTTAAAGGCAGTTTTTCATGTTTGCACTGGTATTCACAGATGATTCCTTATTTCCTCTCTCTTTTTGTTTTTTGCTTGCAAATTCTTTGATTTTGTAGTACAGATAGAAAACTGATATGTTGATTTCCTTCCAAGGTGAATGGTCTCTTTGGGTTAGGTGAGCACGAAAGTGAGGTGAATAACTCAAAGTGGAAGCTCAGGATTTTGTTTGTGTTGCTTATATGAGAACTGGTGAATAACAACCCCCCACATTTTGCGAATGGATATAAACTGTCACTGGGTTCAGTGACTTTTGTATTGGGGCAGATACCGCAAGCAACTTGAGCAGTATTGGACTCTTAAAGGTTAAAGTGAAGAATAAGTAAAAAGCTGAATAGTGTAAAATTCTCATACTTTATTGAGGTTAACTACATTTAACTGTGGCAGTGCCACTTCCCTCTGCCAAAGAATTTGGGAATAAATGGTAGACTTGGAGACAAGGCTGATCATCAGATGATGCTCACAGAGTGTTACCAGTGTTTCTACTTGTAATGGCAGTATAGTTTTGCAAAATGATTGCTTCTGTCTGCGTCTAGTAATGTTTGTTGTGGGAAAAAAGAACTGCAACAGATGGGGTTTTAAAAATAATTCCTGAGATACTGTAGCACCTGGAAGATGAGAGTGAGAAGCCATGTTCCAGTTGCAAGAGCTGCTTGTGGAGTCACATGGGGAGAAACAGAGAGAAGGGTAAAGAAGATAGATTAAAACAGCAAACAGAAGTGTGAGCGATGAGGGAGCTTTATACATCTTTATGATTTGCTACTTGATACCTAGTTTAGGTGGTAGGGATACATTTGCCACTTCTCAGGGGTGGACAAGTGGTATCACAGGGGCTTTCTGAGGCTCAGGGACTGTTTATGTGCAATTTGTTATTTCTGTGGTGTGCTTAGCAGGTCTATCACGTAGGCTGATAGCAGAGAGGGGGATCAGGAGTTGTCTAGCTGTTGAACGTACTAACATCTAATTGTTAAGTTATTAGTTGAGAAATTCTACTGTTCTTGGAGGAGAAAAGTCTTTTGTTCAAAAGTTGAAGCATGAAAGAACTGTAGTAAAAAATTTTTAGTTCTGACTCCTCCCGGTATTGTGTTTACATGTGGTGTTCAAAGATGTTGCAAACTAATCAGTAGGCTTCAGAAAGGACACAACAGTGCTATTGCTTATAAAGCCACTGCTTATTGGTGGTTTTTGAGAAAATATTTTGGTTCAATTATTGCTTTTGATTGCAAAACCCTTATCCAAGAGTTGACCAATATTTAAAATATTTTATGTCTTGCCTGGTGTGAATGCTTCTGTACATTCCTCCATGTATTTACTCTTTCACTTGAAATCATATTTGAAAGTTACTGAAACTGTAATGCTGTAAATCTGAGCTTCAGGAAGAGTGCTTGTAAACTATTTTATAGAGACCTATACTGATAATTACTTCAATTTCCTGTGAGTCTGGTTAAAATCCCAGGGTCTCATGGAAGTCAGACACACACATAAGCAGAATCAGAACTTTGAGGTCACTATACTTCCTACTTTGAGGACATACTCATATTGTGCCTGAAGAGAAAACTCCCCTTGAGAACTGAAAGGGAAAAGCTGTAAATAAGTGCAGGGATTAGACTGAATCCCATATTTATGGCAATGCAGTTACTTACATGATTTAGCCCCATTAAGTTTAATGGGATTATTAACTGCTGAGTATTTTTAAATAAGATTTCTCAGTCTGGATGTAAATGAAATGTGACCTTGTATTTCAGCTTCTGAAGTACATGCAGAGAGTTCAGTGTTTTATGTCTAAACATTAACTTTTCATAATATTCCTTTGATGCTGAATTTTAGCAAAACTCTCTTAAGTCATCAGCTAATTGAACATTAAAATATTCATGGTTATTGCTATCATATTTGGAGGCTGCAGTACTTCGAAAATTTCAGGAAGCAGTTATCCTAATTGCTTAATTCTAAATAAATAAATACATTTGTTATCCATTAGGTGCCTGTTAATGTCTTTAAACTTGACTCCATTGTAATTGCAGAAATACACTGAAAATGACATAAGAAGCTGCTGTCTTGCTGAAATAAAGCAAACTGAAGAGAAATACACTGAAACACTGGAGTCAATAGAGAAAGTAAGATACTACTTGAAGAACTGCAACATGTATTTTTATAACTATCTTGACAGCAGAACATACTTGATGAATATATACTTCTTTTTTCCTTGCAGTTTTTCATGGTGCCGCTGAAAAGGTTTCTGTCAGCATCAGAGTTTGATACTGTTTTCATCAACATTCCTGTAAGTAATTGTGTATTTGAGAACAGAGGTAAGGTTCATAGCTGGTTATGAGGTATTTGTGCTGTGTGTTATTGCACTGAGTGATTATTTGAAATATGGTGCACAATGCATTTGTGTTGATGTTAGGGTAGTCAATAAAAAAGAATATGCACATAATTTCTTTCTGCATGAGGAAATGGGATAAGAGGAATACTATTATTGTGTCAGTGAATGATTCTAACCCGGAGTTATTTTTGACCCTTAAAAGCTGACAATGCAGGAGAAGGTGGGTTATCTTCCAACATACTGATATTTGAGCCAACACTAGAAGTTGTGACTTACGAGTTGCCTGTCACTGTGTGCTGAGTGGTGCTTGCATGAGGATTTCAATAGCTGCTCTGCAATCCCTTAATCTGATCCTTTGGATTTTGAAAGCAAATTTATATTCTATCCTACATAAACGTTTCTTTTTTATTGTAGCTAAGACCCTCATGTACCCTACCTAAGTTACTATAGACTTCTTTCTTGTGTACCAAGGCACATTGACTTAGGTGCATTGAAAGTCCTAAAACCAGTCAGCCTGAAACATTGCACAGCAATATGAAAAGAGCTTAAATCCTGTAAGCACAAATGGAGAGGTCAGCTTACTGACTACTTGTTAAAGAAAAGTAAGGTGAACAGAGAAAAGGAGTGAAAAGAACAAAACCTATCTATTTGAAACTAGGAGGAGAGGTAGTAAACTGCCACATTTTGATGGTTTTACTTTGCTTTTCATTGTTAACATTCAGCGTTTTGTTGCTATAAGGTGGTGCTTAATTATGACTCCAGAAACATTTCGTAGGTATCAAAAGGATTAAAAGAAATACAGAACTGGCTCGTCTGCAAATGCTTTGTCTACTCAGACATTGTCTCTGCAGCAGTTCCTCAGCAGGAAGGCTGGAGGGCAGTGGAAGCTTATTTTATACTAAAGATAGCTGTTACATAGTAGATAGTGTGGAGAGCAACTGTGGTGTTCTTCAGATGGATTTGCCTCTGTTAAAGGGTTGTGGTGAAGGATTGGTGCTTTAGACTGGTGTTATATTTGTTGTATAGACTCTAAAAGATTCTTGCAGGAAAAAACTCCACTCATATCAACATATATTCTATTTTTAAGAGAAAAACCCCTCTACAACCCAAAGCATCCACCCCAAATGAGTTGCCAGTCTACAAAGAATGCCTTTCTTTAGGGCTTGTTTTTCAAAGTTCTGCCCTATAAAACGTATGTGTGGCTCAACATTCCCGTGTGTATCTGTGTGCATATATGTCTATGTATGTGTCTGTGTGAACATCTGTGTGTGCACCTGCCTTGTGTGCACACAGCTACATCTGTGTGTATGCCTACGTGTGCACGTAAATTGAGAAGTATTGACAGAGAGATGGACGTGAGAAAGGTTTTTAAGTCATGGCACCATCATAAGCTTCTAATGATGTTAACGTGAGTTCAACTTAAAACCTGACTTTGAATTGAAGAAAGAAGCTCAAAAAGACAATGCACCTCCTTAGCATTAAGGTGCTTTTCCGAGGTGTTGGTCCGTTGGGTCTCTGTGCATTCATGAGGGTATGTGCTCCTGTGATCTGCTACTGGGGAAACATTTCTAGAGTTATGACTTGGTTGCCACTTCAGATTCTGAGAATATGACCATACCATTGCTAGTAATTGAATCTTACCTGCTTTAAGTTTTTGCTCCCTCTCTTGTGATGTGATTGTGTGTGCACTAAGTTTGCATCAGTGTGAAGTGAAACGTTTAGCTCGCAACTCAATTTTGTGTATTATTTTTACAGTATATTATTTACTGCATCAAGACATCTTCACTGGCTTGCCTTTTAAAAAATGTCCTCTATTTTTTTATTGCAGTGGTCTGTACACTGTTTACAGTCAGTTGTCCTTATTGCAAAATGTTTTTAACCTGTTTTGACTTAAATTCTCTGACAGTACCTGTACGGTATTAAGGCTGATCCAGTCTCCTGTAGTGACGTTCAGGTTTTTGTATGATGTTTCACAAGCGAGTTGCTGCTCTATTCAGGGAGCAAATCTTTGTGCAGTGGTCTTGCCTTTCATCCAGCAGTTGCCTGCTGTATTGGAAAACTCATTACGATTGCAGTTAAGTTAGCACTAGAACGTCACTAATTGACCAATGCAATGTACAAAGCTAATTTTTCACAGCTCAGGGACATGAATCATTACTTTATCTTGCCACTAAAGCATTTACTTGACGTGCTTAATTTTAAAATTATCATTATAAAATGAAGATGAATTAACAGTGCACATTCCAAGCTGGAATAAATTAGTCTCTTAATAGGTGGTTGTTGGAGTTTAGTGTGTTTTTTGGTGTTATTATGTCATGGGATATGGAAGATGTGGCAAACCTGAAAAATAGGTTCTACTTTCAAATGATCTTTTCCAATTTATTGAAATTAATAGATCTAATATGAAATAATTAATTTCTATATTCAAAGCTTTAAGTCATTCTGTTTTTAAAGCACTTTCACCCTCCCTATTACTGTTTTTAAGGATTTGGTGAAAATTCACAGGAATCTAACACAGGACATCAATGATTCCATTGTTAACAAAAATGATCAGAACCTCTATCAGATTTTTATTAACTACAAGGAAAGGTAAGATTTGTGCACTCTAATTGCAACAATCTCTGCTGAGTTTGGAGTTTTATGATATTTTTATTTGCCTAATATTTCTGAAACAGGATTGAATTTGCTATCAGCCACAATTAAGCTACTATTTGATATCTTGAGGTTGGCAGTCAAAACATAACCTGTTGCTGTATGAGCCCTTTCTTTTCTTACCCCTAGTTTTGGCATTATCATTACATAGATATAACATCTCTGTTTTGAGTAGAAGTTAGTTTGTTTCACACTGATTCTTTGAAATGCAAATAATCCCAGGTATTTTATTACTTGTATTGTTTAACAGATAAAATGCTGTAAAAGAGGAAGAAGAGTTAAGATAGGGCAAGAATACTTAAGGCTATTTCAGGTTAAAGAAAGCAGAAGGGATCCTAAATTGGAAGAAGAAAAAGAGAAGAGAGAGAACACTAGGGTTTTACCCTACCCTGCAGTCCAAAGTGTGACAGTAAAGGAACCACACTTCACCTTCAAACTGTGAAAGAGAGTCAAGCTGCTAACAGGCTGGCAGTGGCAGCATGCCATGCCCTGTAGGCTAATTGCCATTTTTTTTTTAAACTCACCTTTCCAGATTATTTTTCGTGCCAGCACTGAACAGCTGTTGGACTGTATAGATGAACTTATATGCTTGTGGTGCTTCACTGAAAAACACTTGTAGTGAGGGCTACGCTGTTGACCTACCTTGAAGTAACCCTTGGGTTGTGGTTAAAAATTCGTTCCTTCTGGAACCAGAGCAGGAAAGACCTGTGGGAGCTAATTGGATTTGCTTGGGGGTGATGAGGAAGGGGGACTGTGGCAGTAATATCAGGCTTTTGAGAAATTGGATGGCAGCATCCGTAAAACATTAGACAGGAGAGTTGTTTGCTGAGGGAGGAGGGTGTCCCTGGCTGATCATAAACAGTCTTGCCTGCAGAGACCCTCTGTCACAGCTTTTATGTTGGAGCAGGACATAGTTATTTCCCAGGCTGTTAGACTTTCTTTTGCTGTAGGAGGGAATTAGGGGGCAAGAAGTTACTGTGGAAAATGCTTATCTTTCAGAAGTAGTTCTGGAATGTTTCTAAAAGGGAAACAAAGGACACTTGAAAGAAACCTCAAGTTTATATTATACAAAAAGGAAACAAGTGAAGCTTAACTCAGTATCCTAGGTGTATCATGATTTAATAATCGGAACTGGTAAATCGGTATCATAGTTTTAACTGTGGGGCAAAAAATGGTGGCAAAAAAGCGCTAAAGGGAGGAATTTAGGAGACTCCAATGGAAAACTTGTGGGAAGTCCCAAGAAAAGGGACGTGAAGCACACAGAGGGAACTGCCTCATGGAATGTATGAAAGGAAACATCCCTCTTTGAAAGGGGACTAGCAGAAAACAGCACTGCAAACAGGGGCAAGAAACCGCTATCCTAAACCCAGGCTCCTTCAAACAGCATTGCTGCCCTTCACAACCATTGGAAATAGGAGCTTCCATACACTGTTACCTTACTTTGAGAACTCTTGGGATATAACTTGATAGGAACCATTGGAGATGAATCAGTTTGGGTAAGGTACAAACTCTTCAAATGATTGCTGTAATTAATTTTTTGAGTCCGTGTGGCAGAGTCCATTCGTTACAGCCTTCTTGACCTACAGTGCTGTAAATATTACAGACTGGTCTCTTAAACAGTAGTTACACTGCTTTTTAATGAGTCCTGTCTTCATCAGAATATATAGCTGGGAATATTAAAGGAAATTCCAATGATTTTACAGCATTTTGAAGGTAGATAAAAACTGTGTTCTGCTGCATATTCTTCCTTGTATTCATTGAAGTGTGTGGCTAAATCTTATCCTTTTATAGGCATTGCTGCTTTTGGAAGGAGGATTGTTAACAAAGTATTTCTGAAAACAGATCAAGGATTATTCTTAAATAAGGAAATGTTGCTTTTATTCTCTGTCTCTTGCTTTGATTTAGGTTGGTCATTTATGGACAGTACTGCAGTCAGGTGGAGACAGCAATATCATGTTTAGACAACATCTCTAAGACAAAAGAAGATGTTAAATTGAAATTAGAGGTATCAGTATTTTTTAACATAGGTATATAATGTGTGCGTGCAATGTATTTCTACGAATATGCTCTACTATTGTCTTAGTAAAAGCCTTTACTTTTCATCATGTCATGAAAATTCATCTGGATTGGTAAATGTATGTGTGTGGTTTTTTGGTTGGTTTTTTTGTTTTTTTTTTATTTTTTTTAATTCTATTTTATTCTTTGGAGCCTCTGAGCAAATGGATATCTGAGCTGTTGTGATACACATTCTGGCACTGAAGTGAATTTTTGCTGGGAGGTGTTCATCAATAATATGGTTCTGTTTACCTTCACCTTAGCTGAGAACACAGAACTGGAGAATCACTCAGGTTGGGTTGTGACCACTCAGCTGAACAAGCTCGGGTCTCACAGCTTCACAGGGCTTGTTGTCTGTCATGATCCCTGTGTCTTTGCTGGTAGAGCTGGTCCCTAGCTGGTCACTCCCCAGGGTTAGTGTGTTCCAGGTTAGTGCATACCAGATGAAGGACGTTGCTTTCATGTGAGCCTCCTCTTGGACATGCCCTGCAAAGTATAACCTGCACCCCCAGTCTGGTGTTGTCTGCAGACTTTATGTGGATGTCCTCTGTTTTTTTTCCTGCAGATTGTTTTTAAAGATATTAAATGTGAGGGGTCCCTGGACAGATCTCTGAGGAGGTCTACTTGCATCTGTCCCTCAGGTAGCTTGGGGAACATTAGTCTCTGCTCTTTTTCAACCTGATGACCTAGCCACTTCTTCATACACTCAGTAGTTCATCTGGAATATAACATCCCAAGCTGAGTGTCAGGATCCTGTGGGAGATGATACTGAAAGCCTTGTGAAAGTCAGGGTAGACTCTCTCTGCCCTTACCCAGATCTGACCATTGAGTTGTGGAAAGCAGTCAAGTAGGGCCAGCATTGATTTTATGTATGCTAAATCCATGCTGTTTTTTCCTAGGCTTGGACCCCTGTGTCTCGAAATGCAAAAAAGTCCTTCAAAAAGGACTTGCTCTGTGATGTTTGCAGGGAGTGAAGTGTGACTCAGTGCCCTGTAGTTTCTGATATTGTCTCTTGTTTTTTTTGAAGAGAGATGGAATGTTTGCCAGCTTTGCTGTGCTTACAGGCAATGACTTGTGTTGAATTCAGCAGGATCTGCATAATTGTTTTATGTATTTATTTATGATATTTATTGTAGTCTTTCTCATGCTGTTGAAGTTTCTAATGCTGTTTAGACTCAGTCCTTTTTTTACTGCCAATAAACTGTTTTCCTTCATTTTGTTGATACTCTTGATCTCCAGCTCAGTGTAGTTGCTTGGCCCATATATAACTTGAGTATTTTTTTTTTTCTAACTCTTCTGTCTTACTCTTCTGTTTTGAACTAGGAATGTTCCAAGAGGGCCAATAATGGGAAATTTACCTTGCGGGATCTTTTAGTGGTTCCAATGCAGAGAGTGCTAAAATATCACCTGCTGCTCCAGGTACTTAATTTTTAAAACTGAAGATACAGAGAGCAAAACTTTGCCTGTTTATTGTTGATGGATTGTAAGAATGAGAGCTGTAGGTCTTTATGAAAGGGAGGTGGTTGTCATTTCTCTAGACTTGAGGCTAATTTTTAACAAAAAGTTGAGTGGGGTGTGGGTTTTCTTTCAGAGGTTAAAGAAACTGTAGTTTTCTCAGTACCTGAACCTTTTATGGTCCATTAAAAAAGTGTTAGGAGTATCAAACTATGATGATGGTACTTGGAAGTACAGATTCATAGAATGGTAAGGTTGGAAGGGACCTCAAGGATCATCTACTTCCACCCCCTTGCCATAGGCAGGGACACCTCCCAGTAGTACAGGTTACTCAAGGCCTCATCCAACTTGGTCTTGAACACCTCCAGGGAGGGAGCAGCCACAACCTCCCTGGGCGACCTGTTCCAGTGTCTCACCACCCTCAGTGTAAAGAACTTCCTCTTAACATCTAGTCTAAATCTCCTCTCTGCCAGTTTAAACCCATTGCCTCTTGTCCTGTCGTTGCAAGACCTTGTAAATAATCCCTCCCCAGCCTTCCTGTAGGCCCCCTTCAGATACTGGAAGGCTACTATCAGGTCCCCTCGAAACCTTCTCTTCTCCAGGCTGAAGAGTCCCAACTCTCTCAGCCTGTCCGTTACTGAACCATTACTCCCCAAAAGGGGAAGCTGGACCATGATTAGAGCATACTTTAAAAATGCTTATTTGCTGTGATAAATTACAATGAACCCATCTTTATTTTGAAATGCTTCTTGCTGTAGCCTACAGAGCATAAGCTTTTTCAGTTAGTCCTGTAAGAAGGGTGGAGAGTCTTATAAATTTAATTTGATAGCTGTCAGGAGAGTTATTAGTTCAGCTGCAAAGGAATATATTACTGTAGACTGTCAACCCTGCTGATGCTTGTGAAATGTCATTTTAAAAAGACCTACCACTTGTGTGTGGAGCACAACTTTGACTCTGCAGAGCAACATATATACGTATTTTGAAACATTTCTATAAGTGAATCACCAATATTTTGATCAATGGAAAATTGGAAAAAAATGAAACAGTGCAACTGCTTAAAAAAATGTAATTGAGACCTGAGTCATTTTGTATTCAAGTTGTATATTAAGAAAAGATGATATACAATGTCACTATGCTCTATAGTATACATCATAGAAGAAAGAAACGTTTTACAGACTTGAAAGAAAAAAAAAATCAGTAAATTATTAGAATTGTAGTATGTATTATAAATACTTATTCCTTCACTTCCTACAATCTTAGCAATCTATGTTAGCTGAAATGTATAATTCCCTTCTGAAATTGTAAAGAAGAAATAACCTTTTCTCCGAGAAGTTGCTTTTTCACTTCATAAAAGCCAAAAGAACCCCTTTATTTTCCTTATGGGAAACAGCTAAAAGATTTTTTTTTTTAAACTTTACATTTTATTTAAATATGTCTTCTGAGTTTAGGCATAATGAGGCAGTGACGACTTCTAAGCCATGCAGTTTAGCTGAGATTTCATTGCCAGCATACATACCTCTCTGCAGACAAGTGGATGCTTTGGAATGGAGTGATACACTATATAGTAACGCACAGATGATCTGGGTTACCTGTGCTTTCAGCACGCACATGTAACACTGATCTGATCTGGCAACAGACCAAATTACCTTCTAATGATGGTTCATTATCAGCTAAAATTAGTATTCAGGCTATGCAGCAATCACTGCTAAACAATTGCCAATTATCTGTTTGTGGCAGTCCCCACTTGGCTACAAGCTGCGTGCTCTAGGGGTGAAAGTGAGTTTTTGAGTTGTGTGTTCTGGTGGTGTTTTTTGTGGGTGTGTGGTGTGTTTGGTGGTTTTTTTGGTTTTTTTTTTTTAGGTGGTTGGGTTGGGGGTGCCAACTTGAGTTTATTATAAACTGATGCACAGTAGGTAAAAAGTTTTGACTGCTGTGTCTACAGGAGCTGGTAAAGCACACTACAGATCCCATGGAGAAGGCAAATCTCAAACTGGCACTTGATGCAATGAAGGTAAGTATTCATGACAATGAAATATTCATGTCTTTGTTTGCAGTTAAAATGATAGCTCAGAACTCTATTTCCTGGAGGAGATAATGTTTTCACAGCAGATCAAACGTGTTTCCACAGGTCACTGTGAGCTTTGAGTATATCAGGGCAAGTATGTAGCCGAGAGCTTTCTTCAAGTCTGAAAAACAGGTTCAGTGTTTTTCTGAAGTGAAGGGTTTATGGAATGGAACTTCCTGATTTCAGTTTACTTTTACATAATTTTGCTGGTGTATAATGAGTTAAAAAAATACCTATTTTAGTTACGTTGGTTTCACTTCCAAAATTTAAGAACATTTCCAGCACTGTAAGTCAATTCTCATCAAGGTCAGCAGTCTTTACAGGACTTTTTCTGTCATCTTAGTGTCATGCCTGTGGCTTTACTTCAGAAAACAATAGTGGGTTTCTGGAGGCAGACTACCTGTTACTGTGCATTCACCTGCAAGTGGTATAAACAAATGCTTTCCAAAGTAGCTGCACTGCCTTAAAAGAGATTCTGTGAAATGGAGCACAGTTCTGCTTTAGTTGGCTTTGCAGCATGAATTATGACATGTGCACTGAAACGGGGAATTTCTTTTCTCTCCTTTGTGGAGAAAGGAGAAGGAAGCCAATGTGATGCAGGTCATATCTCATTCTGTTCTAATCTGTATTGTGCACCAAAGTCAGATTAAGTTAGTTTTGGGTCACACAGCTGCTTCTCATTACGTGACTGCCTTGCACACCTGCAATACAGACCAGCTCACAAATGGGGTTTCTGGTTTCCTTTTTTCAGGTCCAGTTTTGCATGGTGAGGGCAGCGAGTCACTACCATGGTAATCTCGCAACTAAGAGGTGGCTGAAATGGGGTGGCATGCTGCTCTTAGCACCTAGTGGCAAGCCATGCATCCTGGCTGTGGCTTGGCTAGGGAAAGAACCCTGGGTTTTATTGCCCTGCCACTTTTTGCTTCCCATTTGCTGTCTTCCAACATTGTTTTTGATGGCCGTTGGACTGAAAAGATAAATTAAGCAGACTCTTTCCAGAGCGGCTGTGGAAGTTACATGCTGGCCATCAGGACACAACCAGCCACTTGAAAGAAGCCCCAAATCTTCCACTCGCACCTCCCCTCCCTGCTCTCACCCCAAAGTGCTGTGGGTATGATCCATCTCTGCTTAAGGACACAGGGTTGTTTCCTTCTGGATTTATTGTACCTGTTTACAGTAGTCCTTGCTAGCGTAGGAGAAGTAACTCCAGTATTAGCATGTTGCCTCTAAAAATGCGGATGTGTCTGCCTGAGAAGAAAATGCCTTTGGAAGAACTGTCAGCAAAGTGCTACTGCTCCTCTAGAAAGAAAATTCTGGGAAGGATTATGCTGTCAGATTTCTTTTAGCAGCAAGAAAAGGGCTATTTAATTTCTACGCTAACTCTTTTACGACCCATGTGAATGTCTCCTGCACGTATTCATTTTGGAAGCTGGCATAATGATTACAGCTATTCTTAGATTCTGATTAAAAACCGCTAAGGAAGAAGATGTATCTTTTTTTCCCACCCTCCAGATCTGTGACCATATTGAAAGGATAGTGTAAAAGCAAGTCATGAAGATCAGAATGCCTTTTCCAGCTTCTGCTGGAAAGACCAGTGTCCCTGGCCTTATCAGTTACCATTCCTGTTCACTTCTCATCTTTAGCCACAGAGAAACCCCAGCAAATTGTGGCTGTTGCTCAAGCCCATTCAGATAATTTTAAGACCTGTAATGAAATGTGTACAGTACATGTTCTGGTAAGGAAGACAATAATGATCTTAACCTGTGACTTCAGGTTGTGTATCTCATTGAAAGCCCTTTATAAATTCATCTGTGTAATGGCTTCTCTGCTGTACCACAGTAAGAGCAAGATCCCACTGCTAGGGCAGTAGCTTCTGTTCTCCTATTAAACACACAGCTTATGATATGTTTATGCCTTACACATTGCTTTCGAGCTGTCTTATATATGTTTTCTACTATAAGCTTTATTTACCTTCTGTCTTAGACAGTGGATGTTATTGACTACTTTTTTGATAGTGCGCTGCATAAATTACATTTCCATCTTTAATCTTGAAAGTAAGACACAATGAAAATTAAGAAAGAAGTGTCTCTTTTAAACAATCTATTACTACTACTTGCTACTAAATTTGTGTTTCAATACATAAGATGAAGAAAGTTGTAAATATGATTGAAGCTCTGCAGAGGCTTTTCTCCCTTATTAAGGTGTGCTCATCAGTAATTCTTGAGCATTAAAGATATGTATGTATGTATTTTAAATAACTGAAAGCACATACAAATAAAAGACAAAATTTGAAATAATTTTGCCAAAATAATGTATGAAGGTTGTCTGTTCTGAAAAAATGTTTCTTCCCTCCTGTTTTCTGTTGATGCTCTAGGACTTGGCGCAGTATGTAAATGAAGTGAAGAGAGATAATGAAACACTGCGTGAAATTAGACAGTTTCAACTATCAATAGAGAACTTGGTATGTGAGATTTTCTATTCATACAGTTTATAAATAACTTTTCATTGAGTATGTAGATAGATTTTTCTTCCTCCCCCTTCCCCTGAATTTTATGAGAGATTATAGTACTCAGTAATTAAGTATAAATATGCTTTGCTTGGTTTAGCATGACCTGAATATTGAAGTACAGAAATCTCTACTTTGTGAGGCTGACTATGGTTAAATACATTTGAATAGCTCAAGGTTTGTGTTTGTGCAGTGATTCAGATATTTTTGTAATGGGAAAATATCCTTGCATTGAAAAGAAAAATGGATTGGACTGATTCTTGTATTTAGTTTTAGATAGTAGTAAGGGGGAGATTCTTTTAAGGTGTGAAAATCTTTTATTTTGGTTAAAAGAAGTAAATGGTCAACAATTTGAATATGTCAACGTCATGCTTTTGCTATATTGAGCTGTACGTATTACTTCTGTTTCAGAATCATTCCCTCTTACAGTACGGAAGACCTCAAGGTGATGGGGAAATAAGGATAACCACATTAGACAAACGTGCAAGGCAAGACAGGTGATGTCCTGACTTCTGGTGTTTGCTGTTAAAAAGCGTCTAAAGTAGCTCTTTTTTTGTGATTGGTTCAGTGAGTCTATTGCACTGTCTTGGCAGAGCCTATCTACCATCTACCAAGTGAATTTGCAAAGAGACCCATGCGAAGTTAGCTATTACGTTGTCATCTGAAGACCACCTAATACTCTTGAAAGTATTAAGTGTTGAACAAAAGTACTTTCATTACTTATTTCTTTCATTATTCTTCAGTTCACTTGCTCATCTTAAAAATTTTACATGCCATGGGAGAGTGGAATGAGATTTTTGGATGTTGACTTTCTGGAGTGTTTTGAACCACCTTTATATTGTATTTTCATAGGCATATCTTCCTGTTTGATCTAGCTGTAATTGTTTGCAAACGGAGAGGTGACAATTATGAGATGAAGGAAATAATAGATCTTCAGAAATACAAAATTACAAATAACCCCACTACTGATAAAGAAAACAAGAAGGTAAATATTTGTTGCTAATTCCTATGTTTTCAGCAACTACCTAAAACATTTCTTCAGGTTATCTGAAATATTTCTTTTAGTTTTATGTTTTAATTGTAAGCTGAAGTGAATATTTGGGGATTTCAGCTTTTGTTTATTTTGATGTAATTGAAACATGAGTAAGTGAACACTGTAATATGGTCTTCCTGTTCCTCAAATTTGGGAATTAAGGAAGGAACAAATGCTCTTTTTTAAATTTATCTTTTTTTTTTTTTTTTTTTTTCCTTTTTTTTTTTTTTTTTTTTTTTTTCCCTTTCTTCATAACTGGTGACCTTTTGTACTACCAATTCTTTTATGCAGTGGTCTTATGGCTTCTACCTCATTCATATCCAAGGTCAAAATGGTTTAGAAGTTTATTGCAAAACTAAAGACTTGAAGAAAAAATGGCTGGAACAATTTCAGATGGCTCTGTAAGTATATTTTCATTAGTCAGCACTGTAAGGATATAACTTCGATTATGCCGAGCTGCTCTCATGTTTTAAGTTTTTTGTATAGACTAGTTGCTTATTTTATGTGACTTCCTGAGAAGCAACTGACTGACATCTTCATTTACAGAATGGCTTTTCCTCTAGGAAATGACAGAGGGCACTCTTGACTGTGTATTACTTGCCAGCGTTGCTGCTGAGACTGTTGTAGTAATCCTGTCTTAAGTAACCAGTGGTGAAAAAAATGATTTTTAAAACAATAAATATCTAACAGAAGAGTGACTTTTTCCTGCTTCTCATTTTTTTTTTCTTTGAAGGTAATACTGATGATTTGAGAGGGGATTCTGGCATCTTTCCTAGCACTTATAACAAATTTATTGTTCAGTATTTGGATTAGGTTGCTTGGTTTATTAAATTTAGTTTCGAAAGGCTGATTTTCTTCGTGTGTTTTAGACAAAAAGAGGAGGTTGCTTTAGACTTCATGGAAAGTAAGTTGAGATGCAACACTGTGGGTTACATTATTGTTACACAGCATGAGATTTATTTCCATTTCTGATTCCTGTCAAAAAGACAAGAAGACAAAAAGACACCTCAGGTGTTCTGATAAAATTCAAAACATCTGAACAACGACTTCAAAAGACCAGATGATGCTTGCTTTGTGGTTTTTTTTTTTTTTCTTAAAAAAAGAAAAAGGAGGGGTAAGATACTCCCTGTATGTTAGAAATAATATTAATAAAGATAGTTTGGATGTGACTGTAAAGGTATGTGCACTTTAAAAAAAAAAACCTGTTGTGAACTGATATGAATGAAACTTGCTCATATATTATATATGTAGGATTAAAAGTCCTCATGGTATGATGAGTGCTAATGATTTAAATAAAAATATAAGAAAAGACAGTCTGGCTAGATGGGTATTTTAAGGTCATCTTATTGGGGTTCATATCTTGTTAATTGCTATTGAAACCAAGAAAGATTTGTGTATTTGGCAAATAGTAGTGAGGGATGGTAAGAGCTGTTTGTATGTATGCAGAAAGTTGATTCCTTTGCCCTCTTCTGTGCCTGTGGTCTTCCTGCTGCACTTCCTGTAGTGCCATTATTGATATGTACTTGAACATAGATAAAAAAACATGAGGAATTCAGATTTGCTAGCTTGAACATTGCAACTATTGATCACTTTTCAGGTGTCCTTGTCTAGTGCACAAAAACCCCCAACCGAGCAAAACAAAAGCCACCTCCAGAGCTAATGGGAGCAATGAGATCTGTGATTTTTCTCCAGGAGCATATCCTTAATTCTTCCCAAACATTTTTATGTTTTTTGTTGGGCCACCCCCACCGTTGCTGTGTGCGTGGTGAGTGAGTGCAGCTGCTTATCCTTAAAGAGTGCTTGTATCAGACAGTGCTTGTGAGCTGGTTATGAGGATGCTTTTTATAGCTGCTGGCTGCCCCGTGTGAGCAGAAAAAAATGAGACCTGAGGGGCTGACAAGTGAACATGCTACACTTTGGGCAGATGGAGGTCGTTGTTGAGAATGAGCAGTAATGCCAGCCTTGTCTTTCAAGAATATTTGTCCTCATAAACCCAATGCCTCTGGTTTAAACTCTTTCCCTCTGATTAAAGGTTGCAATGCAGCAGCATGGGAACTGGAGGTCAGGGCTGAGATGTAACATGATATGGTGGTATAATGTGCTTTGGCAATTCTTTCGCTCCCATGTCCTGTGTTTGGGAATAAACTAACCCAAGCATTGGGAACATTTGGTTGTTTCAGGGGTCTTGCTGCCTGTGTGTAGGCTATCTCTTCTAGTCTCTCTACTCTGAAGAGTAGCCATGATTGCAATGATGCTGTGGGATCGATCACATTCAATTACAATTGCTGCTTCTATGACTGAAATACTTCTCATTGCTTTAAAAATTTTACTGTGCCTGCAAAAGAGCACAGTTGAAGGGGTGAATTAAGTTATTTTTTTTCATCATCAGAAATGTTGTTTGCTGAGTTCCAGACAGAAATTGCAATGCATTCTTGTTGCCTTCAGGATAGCATTCTGTATGAAATCAGGTCTGTGCAAGTGTTAATCTGAGAACATAACAGGAGAACAGATTAGGATCTCTCTCCCTATTTTTAAATTAAGAGTTAACCTTGATGCCTTTTGTNCCCCCCCATTTTTTAGGATGTTAGGTGTTTATACCAGTGTGTGAACAACAGTGATGATAGTTACAGTAATGAAAAGGCATCTACTGTTGGAATACTGGTGTCATCGAGATGAGAATTTTTCTCCAGCTATGCGTAACATAAACTTTGGAAGAAGTAGGAAATAAAGGAGAGCACTGCATTGCTCTCTGGGCATTGTTTATCTTTGAAGGGCTGGAAAAACTTTCAAGATGAAATCCCAGAGCAGTTCCCAGTGTTATTTTCAGACTAGTAAGTTTCTTTTAGAAAGCTAGTTTCACAAACCTGTGAAAATACTCCACCTCTTAGCCACCTCTGATGGTAGGGTGCTATGTGGTGAGTTGTTCTGTTGTGAGGGAGGTTGGGAACAATGTGGTCATAAGAAACAAAGCAGACTGGTTTTGTTTATACAGCAGTTCTCTTGCTTTGCTATGTGTTTGCTTTTTCCCTGAGACTGTTAAAATATTTATAATGTGCATGGCACCAAAACAACTCAATTGTAAAACTTTTTTTCAAGAATTTCATGAGTCTTATTGATGATTTCTATTCATACACCTCATCCTCAGCAGCAATGATTCTGTGGGATGGCTGCACTGAATTTGGTGCTATGGACCTATGTACAATAATCTCAAAGGCTGGACGACCTCCCGTCCCTGCCCACAATCCCTGTTTGTAAGAAAACCTCAAAACCAACCAACAAACCCCTGTTTATGATATACAACATTCAACACTGGTTACTTGGTAGTGTTGGATTTTCCAGATGACATGAAAATAAAGTAGGACCCTAGGGCAACACAGTTTACATTGCAGTCCAGATCTCAAAGCTGAAACTTGGATTGGACTCGGTAATCTGATGAATTTGTGATGTTTTCTTGAAGCAAGTGGGCAAAGATTAGTGGAGGGTGTTTCAACAGGAGCCATCATCTCCCAAAGAGCTGAGTTCTCTTGGTCTATCTATCCCTATACTGATGTAAATGGAAATTTTGTATTCACAGAGAGAATGCAACTGCTTACTACTTAAGTTTTGGTGCTAAACAGAGGTAGTGGTTAATTTGAGCAGTTGAATGGGCGTTCTTGGAACTCTCTTCATCGTAATGGATGAGCCTATAGCTGTATGGGTAAATAAGCACCATTTAAGAGGTAATACTATGAAGACTTTATTGTGCTAGATGTGGAATGTTTAAATTTAATCTAGCATATCAAATAGCATTGGTTTAAGTGCAAAGTCTCTCCATATCCAAGATAATTTGACTGCACACTTCTATTAATATTACTGCACCAAATTAGAGAAGTGAAAGTTTGTCAGGAAAAATGCGTGATTTATTTGCTGGAACTGAGCCATTAAAAACCTCAAAGACTGATTGAGAATGTGACACAATTCAGTTAGATTTTCTAGCAGTATATCCTGTGTAACCTCTCATCTCCTGTGTCAAAACCAACCAGAAGGATCAGAACAAATATGTAATGTGTTAGACTTAGAAGTTACATAAAGTACTTTTATGTTGTTCAGTTTATGATAAAAGGTAGGAGCATTGATGGGTAATTTTTTTTTCTCCCTAGAAAACTCTCCTAATGCTGCTTTTCTTACTTTAAAAGTGCTTATATTTTAAAATACTTGAGTAATATCTCAATAAATTTATGTCAGCTGTTCTTTATTAAAGGGAAGAACATGACATTTGAAGATCTCTTCCTCTGCTGTATGTGCCTATATACCTCAGTTATATTACTTTGAAACTCCCTAGCTGACTAATTATCAGGCTCAATTTCTTGCTGTATAGCAACTGCTTTCCCCTGCATTGTGGTGATGGTTTTAATTTTCTTTTCTTTCATCATGAGATGGCAGAATAAATACCAAAAGAAAACATATTAATCATTGCTATAGATGTCTGCTAAATGTTTCTTTGTGTGTGGTTTGTTTCATGATCGCAATAGTGTGTGGAGTAGGTGCATGTTGTCTTCAGTGCGTGGAACTTTTCTGTGAAAGACCACAGTCTGTATTTTAACACTGACTTAATTTATGACTCTATTATTGTAATGAGGCATACAGTATCTTATGCTGCTTTGTTCTGAATTTATTTTGTCATCATGAAGAAATTCTTCACCATGAAGGTGGTGAGACAATGTAACAGGTTTCCCAGAAGCTCCATCCCTGGAAGTTTAAGGCCAGGCTGGATGTGGCTCTGAGCAACCTCATCTAGTGTGAGGTGTCCCTGCTCATGGCAGCGGAGTTGGAACTAGATGATGATTGAGGTCCCTTCCAGCCCTGACAACTCTATGATTTTGTGATGTCCAATTTGCTAATTTAATTAAGTCTTTGTCTGATTTCTCAATTGTGATTTGTCATCCGCTCTAAAAATGGCTATCAGCAAACTTTGCTTCCATATGTATTTGCAGATAAGAACGTATGCACACATGTTGTTCAGAAAGAGTTTAGGTTTTAAGGGGTGTGTGGAGATGGTCTGCCTCAGTCGCCTGCAGGGCTTAGGTTGCTTAGGGCTTTGTCAGCTTGAGTTTAGTGTTGGTGGAATTTCAAGATGCACAAAAAACATGTTGCGAAGTCTCATGCAGCAGTGTTGTAACATGCCTTTTAATTAGACTTTACTCAACATCTCTCTTGCACAAACTGTGCAGTGGAAGAAAACATCTTTCAGGCAGAGGAATAGGACTTTTTATAAAGGCACTTACATAGTATTTCACCTTCAGAAGTATCATGATGGTAGTTTCTGCTTTGAAATTGTTAGTGAAATTGCAGAATTAACATCATGTCTAACTAGTAATGCTGAAAATATCAGTGGGAAACACCTGATCATTATAGTGGTTAGAGTATGTGTTAATTGCATGGAACTTATGAATCCCGTGTGGTATTTTTTTTCCCTTTAAACATAAAAAATATTTCAGACATGAAAACATTAGTGATTTTCATTACACTGTCTTTAAGTTTTAGGTCGCTATGGAGTTTGTGCGGCAGCTCAAATACAGTCCAACATGTTTTTAAAAAGTTAGAGTTTCAGTTAAACATTAATTGGCACCCTTTAACTCCAGGAATGCAGAACACATCTGATTCTAGGGAAATAATCCCAAGATTCAGTGATTCTCAAGCTTGATAGGTATTTGTGCAACATTTTAGGTTAGGCAAGCTACAGAAATTGCATGTAGAACTCACTGTTTTTTAAAAATGTTGAGGTAAACTATTACAAGAAACAAGGTTGGTGGAAATGTTCTCCTACTTATGACCATTCATCCAGATTTGGATTGCAGTCTGACTAATGACATTGGTCAGATTCAGCTCAAGTAGATCCATTCCCTCAGTGCATTAATAATGCATATGCATTAAGACTCTTTCTGAAAGAATGTTTGAGCTCTGACATATCGAACACTGACATATTAAATTGAAGCCTTCTTATAACAGCATGTTAAAAAGCCTTAGACATCTGCTGCATTTTTCCAGTAGCCTGCAAAGATGGTTTAGTTTATACCAACCTCACACAGCTTACCAAAGCAGTAAATAAGAACGTCTACTGGGGCTTTGCCACAGCTTACCAAAGCAATAAGCAAGAATGTCTGCCGGGGCTTTGCCAAAATGAATGCCAAGTTCATGTCTGCTGAAGAAGAGAGGTTGCCTCTTCTTTGCTGTGACTTGAGTGTTGTGTTTTTTTTCCTTTCTCCCCCACAAAGGTTCTTCAGGGCTATAAGCAACCATTCACAACATATATTTATAGTTAAGTAATTCCTTTAGATTATTCCAGACGCAGCAAAAACTGTGTGAAGATTCTGAATGTGATTAAGAGCACAGCGTAAGGCCAGCGAGGAATGTGAAAACACAATTTATGAAAACAGTGTGTAAACACCTGGAGATGATAAATATACTTTAATATTACATCTTCTGATTCACAAAATCTAAAGGTTTCTGAGTCTTTTTTTTTTTTTTTATTTTAACAACAACTTGACTTACAATATGTGAGGTGTATTACTCTGAAAATTAATAGGGGATTCTTAAAATACAGTGAAATGAATTTGTGGTGACACTATATCGTAACAATTAAGTACTACCATCTTAATATCAGTTTTTAAGCAAGGTGTTAGTTTCATCCAGTCTTTACACATGGAATGCTGCATTACACATTTGTCCTGAAAACATGACTGTATGAAAAAAATCTCCTAGTTTCTCCCTGAGAACCGTTGCTGCATTTTGTCTTATCCAATGTAGCTGTTTGACTGATAATTTACAAGTTTATGGCAGTATTTGTCCTGTATTTTTACTGTTTTTTACTCTGAAGTATAGACATTTGTCTTCTGTTAAGTGTGGCTATATGATAAAATATTTAAAGCTCATCAAGACAAGCAACTTCATAAATTTGAATTTGTAAGCTTTAGAACTCTCACAAGTAAGACTCAACCAGCGAATATTAAAGCACATAAAGTATTGATGCCTTTGATTTACAAATACTGATGTGATGAGCTTTGTTCCACTCAGGTGGTGTTTAAAAATGTTAAATGGGAACATATTAGCTCAAAGCAGTCCATCTCCCATGCTTTTCAGGGAAGCAGACTGATAAGCCATAAGGAAATCCATTATCTGGTTTGAAACAATGTAGTGTATTTCCAAAAAGTTAACAAGATAATTTCATTGATCTCAACAAAACTACTCATCATATGATCAAATAAGCAAATTTCCTAGCAAAGTCTTAGAAGCTGTGCATTCTTGATCAAAAGCACAATTTACTTGTGGTATGGTTAATTTAATTGCATGACATATCTTCTTGATGGAGACTCTTTGATGTGACAAACCAGAATGTTTGAGGATTAGCATATAGAGAATTGATTGATTGATTAATTCAGTAAATAATGTCTTCAAAGATGATTCTGAAATAAAACAACCTAAACTGGCACAGAGAAAATGAATTAACTGTAAGTAATCAGCATTGCTTCTGAGAGGGTAGAAAGAAGCCAAAAACCAACCTTTGTGAGGAGGCTTTGCCCATCTCCAGTGAGGATACCCCTTAAGAATTGCCATTTTTCTCTCTTCATCCTTTCACAGGAAATAATGGAACCCTTGTATAGGCTGGGGGGGAAAAAAAAAAGAAAGACTATTTCACTGTGCTTTTGTCTCTGCACTCTTACCTTGTCTTTTCCTTACCCAAATGCCATTTTATTAGATGACAGCATGTTGGATGAAGTGGTCAGTTGGAATGGTGATAACTGTGCAGATCCAAAATGTTTCCTATGGAAGGGAAGGGTAGTACAAATGGAAGGCTGATTCTGCTGCTTACAAGGAATTAGGACTGTCAGGGAGGACTGCTGCAGAGCAGAGAACAAGACCGAACATCTTTGCAAGTTTGCATGCAATTCTTCAACTAAAAACTTTTTGCCTCTTTTGACAGTTCTTCACCATGAGGGTGGTGAGACACTGGAACAGGTTGCCCAGGGAAGTGATGGAAGCCCCATTTCTGGAGATTTTTAAGGCCAGACTGGATGAGACTGAGCAATTTGGTCTAGTGTGAATGTGAGGTGGAACTGGATATTTGAGGTCCCTTCCAACCCTAACAATTCTGTAATTCTGTAACATACATAGTTTTGTGTTTCTTAACTTCTACTCTCCATGTTATTACTGAAAACATATTAAAATGTGACAAGTTAGATATCTTGTATTGCCTAGTGGAATTTTCCAACATGTTCTGAGATGCTTAGTACCAGTTGTCATCAGTAACTTCTAAGACGCTTAACATTTCAAAAGGAGATCACTTTGGCCCAAACTAGGAATTTTATCTTAGGATGTCTTCTTACATATTTCTGTTTGCTTTGAATAGCTTAGAAATACTTAAGGCAGATCTAGGTCTATTGATGCGTTTTTCTGCAGCGATGTCAAATATTAATACAGTAAGTAAAACCGGAATGAAAATTGTCAGTGTCCTCAGGTATTAACCTTTGCCATTTTCTTGCTAGGCTACGCTTCATAAATACAGCATCAGGTTTCGTGTCACGTACACTTTCAAGATGTTCTTCAACAGTTTGTGCTCAGGGTATTCGTAATTCTGAGCAGTTCTGTGAGGAGCATTTTAATTTATTTTAAGGGTAGTATGGAGTACAGAATAATAACAGCTCTAAAATGCAAAGGTCTTACTTGGGGTTGAGAGTTGACGAGAGTTCAAGGTATTGAGTTCTATCTAAGCTCCCTGTAGTATTTCTCTTTTTAATACTTAAAAGAGTCTCCTTATGTGATTCTTTGTGCATCTGCTTATTTGTTATGCTTCTGGGCTCAAAGGTGGGCAAGCACTGGCTATTCTCTAAAGCCACGTTTTCATCAACTGGAATGGCTACTCAGTTTCAAACAGAACAGACTTTTAAAATTAGGGAATATTTTGCAAGCATCTCCATACAGTCAAGTGCTGCATGATATTTCATGCTAAGATTGAATTATTTGAAGAAACTGATATGGGAATTTTTTTTTTTTTCGTAAACCTGATGCAAATAGCATTTCTGCAAAAACGACTCAGCCCCAAAGCTAAGAAATATCTCTAAGACTTAGTAACATGTCAAGCCTATCTGGATGTGTTCTTCTGTAACCCCAGATAGATTGTATGGTTCTGCTCTGACAGGGGAGTTGGACTTGATCTCTTTGGGTCCCTTCCAACCCCTAACATCCTGTGATCCTGTGAAAGGGCAGCTGTCATGCTATTGTTATACAGAATCTGTGGCCTGATTGGACAGTCTGTGTGCTGGTTTGAGGCTAATTGGAATATTT
>VWZE01015366.1:1392-16307 GCA_013396675.1 Eubucco bourcierii | reverse complement strand
AAGGCCCAGCACAGGACCTTTTCTTGTTGGTCCCTCCACTATTTGGAGGAGAAACCTCTGCACTCACTGCACTGAAATTCCCCATGAGAACCAGTGCCTGTGAATGCAAAGCCAGTTCTGTCTGCTTATGTAGGGCCTCATCTGCTTGGTTCTGCTGGTCAGGTGGCCTGTAGCAGACCCCTACTGTAACATCCCCTTACCCTCTCTTCCCCTTAATCTTAGCCCATATGCTCTGAACCAGCTCATCATCCTTCCCCAGGCAGAGCTCCACCAGTTCCAGCTGGTCACTGATGTAAAGGGCAATACCTCCTCCCCTCCTGCCTTGCCTCTGCCCCCTAAAGAGCCTACACCCATCTATCCTACATTCCAGTCATGGGAACCATCCCACCACGGTTCAGTAATAACCACTTTGTGATGGCTTTCCAGCAGCACAGTGGCCCTCAGTGCATCCTGTTTATTGCCCAAGCTGTGTGCATCCAGAGGCACTTCAGCTGGGCTGTGGCACCCTCTTAGGTGAATCCCCTTTGATTCCCTTGGGATGTCCTGGTACAGGTCCCTGGCTTGCCTCAGAGCAACAAGTTGAGAGCCCTTGCTAGCACTGCATCCCTCTGCCTCTGGTGAGATGTGACACTGTGTGTCACAAGACAGCATGGGATTAACTCTTTCCTGCTTCAGATCTAGTTTAAAGCCCTATCAATGAGCCCTGCCAACTCCTGCTCCAGAATCCTTTTCCCCCTCTGGGGCAAGTGCAGCCACTTTGTTGCTCACAGCTCTGGAGCCTTGTAAACCAAGCTGTGATTGTGAAACCCCAAGCCCTGCTGATGGCACCAGTCCCAGAGCCATTAACTGATCCCTTGGTTCTTCATACATATTCCCTTGTCCATCACTGATATCAGGTGTATGGAGGAGAACACAACTTGAGCTCTTAATCCCTTTACAAGTTTGTAAGCCTCAATTGATTGTGAGCCTCTTGTTGCTATATCATCACTACCAAGCTGAAAGTCAGGTAATAACCTGAAGGGCTCGCATGGGTGGGAAGTTTTCCTGGACAACAGGGAGCAGGAGTGTGTTCTGTACTACAACAGCTCACTGATTTTCCTTTTCAGGGTCAGATCTGATGCAAGCCTGGGGCAGGTCAGCCTTGTGGCACTTGTGGCCTTCCCTGTCCTTGTTCACAGCCAGTTCCTCCTGCAGAGCCTCATACCTGTTCTGCAAGGCCACTGCAGTGCAAGGAACACACTTGCTCTTTATTTGCTTTGTCAGGCAGAGACCTGTTCCCATTGCCTCTGCTCCTGTGCGTTGCTACAGGGTTACTACAAGGTTACTACAGCCTGGTTTGCTGACCAGAAGATATGGAATCCTCTGCTCCGCTGAGAGTAACTTCCCGCTCCATTGCTGCAAGGTCAGTTTGTGGAAGCAATCAGTTTCCCTCTCACTCTGATGTTTGTTAATCCACTCACCTCTATCCTGAGCTCCACCATCTCACCTCAGAGCTGCACCACACTGCTGAGCAGGTCACCGACCTGCTCACACCACTCGCAGCCACAGCCACTGTTGTGCCCTGTTGCCAGTGGCATTCTTCACAGCCTGTGGCCCCAATGCCAATGCCCATCTTGGTGGGTGTTGGGAACACAGCATTCCTCCTCCAGGCAGCCACCATAAAGCCTTGAGTGATTTCCAGCACCAAGATGGAGAAACATTCAGTGACACACCCAGGTGACTCAGCACCTCCCTCTGACCACTCTGTTGGGTGCGTGGGGATAAGTCACCCTCTCCTTCTTCTTGCAGCTGACCTTATCAACGGAGAGATATTGGCTAATAAGGAAAGCACATTTAAGTTAGTCCTCAAGAGGACTAACCAAGTCTGAAGTTAAAGCCAAATAAAATGCATGCATGTGGAAAATTAAAATTGCTGCATTTTCTTCAATTCTTAAAAGGTTTGCTGCATATTCACAGGTCAGACTGCCTTTTGTTGCCGGTTCATTGAGTAATGTTGTATTAAAGTCTATAGCTAAATGATTATATGATGAGCTTTTCTTGGTAAAATGTAGGACCTGTTCTAGAAATTTCCAGAACAGGTTTTTGGTTGCTTTTGCCCCCATCAGTTCTGTTCTAAAATAGATGCTGTTCAAAAAGAAGAGGGGAATTAAAAACAAACTCCTCACATATTGCCTTGAAGATTGTCCAAAAAGTGTCTAAATAATCAGAGAAAAACTCCTAATTTTTATCTGGTCATGAGTTACCTCTGCTGAAACTTACTGCTCATTGTTCAGATGTACCTAAGCACATGAAAGAGTTTTTCCTCACATTTTTAAGCCTCTTGCTACTTCAGAGTCTTTCAGTATTGCTTTAATAAGTCTTGCCCACAAATGAGAAGTGAAGCTTTTGTGAGGCTCATTTCCACTGTAATCCACACCACTGCTCAATTTTCTGATAACTTCCTTTCAGAGTAATGATTTTAGATAGGAGTGAAACCACTTCAGAAGTATTTTCTACCTCTAACAAGACTTGTTTGTTACTCATTTGTTACTACTGATAGAATCATATCTTGAGTATCTTTGAGTGCTTCAAGTCAGCATTACCCTTTAGCCCAGCCTGCCAATTTCCCCTCCTGAGCTGGCTGAAATGTACCCAAAATATTCGCCAGTGGCACTATTCTCTATTAAGCTTGTAAATAAACCATGCACATCCACAGGACACACGAGGAAAGCAGACAGCATGATTAAAGATGAGTAGATGACAGGATTAAAGTCTGTCAGCACTGATTTGTTATGTTGTGGCTGAGGCCTATTTCCATGTAAAGCACATTAAACCCGAACAACACCCGAGCTGTAGTCAGAATGATCCAATTCCTGTTGAGAAAGGCTCCCACTCATTTCAACAAATGTCTTGGTTTTAATCCTCTTGAAATCAGCAAAGTTTTCAACTCACTGTTGAGTAGAGGCCACAGAACCAGTGGCCACAGCCAGCTTCCCCGCAGTTAAAAGCTTGCTGGCTTTTTTCCCATGCTCTCCCTGCTTTGGTAGCAGTAGTATGTCTTCAGGAGTTAAAACTCCAGTAACTTATGTGGGAGGCTGTAACGACCCAGCTCTACCCAGGAAAACTGCAAACACCTTTCATGGTTCTCAGGGGGTACATGGAGATGAATATCTTGAGCCCCAGCATCCTCAGCAACTTTTCCGTATACTTTGAGCATGAGTGACACCAAGCTGTGGTAAACATTCCCTGTGGCCAGGCACTGATACATATTTGACCTCTGTGTGATCTCTGTTTTTCAGAGAGCTTATAAATTCATTAGAATTCACCTCCATGGTTTTATCTGGTTTTTTTTTTTCCACTTCTGTTCCAAGTAAGATCATGGAGCAGATCCTCCTGATAACCATGCTAAGGTGCATGGAAAATAGCAAAGTGATCTCTGACAGCCAACAAGGCTTCACAAAGGGCAAATCATAGAATCACAGAATGGTAAGGTTGGAAGGGACCTCAAAGATCATCCAGTTCCAACCCCCTGCCATAGGCAGGGACACCTCCCACTAGTACAGGTCACTCAAGGCCTTGTCCAACCTTGTCCTGTCTGATAAATCTGGTACCCTTCCATGACAGAGTTACAGCTCTGGTAGGCATGGGAAGAGCAACTGACATCATCTACTCAGGCCTGTGCAAGACATCTGACATTATTCTGCACAACATCCTGGTCTGAGAGGCATGGAGTTGATGAACAGACTGCCAGTGGGTAAGGAAAGGGCTGGATGGACACGAAGGTTGCGATCCACACTCAGTGTCCAGCTGGAGACCAGTGACAAGTGGAGCTTCTCAGGGATCAACACTGTGTCCAGTGATGTTTTACATCCTTGGCAGCAACATGGGACTCTGTAACAGACTGTTGAGGGAGGTTGTGGATGCCTCCTCCCCAGGGGTGTTCAAGGGCAGGTTGGATACCTGAGCAGCCAAGCACTAGCTGAGAGGCCTCTTTACCTCTGGCAGGGAGGTTGGAATAGATGACCCCTAAGGTCCCTTCCAACCTGAGCTGTTCTAAGATTTTTAACTGACCTTTGTAGTTCCCATCCTTTACCTTCAGTCTACTGTTTTAACTTAGCAAAAAACGGAAGGGTTTTTCAGAGCTTGCCCAGAAAATGAGCTATCCAGTCCTCTTTTAACAAATGTTGGATGTGAGCATTTGAGCATTCTGAAATTTCACCACCACAAAGCAGCAATGTTTTGGGTTTTTTTGGCATGTAAAATACAAATGCACCTTTTTAAGATGATGTTCTGCAAAGACAAAAAAAAAAGCCCACTAACATCTGCTGATAGTGTTCCTTCTGAACATGACGTCCAGGTGAGCTAGAGACACAGCTGCCCAAAGAAGGTCTGGGGATGGTTTTCACAGTTCAGCCACAGAAATTACCCACATGACATCTTTCTGAGCAGTTAGCACAGCTGGGGAAGCACAGGGCACTTCCTCAGCAAGCCTCTGAAAGACTGAAAGTATGAAAGTTGCTGTATTTCATGAGGTGGTCCTCGCTTCTAAGCAGTGCCTTATTATGAACCAAATACTTGTTTACATCCAAAATCCTCAACCTAAGGACTTCTAAATAAAACCATTCCATTTAAATTCCTACAATTTGTCAAAATACAGGTTTAGAATCGTGTCAAGTCTCCACAGTAGTAATTACAGTGCCCTGCGAGTGGAAATGCGCATGGAGCATTGTCACAATTTCTCTTGGCAAAAAGAAAAAATTAAATTACTGCATTATCATGTCAGATAGAATTTCTTTACTGCAAAGAGGAACCTTGGTTAATAAATGGAAGATGGAATTTGGCTTCAAAGTTTTAATTGTATCAGAAACTAATGGCAAGATTTTTAAAGCTTTCTCATCCAAGATGGACAATATTACCAGAGTTCACTATCCAGGCTACTCCTGTGTGACTTCTGTGCTCAGACTTTCAAATAAGACACTTAGGCTTTGAAAATCTCACTTATTTTAAATTGAGTAACTATAAAGAAAAGAAATACAAGTAAAGGGAAATCAAGTCTGATGATTACTAGCTGTGTTATGTCAAATCCTATGGCATGTGTAAGTGGTTTGCCATGATGCAGCATATGCAATAAGGAAAGGAGGGAATGAGGACACCCGTAAGAGAACGAGGACACCTCAGCAGGTGACCAGCTGCAGACAGGAAAGGAACACATTTGCTGTCTTCCCTGTATTTGCCATTAAACTGCTGTCAGTTCCTGAGAGTGACAGCAAGCACGAGGGCTATGTCACACGCGAAATGAACCAGCCTCTGTCAGTCAGACTTTTGCAGGAAGATGGTTAGAAGCTGTTCCACCACAACTTTTACAGTTACCTTGTTTTGGTTTGGGCTGGTGATTGTTACTGCAATTCCACATAGGACTACAATCGGTGCTGAAGAAACTCACTGTTGACAGTAGTCCTCCGGTATTAAAAGCAGCCTTCCCTGTGCTCTGTGAAGTGCTTGGCTACATTGTAGCTCAGAAGTATTTTGGACTTTATCCTTCAAACACTTGGTACACAATATGCAATTGTTCAGAAAAGTAAATTTCATTGTGTATCTCATACACACATGCTTGAAGACAAAAACACTATGGAAGAAAAATTACACATCAGATGCCTTATTTCTTTGCAAGTTGAACTTACTCAGTAAGAGAAAAATTGCTGTTGACTCCTACACTGTGAGCAGAGACAGAAGCCATGTTGCTAGTGCTGTGGTAGTACACACTATCTGCACCCACCTGGTTTCCCCTGCTTGTTGGGGGTACCCAAGCAGCTTGAAAAAAAAAAAAAAAGGCATCTAGCCTTTGAAATAGCTTGGGAACTTTAAGTAAGGCTTTTTTAAAGAACCTGTAAGAGCAACTTTTGCCATATTTAAATCTAAGCAGGACACAACAGCCTCTCAATCTGTATCACTTTTCTTTTGTTCATACAATTAGCTCCTTGGCTCAGCTACAACGAAACATAAAGGTGCAGTTCTCCATTAAGCTAATGGAAACAACAAAAATACTTTCCAAGGAATTAATCTGGCAAGTAGGATATAATTTATCACATTCCAATTAACTGCAGGGTAAAATGTGATGATTTCATAATGACAAGGCTGCTATTCCACTTCAAGGCAGAGGATGAGAACTTTGTGTTGACTGTTCTGTTTTAAAAGATGGGTAAAGCTAACAAATATGATAAATATTTACTTATTTCTCTATATGTCAGTCTTATTTATGGGAAAAATCCAGACAGAGTGGCCTTAATTCTGTTCTCTAGTTAACAGAGAGGGAAATGGCATTGAAGTCAGCAGCTACATCAGTGGAACTCTAAGCTGAAATCACAAAGGACATGTGAAAGGGCTTGTTTTTTACTAGTAAAGCTCTGGATCAAGTCTATACTCCACACTCTCGTTTCTGCAACTGTTTTGCAATGTTTAGTATGCTTACACAGGATTTTTTTGCTAAAGGAAATGTAAACATTTGTTACATTCAAACACTGGGATCGTAATATGATGTCTGCAAGAGCTTTACACGCAGCCTGTGATCCCCACATAAAGCATCTGAATCGGAGAGAGGAACTGGGGTCAAGCTGTTCCCACACCCAAGATTTTACAAGAGCATAGCTGGAATTGTACCTGCTCCAGGAGGACCTGTACGAATTTAGACAGAGCCCATACAGGATTGTGCTTTTCCCAGAGGAGAAGGGAAACGAATTACGTTGTTGTCTTCAGGTTTTCATTTCGGCTTTCTTCCACGATCGCAAGGCTAGTGTGATTTTCCGAGCGTCTGAACCTCTATGTGGGTAAGGGAGCCCCGTGGCTCCTCTCAGCGGGGAAAGAAGACCTCCGAGACGCTCCAGAGGCGAAGGACTTACAGAGCCGGGACCCCGTGTTCGACGGCCCCCACCCGGTGCTCTGCCCGCCCGAGCTTGCCGCTGGCCCCCGCTACCCCCTCCCTACCCCGCACCCGGCCCCTGCCCTCGCAGACAGCGGGGAGAGCCCAGCAGGCACCAGGGTGACAGAGCAGCGCCGCTCCTCTGGAGCTCCCCTACAGCCCCCTCGGTTCCCCAGTTCGAGGCTAGGGTTTGGAGAAGCGGAGGCGATTTTCGCCAGCCGCAGCTACAGCCATGGACCGTCAGGACGAGGCAGGACACACTGGACGGGACACACGGGGACCGGACAGCGGGAAAATAAAGGATCCTCCTACCCTGAGGGCTCCCTCACTGACTCTGCTGTGTACCTGCTCTGCTCTTCCACGCTGCGGTTCTCCGGCGCCCGCCACTCGGGCAGGGTGCTGGCGCACAGCACCACCATGGACACGATGACGAAGAGGATGGAGACGGTGGCCAGGATCTGGGCGGCCACGGAAGACGTGGGCTCCTCGAAAGTCCTCCTCATCCTTTCCAGCCACTTCCCGCCCTCGGCTGCTTGCGGCCGCCGGCCCTTGCTTTCGGGGCCACCGACCGGGTCCCCCGGCGGCTCTTCCGCCGCGTAGTAGGTGAACGTCTCGGACATGCGGTCGTCGAGGCGGCGCTGGCAGCAGTAGTCGAGGTGGGAGCCCTCCAGCCCCCAATAGATCATCTCGTTGTAGAAGGAGAGCTCGCACATGTGCGGCACGAAGCGCAGGTGGCCGTGCCGCACATACAACATGATGAAACCGAAGGCCTCCGAGTGCCGGTCGAAGAAATACTCGTTCCGCTCCCTGTCGTAGTCGTCGCACACCTCCAGCACGTCCTGTTCCGAGAGGCAGCCGTGGAGGCGGCTCACCCGCCGCAGCGGAAAATCCTTCAGCACCTCCCGGGAAAAACTGTACCGGGTGCCCCCGACGTTCAACACCACCGAGGGGCCGCGGCCAAAGTTCATGGCTTGGGCGAGACGCAGGAGGGGAAGGGCGAGGCGTGGGGCAGCTTCGGCCGTAGAGGCTATCGCGGCCCCGACTCCGGCTCCGCTTGCACCGCTGGCGGTTCTTGCTCGGCGACGGGGCGGGGAGGGAGAGCGGGAGAGACGCCGCTGCGGGAGCCCCGGCGGCCGCGCAGGAGATGAGGAGTAGTGGAGGCTGCGCGACCCTCCCAAGCGACGCCCCTCGCAGGTGCGGCCGCGACCTCAGTGTCAGCAGACGGACGCCTCCGCAGGGAGCCGCCGGGGCGCGGACACGGCGGGGAGCATCGCGGGGCCGTGCTTCTCCGCGCCCGGCGCCGCTTCGCTCCGCTCCGGCAGCGCCGGCTGGCAGCCGAGCAGGAGATGGCAGAGGGGTGGGGACTTGCCTCCGCCCCCGCCCGCGCACATGGCAGAGCGCTCGGCAGCGCTGGATGCTGCTGTGGGCGGTTCGGCGTCCCCGCCGAGGGGCCCGGCCTTGCCAGGACACCTCAAGGCAGTGGGCTTGGGCTGCAGAGGGGGAGGGACCGCACTCGCCAGCTCTACTCCCCGCCCTGCCGCCCGCCCTGCCGCCCGCCCTACCGCCCGCCCCGCGAAAGCCGCACTTGGACGAAGTTGTTCGCCAAACCCAGGTGACACTCTGTGGGGGGAGGGGTTTCCCTCCCAAAAAACGCTGGAAATGAAGCGTTCGTGCACGGCACCGCTCGCTCCAGGATAAAGGCAAGCGTCTGCCAGCGCCTGTCGTTCCCGTCTCGTTTGCTACCACACTTCCCAGCGGGGCGGCCAGCGGCCCCCGCACGGCCGAGCGGTGTGGGTAGCGGCTGGCCGCAACCGCCAGGCTATCCCGCAAAACACAAGCCCGGCCCCTGCACTCCCCACTCTCTGCCGTGCACACCTGGATAAGGAGACGCTTCTCTTTCTTTCCTGCACATAGTTGCACGGTGCCTCAGACAGCGCTGCCTCCTCTGCTTCATAGCAGTACTTCTGCAGCTCTCCATGGTCTTGTGCTCCACACCTATCTGCTACATTAAAACACCTATCAGCTGGTACGGCCCCGTCTGCTCTTTAAATCTTTGATTTTAATTTCATTCGGCTATGTTATGTGCATGGTTCTGGCTTCCACTACTGCTTTTTAAATTATTATTTATTTTTAAACCTGCCTATGACAGTTTTCCAGGCTGATGTGTTTTCTAGGTTTTTTAACATCTGGAGCATCGTGTAGTGAAATCAGCCAAGACAGAGTTCTCCCTTTCACTGCGGTGCTTTCCCTTGCGAACGAACCTCCAGCTGTAAGGAGAAAGGGCAAATTGAGTGCATCCTTTTAACACCAGCGTCAAAGATCTGTCGCTTAAGCCTTGTGCCTGTAAAAGGACATTCAGGTTAAACGAGCAATTTCCCCATCCCAGTTTTTTTGTGGCTCTAGATAGACGTACTTGCCTCTGTGGGTTTGGCTTGGAGTTTTTCGGTTCCTGTTCTTGCTACTGCCGTGTTAGTTTCTCAGATGACATCTGTACGGCGCAATTAAATGTACCAAAATAAATTAATAGTGATGGAATTGTGTAGCTGTTGTGGGGGCTTGGGGTTTTTTGTTTGTTTGTTTGTTTGTGGGTTTTTTCTGGGTTTTTGTTTGTTTGTTTGTTTCTGTTTGTTGCTTTTTTTTAAGGACAATACGATTAAGGACTACTATTTTTAACTCTATTTGCACCTTCTACAAACTACTTGGAGATTCGAGTAATGCCCACGTTCCCCCGCAAGGGCACCCCGCCGGCGCTGCTGTGGTTGGGAGGCAGCGCATCCGCTAGAGGTCACGGTTAGTCATTCTTCTCTCTCCATTTACCGAGCTGACAAGAAACCCTAACCCAACCTCCAATTACAAGATGTGGTCCGGTACACACGGCAGGGCGTGGTTCACACGAAGGTCGTTTTTTACCCCTGTTTAGTCATGCTGGTGTTTGTTTTCACATCGCTGTGACGTTTTCTACTAACATCAGCTCTGTTCAGTTAATACACCTTGGCTGGCTGTTAATTTTATAAGCAACAAACAAACACTTCTAAACGTCTTCAACTTTCTTTCATGTGTATGCTTCTGTATTTCATACTTTCAGGAACAAATGCTAGGATATCCGTTAAAAAAATTAATAGCGATTAGAATTCTGAGAGTGACAATAACTTACCCAGGTGCTTCTGCCTTTGCAATTGGTCATGCTTCCTGCTCCATAGTTTTTAACGCACTTCATTCCTAGCTTGTAGTGGGAGTGTGTACAAATGCCATGGTCTGAAGACATTGATTTACTAACTATATAGAAATACAGTTTAGCGTTTGTGTACTAGAAATCATTTCAAGGTGAATGAAGCTTTATGTGCTGTGTTGTGAAACTGTACAGCAGAACAGGTAACGTGCTAGGCTGACAACACTTCAAAGTGCTTCAGTTGGTGAAGTGGTTTCTGGTTTTGGATTTCAGTTTATTTGGAATATAGAATACAACAATTTTCTTCAGAGTAACAATGTGAAATATTTAGTGTAAGCAAAGCTAGCACTTTTCCTCTGTTTTCTGGCAAGTTCAAGTTTAGTTATTTTAGTTCTAATTAGTGGCTTTCAATTGAGATTTGCTCGCTCTCCGGAGCTGATGTTGATAGCTATAAACAGCACCTTTTTGCAGGAGGAGCGGCAATGTACTGGGAAGGAAACCTCAGATTTTAGACAGGGTTTTTAATCTTCCAGCAAAGTTTGAGGTACATTTGTGTAATTCACATTGTCTGAAGTGTCACAAGTTCAGTGATGTTTGTGGTATGTTCCTCTTATTTTCCAGGAAACTTCAGTGAGTCACTTTGTTGTTTGTGGTTTTTTGTTTGTTTGTGTTGTTTTTCTTGTTTGAGGGTTGGGTTTTTGTGTTTTTTTTTAGTGTTGAATTTTATGACTAAAAATCTTAATAAATTTGAAAAAATAAAAATAAGGTGGAGAGCTTCAAAGAGATAAAATGCTTATACTTTGTGTTGACAGTGAACAAAATTCTTAGTATATTAAGCAAAAGAAACCTTTTTAAAGGTCATTGTGGGGGAAAAAAAGTATTTGAAAGTTCCAGCTGCCCTCATTTGAAAAGTGGTACATAATTAGTAAAAACCAAATGAACCAATACAGGTCCACTAAATCAGTCTTCAACCTAGATTTTATACCTATGAGGTATAAAATGAAGCTGTAGAAGGACTGAGCTGGCTAACAATCTAAACTATAATAAAGACCTCTTTGCAGTAGCTGCGTTCAGATGGTTGGGGAATTGTTTTGGTTTAGGATGGGGTTTTGTGATCTGGAGATAAACACTGGGATGTTGAATCAAAGCAATTTCTCTTCCCCTGGTGTTCCAGTTGTTACCATTTGCTGCCCAGGAGAAACTTGGCAATTAATAGTAATTACGTAAAAATAGCTTTCTTTGTGTCAGCACTTACTTTCATGGCTTGAACTGTGCTGTTACATCCCAGAGGTATTTAATGAACTTGAAATATTTCCTACAGTTTCAAAATATTTTTGGCCTCATGCTGAGGCTGTTGCTTTGTGTTTTGAGTGCAGTTCTGTGTTTACTTTTAAAAAACAGATTATTTGCTTGCATTTGGTATGTGAACTAAGTGGTATATCATGGTGGCAGGCATTTTTCATAACTCCAGATGAGATTCATCTCCTACCGAGGTAGCTACTGAGTGTTGTTGACTGCAGTGCAAGCAAAAGTGGCTTTTGGTGGGGTCTCTGCTGTCAGGATTCTCAGTTGTTTTTATGACCACAACACAGAGGATCATAGGAACTCCAGCTGTGGAACAAGTTGCCATGATGACAGGCTCATGGATACAGGAATAAATAAATAAACAAACAAATAAATACATAAATAAATATGGCTAAGGAGTATTTGGTATGTAAGAAACAAAATTACAGGAGAGAAGATACAATGCCTTTTGGTATTAAACACATTGGATTTGACCAATTACTTGAAGAAGCAATACATAAAGACTAGAACAAATGCTCCAGGTTTGGCATGCACAGATGGATTTTAGTTTGCATTTATCTTTAGTTTAAGACTTGAGGAAAATCGCTTCAAATAGATGTTTTTTTCTTTAATCAAACCTCTTTGCACCAAAGCCTTTCTACTGAATGTTACTTGAGGGCTATGTGGAAAATCTTCCACATGAGCCTATTTACACATGTAATTGCCAAACAGTCTAGTGACAGATGCAGTCTGGATTGTCAGTGGCACCTGACATAAGAATGCAAGCTCCCTTGTCACTGAGGTACTTACGAAAACCTGAATAATTTTGAATATGAATGTTTCTAAAAGTGGGTGAATGACATTTAGTAGGGAGCTGGGTATTCACATGTATCTGCATGTGCATGGAATACAAACTGTAGTTGACATTTATAATTAGACTTATTTTATGAAACAATTTGGAAGAGTAGGCTGTGAACAATTAAAACTTGCTACTGAAGGTCTGTATTTGTAGATCAGACTGTAAACCTTTTTGTAATCTGACAGACAGCTGTGTTTGTTGGGGCCCTTCACATCTTTAAGAAAATCTTTGCAAAATTTCTTTTACCTGATGGGTCCTGATGGGATGCACCCAGCAGTGCTGAAGAAGCTGGCACAGGTCATTGCCAGAGTACTCTCCATCATCTTTGGCAAGTCGTGGTGGACAGGAGAGGTGCCTGGGGACTGGAGGAGGGCAAACATCACTCCAGTCTTTAAAAAGGGTAAGAAGGAGGTTTGTTTGACCAACCTTGTAACCTTCTATGAGGCTACAACCAGGTGGATAGATGATGGCAGAGCAGTGGTTGTGCTTTACCTTGATTTCAGTACAGCATTTGACACTGTCTGCCACAGCATCCTCATAGGTAAACTGAAAAGGTGTAGTCTGGGTGATGGAGTAGTGAAGTGGATTGGGAACTGGTTAAAGGAAAGAAGTCAGAGAGTTGTGGTCAAAGGGGCAGAGTCTAGCTGCAGGCCTAGTTACAACTAGTGGAGTTCCCCAGAGGTCGGTACTGGGACCCATATTATTCAATGTATTCATCAATGACCTGGATGAGGGCACAGAGTGCACTGGCAGCAAGTCTGCTGACAACACCAAGCTGGGTGGAGTGGCTGCCACAGCAGAGAGTTGTGCTACCAGTCAGAGAGACTTGGGCAGGGAGAAATTTAATTCAGCAGGGGCAAGTGTAGAGTCATGCACCTGGTAAAGAACAATCCCATGGATCAGTGTAGGTTGGGGACTGACCTGCTGGAGAGCAGTGAAGGGGAGAGGGACTTTGGAGTCCTGATGGATGGCAGAATGGCCATGAGCCAGCAGTGTGCTCTGGTGGCAAGGAAGACCAATGCTATTCTGGAGTGTATTAGAAGGGCTGTAGTTAGTAGGTTGAGGGACGTCCTCCTGCCCCTCTACTCTGCCCTGGTGAGGCCTCATCTGGAGTACTGTGTCCAGTTCTGGGCCTCCCAGCTCAAGAACGACAGGAGCTGCTTGAGAGAGTCCAGCAGAGAGGCACAAAAATTATTAAGGAAGTTGAACATCTTCCTTGTCAGGACAGACTGAGGGAGCTTGGAGCGAAGATGACTAAGGGGTGACCTGATTAATGTTTATAAATATACAAGGGGGGAGTGCCAGCAGGCTGGAGCAAGCCTCTTCTCAGTGATGTCCAGTGACAGGACAAGAGGCAGTGGGTGGAAGTTCACAGGCTCACAGGATGTCAGGGGCTGGAAGGGACCCAAAGAGATCATCGAGGCCAACATCCCTGCCAGAGCAGGACCAGACAATCTAGCTCAGGGCACACAAGAACACATCCAGACAGGCAACTATGATTGAGAGGTGCCAGAGACAATATAATGACCTACATGTGTGGTTCATCCCAGTAGACCATTTACAATAGGCTGAGAAGTTTTTCCTTTGATGAAGAGAAAAAGGTAAACCAGGAGACAGAAAAGCAATAGGCTTTTATGAGTTTGGTAAATGTTTTTTTAATGTGCTATCTACTCCTGTTAGTCCAGCATTGTCTTTTTAGAGACTCCAGTCCACGCATGTGAAGTGTCTCATATTCATATAAAACGATACCTGTATGTGTGACTCCAGCCATTAGATGCTGGAGTTAAGATGCTGTCCAAAGGTGTGTAGCATCAGCTAGGAATTCACCCCCTCAGAAGGCATACTGGGGAGGTTAACCCTGTCCCTTCACGGAATAAAGTGACATTTTAAAAATGACCAGCAAGAAGGTGTAAGGTCAGTCGATAAATGCTCTTACATTTGAATGACAGTGAAGGAATGCCCATGCAGTAACTGCAGTTAATAAGGGTGGGCTGTAGTGGAGAGAGCATACTAGGGGTACATGGAAGAGGAGCAGACAGGAAAGGCTAACTTCTGTTCAGCATTTCAGATTACTGAAAAAAGTCTGTTAAAATAAAGCTGACAAACTGACTTCATAGTACAACACAATTAATTTTCAGGATTTATCAGAGCCAAAAGCTTAAAAAAACTTTCAAAGACAGGATCAGGTGTAGAGAAGGTTTCTTATTTCTCTACTGCCAGAATCTTTTCCTCTGCTGTTGTGTATTGTACTCAGATGTCACAGGCCCACAAGGTGTTGGAAGGGACCCAAAGAGCTCATAGAATCATAGAATGGTAAGGTTGGAAGGGACCTCAAGGATCATCTAGTTCCAACCCCCTGCCATAGGCAGGGACACCTCCCACTAGTACAGCTCACTCAAGGCCTCATCCAATCTGGCCTTGAACACATCCAGGGAGGGAGCATCCACAACCTCCCTGGGCAACCTGTTCCAGTGCCTCACCACCCTCACTGGAAAGAACTTCCTCCTAACATCCAGTCTAAATCTCCCCTCTGCCAGTTCAAACCCATTGCCCCTTGTCCTGTCATTGCAGGACCTTGTAAATAATCCTTCCCCAGCCTTCCTGTAGGCCCCCTTCAGATACTGGAAGGCTACTATCAGGTCCCCTCAAAGCCTTCTCTTCTCCAGGCTGAAGAGCCCCAACTCTCTCAGCCTGTCCTCATAGGAGAG
>VWZE01015362.1:0-12545 GCA_013396675.1 Eubucco bourcierii | reverse complement strand
CTGGCTCGTGGCATTCCTCCACTGAAGATGATGAAGGAGTTTCCTGACTCACAGGTCCGCCAGAGATGGGTTTAGTGAACAGATATGGTTTAGTGAACTTCAGCTCTTCCCACTGTTGTTCCTAAAACAGGTTTATAATCTATATAGTTGCATGAACTCATCCCTATTTTACATATATATAAATGTATGTACATATATAAATATATGTCACAGAATATGTGACAGTGGCAATCTGAGCTTCCTGGGCATGTTTCTCATTTTAACAGTTAGTGGAAAGGACTATTTCATAACACTTGTTGATGAGTTCACTGTTTGGCATGTATCAAAGCAATCAGATCTATCAGCACAAGAATCATAAAACCATAGAATGGTTTGGGTTGGAACACACCTCCAAAGGTCACCTAGTCCAACACCCACACACACACACACAGGGACATCCTCCACTAGATTAGGATACTCAGAGCCTTGGCAAGTCTGACCTTGAATATCTCCAGGGATGGGATCTCAAACAACTCTCTGGATAATCCATTCCATTGTTCCACCACCCTCATGATAAAGAACTTGTTCCTAACATCCCATTTAAATCTGCTCTTCTCTAGTTTCGAACTGTTGCCTCTCATCCTATCACTACAGGCCTTTCCAAACAGTCCCTCTGCAGCCTTCTTCCAGGATCTCTTCAGGTACTGGTAGGCTGCTAGTAGGTCTCACTTTTCTCTTCTCCAGGCTGAACCAGCCCAGCTCCTTCAGTCTGTCCTCATAGAAGAGCTGTATAAGTCCCCTGATCTTTTGCATGACCCTCATCAGGACCTGCTTCATAGGAACAGTAGTAGGAAGAACCCAAATTTTCTGGGCTTGCCCACATTTTGGCAGGAACATCTCCCAGGTGTGCAGAGTTGCTCATTCATAAAATCATAGAAAGGTAAGGTTGGAAGGGATCTCAAAGATCAGCTAGTTCCAACCCTCTGCCATAGGCAGGGACACCTCCCAATAGAACAGGGCACTCAAGGCCTCCTCCAACCTGGCCTTGAACACCTCCAGGCAGGGAACAGCCACAACCTCCCTGGGCAACCTGTGCCAGTGTCTCACCACCCTCACTGCAAACAACTTCCTCCTAACATCTAGTCTAAATCTCCCCTCTGCCAGTTCAAACCCGTTGCCCCTTGTCCTGGCATTGTAAGACCTTGTCAATATTCCCTCCCCAGCCTTCCTGGAGTCCCCTTCAGAAGGTGTCCTGGCAGCCTTCTCTTCTCCAGGCTGCAGAGCCCCAACTCTTGTAGCCTGTCCTCAATAGCAGAGCTGCTGCAGCCCTCTCAGCATCTTGATGGCCTCCTCTGGACTGACTCCAACACTTCCATGTCCTTCCTGTGCTGAGGGCTCCAGAACTGCACACAGGACTCCAGGTGGGGTCTGAGGAGAGCAGAGTAAAGGGGCAGAATCCCCTCCCTTGCCCTGCTGCCCACACTGCTCTTGCTGCAGCCCAGCACACAGTTGCTGTCTGGGCTGCACTCACACTGCAGCCTCATCTTGAGCTTTTCATCACCCCAGACCCCCAGAACCTTTTCCTCAGGGCTACTCTTAGCCATTCCCCCCTCAGCCTGGAGTTGTGCTTGGGATTGTGCCAGGGGTTGGCCTGGGCACACCTCTGCAGCCTGTCCAGGTCCCTCTGGATGGATCCCTGCCCTCTAGCAAGTCGACTGTGCCACACAGCTTGGTGCCATCTGCACACTTGCTGAGGCTGCACTGATTCCCCTGTCCATGTCACTGACAAACCTGTCAAACAGCACTGGTACCAGCACTGACCCCTGAGGGACGCCACTTGGCACTGGTCTCCAGGTGGGCATTGTGCCCTTGATCACCATTCAATATAATGCTGTGAATAACAGGTACACTTGGAGGCACTTAGAGATTAATGTGTGTATATAGAGTTTCAAGAATGGTAAAAGGTGATAGAGTTTGTACCAGGAGCTGACTTTTTTTATAGTGCTGTTCTTAGGGACTTCTGGAAATCTCATTTATTTTTGCCTTAAGATTATAAAGTGATACCAGCAGAATGTATGAATAATACCTGTAGCAAACCACCTCAATGTTGTCTCCACAGGTTTGTCCTGCTTCCATTTTTCCTCGTGTTTTGAGTTAAAGATAGCTGCATGAACACTAATCATGGCCCCACATTTTGTCTGAGCTTGGGCAGACCAAACCAGACCACAGTTCAGTTCTTATCAGCTGCCTGTGAAACATCATGGGCATAACAGACAGGGAGTACACAATAAGAATTAAGTTTTACCAGTGAAACTTTCAGAAGCATTATTATTCCCTGTCACCTAGCAAAACACATGAGGTTGCTTTCAATTTTCCCTACCCCTAGGTTATTTATGATAGAAGCCCAAACAGAGAGGATATGAATACGCAGTACAGAGATCATGAGCTCTGCTGAGTGTTTTAAGACTGTTGGGATGCAGGGATTGGATGTTTTGTGAGTCTCTCTGGGTTGAAGATAAAAATAAGCAGTTGCCTGGAACAGTTGGGAAGTTGTTTGATGGCCCATGGGATGCCCTTGCATTCCTGTGGCACTGTGTGTTCTGAAATTGCAGCACTTTCAGTGGTTTCAGTGCATCTAAACTTCCTATTTATGCTTTGAAAAATAAATTCAGACTGTAGATAATTGATAATTGCCTTCATAATACAGTGTCCTGAGCCTTCAGCTGACTGAGATTTTCTATCAGGAGCTGATAAAATGTACAAATGTAATCTCCAGGGAGGTTGCAACCTACACTGGAAAGACAGACAAATGGTTACAAAAAAAAAGCATTTGTAATTTCTTCATTAGAGATAACCTAAGATAGAGAACCTTAAACTGAAAGCAGAGCTTATGACAATGAATAGAGAGGTTGCTCTTCTGTAATACTCATAGAATCATAGAACTCTCAGTGTTGGAAGGGACTACAAGGATCATCCAGTTCCAAACTCCCTGCCATGCCCAGGGACACCTCACACTACATCAGGCTGTCTACAGCCTCATCCAGCCTGGCCTTAAACACCTCCAGGGATAAGACTACCACCACCTCCCTGGGCAACCCTTGCCAGGCTTCTTCCTAACATCCAGTTTGAATCTACCCATTTCTAGCTTGCTTCCATTCCCCCCAGTTGAGTCACTACCTGACAGCCTAAAAAGTCCCTCCCCAGCTTTCTTGTAGGCCCCCCTTAAGATACAGAAAGGCCATAATAAGGTTATTAAAAGGCCACAATAAGGTCACCTCAGAACCTTCTCCTCTCCAGACTGAACAGCCCCAACTCCCTGCCTCTCCTCTCAGCAGAGCAGCTCCAACCCTCTGCTCATCCTTGAGGCCCTTGTCTGGACACCTTCCAGCACATCCATAGCCCTCTTGTAATAGTGGCTCCAAAACTGGATACAGTACCCCAGATGGGGTCTCAGTAGTGTGGAGCAGAGGGACAGGATCACTTCCCTCAGCCTGCAGCCCACACATCTCTTGTTGCAGCCCAGGCTCTGGTTGGCTTTCTGGGCTGCAAGATGCACATAAAGCAGTCCACAAACAGGACAGTAGTGCAAAGGCTAAAACACAGTGCAGTGGAATCCTAATTTCACAGTGTTTCTTGGAAAATTGGTTTCATGCAGAGAAGACCAACAACATGCTCCTATGGTGTAAGAAACCAAGCAGAATTAAAAATAGATTAAGTAATAAGATGTTAAAACATTCTGCTACCTCCTATAACACAGAGACACAGAAAAAAAAACCCCATTATATATTGATTCCAAGCTATAGAGCAATTTCCCAGGTTCACCAAAAGTTTAGATATGATTTGGCAGTTCATTAAAGCAACCAGAACTATTTATGCAGTCTAGGATTTCATGTTTTGAAAAACCATATGTAATATAGTGAGGAGTCAGTTCAGTGGAACTAATCTGGATTATCAATCATATGTCCATCCTCCAGGAATGAGCCATGAGGTGTCTAAATGTGTTCAAGCAAAGACTGGATGGAGCACTTAGTGCCATGGTCTGGTTGATTGGCTAGGGCTGGGTGATAGGTTGGGTTGGATGAGCTTGGAAGTCTCCTCCAAACTGCTTGATTCTATGATTTTATTATTCTATGATACTATGATTCTATGATTTTATTATTCTATGATACTATGATTCTATGATTTTATGATTCTATGATACTATGATTCTATGATTTTATNGATGATCCTTGAGGTCCCTTCCAACCTTACCATTCTATGATTCTATGATTCTATGATAAGCTGTATCAAAAAATTAGACATTTTGAAAAGCAGTCCTCACCAAAAGTGTCTTTGGAAAAGAAAATTGATTAGTTCCACATTATACTAATTTATTTGGTTTTATTTTTTAATGTAATAGTTATTTAATTTACAAATAAATTAATAGCTAAATTAATAATAATTAATAATATTTAATGATTAATTTATAATAATGAATAGCAAGTGTAATTTATAGATGAATTAATAATAAAATGGAATATTATACACATATATATTATATATAAATAGAAAGACATAAAATAATAAAATAAACATAAAATAATAGATAAATAAATTAGTAACTGAATACAATGTTAATTTTTTATTGAATTTTATTTGTTTTAATCCCCTCAGTTTGTTTGGTTTTTTTTTTTGCAAACTCAAATGTTGCCTTTTCTTGTATTATGCCTTTCCCTTTGGTGTATGTTTCCTGTTTGCAGTCAAATGTAAGATTAAATGAATGTAGTTTACAGAATGAAGTGGTTTGGAAAACTAATCAAGGAAAAAAGAACACAGTTGACTCTGTAATAAAATTTGTGAAGGTTAGCACTGAACTGGGTATTTCTTTGAACCAGAACTATTACTAATCAGCAGAAAATGAGAACATGTTGTTCTGATTTACTGGTTATAAGTAGCTTCCTTATGGGAGCATTTAATCACATTTGGTATGGAATCATAGGATCGTTTAGGCTGGAAAAGAGCTTTAATATCATCGAGTCCAATCATTAGATCATCAAGCCTAACCATTAATATGATTCTCAGATATGTAGTTTTTGGACTTTGTGAGGCCTTAACATTAAGAAAATGAAGGTATTTAACATTCATACGAGGGTCATGAAATTGACTCTTAAAATATTCGGTCTGTTGTTGGGATAATTAATTAATTGCATTCAAAATGACAAATACATTCCACTCATACAGAGTTTTGAGTTTTAGTCTAGGAGTGGAAAAGCTTTTTGAGCCATCTCCATTTATGTTAAGCACCCCTGGAGAAGAGGAGGTTCAGGGCAGACCTCATTGCTGTCTACAACTACCTGAAGAAAGGTTGTAGCCAAGTGGGTTTGGGCTCTTCTCCCAGGTAACCAGTAATAGAACAAGGGGACAGAGTCTCAAGTTGTGCCAGGGGAGGTCTAGGCTGGATGTTAGGAGGAAGTTCTTGCCAGACAGAGCTATTGGCATTGGAATAGGCTGCCCAGGGAGGTGGTGGAGTAGCTGTCCCTGGAGGTGTTGAAGCAAAGCCTGGATGGGGTACTTAGTGCCATGGCCTGGTTGATTAGCCAGGGCTGGCTGATAGGCTGGGCTGAATGAGCTTGGAGATCTCTTCCAGCCTGGTTGATTCTATGATTCTTATTGGAGAGATTTCCCATCCTACCCAGCAGGGAGGGAGCAGTTGTGTGAGTGGCTGCGGTGGGGCTTGGCTGTCAGCTGGGCCTGAACCATGACAAGAGGACAATAAAAAGCTCTTGCAAGACATCACTGGTGCATTGTCTTTCTAGTAGCCAGAAGATGTGCACTATCTAGTAGGAGAGGGAGGGCAGTCTGCTGCTACTTTAACTCACTTTCTTGATCTAAGGCACTGTAAAAAACAACCTGATGTCAGCTGGCTATCACAGCAGTCCTTAAAAGTAATTACATGGGACCAACATGACTTGATCAAAGTGAAAGAAAAGGCTCTTATTTCATTTACAAAGCCATCTGCCACAAGCCATTATCATTTACTTAGACCCTAAGTTACAGTTTCCATTTTAATGGTTCTATTAGTGTTTGGGTGGTTTCTATGAAGATTATTCAATAAACATTGCCCAGAAAAAAAGCTAGGTCTAGATACTTTTAATGCATAATCCTCTGGAATGTTTATTGAGCCACAACACTGAGCTTTCTGACAGTTTTATTTCTGAGAATGTCATAATGTTGTTATGCATCCCACCAGTAATTCTGCAGCACTGAGAACTCCTGTGCAGTGTAATAAGCCTTACTGAAAGCAGATGCAGCTGCATTAATAAGGAGGGCATCAGTGCACTATAGGAAGCCATATAGTAAGAGGGGTGGGATAAAGGGAAAAGAATGAAGGACACGATTTCATTTGACTTTTGCAACAAAAAAGTAATTGAATTAAACAGAAACAGCAGTATAAGGATTTGAAAATTCAAATGCAGAGTTGTTGAAAAGAGAATTTAAGACTGAAATAAATATTTATTCTTTAATGCAGAGTCTCTGGATAAATTGAATTTCATAGAATCATAGAAAGGTAAGGTTGGAAGGGACCTCAAAGATCATCCAGTTCCAACCCCCTGCCATAGGCAGGGACACCTCCCACTAGAACAGGTCACTCAAGGGCTCATCCAACCTGGCCTTGAACACCTCCAGGGAGGGAGCAGCCACAACCTCCCTGGGCAACCTGTGCCAGTGTCTCACCACCCTCACTGCAAACAACTTCCTCCTAACATCCAGTTTCAATCTCCCCTCTGCCACTTCAAACCCATTGCCCTTTGTCCTGGCATTACAAGACCTTGTAAATAGTCCCTCCACAACCTTCCTGTAGCCCTCTTCAGATCCTGGAAGGCTACTCTAAGGTCTCCTGGAAACCTTCTCTTCTCCAGGCTGCAGAGCCCCAACTCTTGTAGCCTGTCCTCACAGCAGAGCTGCTGCAACCCTCTGAGCATCTTCATGACCTCTTCTGGACTGACTCCAACAGTTCCATGTCCTTCCTGTGCTGGGGGCTCCAAAATTGTACACAGAACTCCAGATGGGGTCTGAGTCACCTCCTTGTGATCTGTCTTAGCAGATTTTCCAGGAGAATGTACTCTATGATTTTGCTGGGCATAGAGGTGAGACTGGCTTGTAGCTCCCTGGTTAAAGGATATTGTTTTGGGAAAAAGGAGAGCTGCTCCCAAACTTAATTATCTGAAGAAGAGGCTTTTAAAAATTACTTAAACCACTGAATGGTCTTGAATTTACTCCTGTGAATAGGTTTCTGCTTGTCAAATTTTCTAGGAGACCACCCTTCAATGATGCTTTCATCATTTCCTAAATAGATGTTAGTCCTCTTAACTAACAAAATTTAGGCTCAGTCTAAGCATCAGTAGAATTACACCTCGAAAGGATGGAAGGTTTCAGATAAAACTTAGTGCTTGGCCACAATGAACCTGGGAAATGCTGGTTTCTTGCAATAAAAAATAATAGCTGAAGTCCTGTTCTCTCAGAGTCAGTAGGAATTTTGCCATTGAGTTTGGTAAGGCCAGCTGAAATGGTCCCTTTTGGCAGGAATCTGGAAAACCCCACCTGGAGTCCTATGTGCAGTTCTGGAGCCCCCAGCACAGGAAGGACATGGAAATGTTGAAGTGGGTCCAGAAGGGGACCATGAAGATGCTCAGAGGGCTGCAGCAGCTCTGCTCTGAGGACAGGCTACAAGAGTTGGGGTTCTGCAACTTGGAGAAGAGAAGGCTTCCAGGAGACCTTAGAGTAGCCTTCCAGTAACTGAAGTGGGCTACAGGAAGGCTGGGGAGGGACTATTGACAAGGTCTGGCAATGACAGCACAAGGGGCAATGGGTTTAAAGTGGTAGAGGGGAGATTGAAAGTGGATGTTAGGAGGAAGTTGTTTGCAGTGAGGGTGGTGAGGCACTGGCACAGGTTGCCCATGGAGGTTGTGGTTGCTCCTTCCCTGGAGGTGTTCAAGGCCAGGTTGGATGAGGCCTTGAGTGACCTGTTCTAGTGGGAGGTGTCCCTGCCTATGGCAGGGGGTTGGAACTAGATGATCCTTGAGGTCCCTTCCAACCTTACCATTCTATGATTCTATGATACTATCCTTTTACCATCTCTTAAATAGATGTTAGTCCTCTTAGCTAAGCAGATTTTGGCTCAGCCTAAGCATCAGTAAAATTACACCTCGAAAGTGTGGAGGGCTTCAGATAAAACTTAGTGTTTGGTCATAATGAACCTGGGAAATTGCAATAAAAAATAATAGCTGAAATCCTGATCTCTCAGAGTCAGTATGAATTTTGCCTTTGATTTTGGTAAGGCCAGCTGCAAGGGTTCCTTTTGGCAGGAATGCCAACTCTGGTCTCAGGATGCCTAACCAGGTAGAAATACTACCCCTGCAACCTTTTCTCTCTTGTAGCTTGAGAACTACATTGTGGAAAACATGAAATCGGAGATGGTGCAGCTGCAGCAGAATGCTGTGCAGAACCACACTGCCACCATGCTCGAGATAGGGACCAGCCTCCTCAGCCAGACAGCAGAGCAGACCAGGAAACTCACCGACGTTGAGACACAGGTATGTTCCCGGAGGGCTTTGCTGAAAGCTGTTAATTGCACAGACATTTTCCTGCTGTCCTTCTCGTCTAATGAATCACCACACAGAACATTTCAACGCAGGGCTCCAAGAAACATACATACCCTGCTTCTCGGTACCAAGAGCAGGGGTGGCCAACCCTTGTTGTGTGCCTTACTTTTGATTGACTTTGGTCAGTCTGTTTGGCTCTACGTGTGCAAGGCTGGCAGGACTGTCCAGGAAACTAAATCAGCATCTGACTTCAAATAAGCAGCCCAGCTACCAACTGTGAGTGATATGTGTGTCAAGCTAACTAATGAGTTTCAGGCTAAAACAGAGTCTTTGATCTTCACTGGTTGTCTCTTTACTGTTACAAGAAAGTTTATTTTCTGCAAGATGTTTCCATTTATTTGAACAGTAGTGTGTGTCTGCAGCTTTTAAACCGTGGGGAGAGAGTGACAAGCATCAGCTTCTTTATCAAACGCTGTGTATTTGTTATTCCTGTAAAATTGCACAGCATCCCATGAATTTAAAGCTCTATCTCCATACCATTCCTAGCACTGTTCTGATTGAAGCAACGAGAGTATCACTGTCATAACACTGAGTACAATCTCATCACAAAGATACATGCTACTTTTTTTTTGCTTTATGCATGCTACTTTTTTTTTTTTTGCTTTTTAAATTATGTTATCAGTTTAAGATGCATAATTGTGTTCCTTTTTTTTTTCCCCTTGACCCTCTTGATCTTCATAGCACGTGGTATATTACCAGCTGCACTGCATTCACTGTTCCTTTAGAACAGGGAAATTAAAGTATTGCTTTTATTTGGTTCTGGTAGCATAGGTACTCCTTGAAAGATGATATTTTGCATTCTTACTCCTGTTTACAATATCATTACCAAGTTTTCATGTGATCACATTACAGTACACAGAAAGAAGTCATCATGAAAGACAGATGCCCTGTCTCAGGTGAATTCCTTGCACCTATTTTCTACATCTTGGTTAATAGAGCAGCATTTGCTTACAGTTGTTTTGATCTCAAATGATCACTATTCCTCAAACATAGCATTTTGACTTATGAAAATTCTGGGGGGAAAAATTAATACAGTATCAACTGAAAAAATCTGAATGGGAATCTAAAATCTAAATCTAAATCAAATCTAAATCTAAATCAAAATCAAAATCTAAATGGAAACAGGTAAAGATCCATGAATTGTAGTGTTATGTTGTAGAGTTGGTAAACAGGAAGTGTAGAAACTCTTCTTATATCTCAAAAGATTCACCCAAAGATGTACACCTTGAATACTCATTCATAGTTTCCTCTTTTAAGCAGGTAAGGGACAAAATGTGCATTGCCCCTGTCTTTTCCTTTGAGGAACCACTTCAAGATAGAAGAGTCATTGGCAACTGTTGAAAGGAGCTAATCGCTGTCTCCTTCTATACCCATTACTGAAGGGCTGGTTAATATCAGTGGGAGTAGATCTTCCTTGTTGCAGTATTTGCTGGAACTCCCAGCTCATCTATGACATTTCACACCTCCTTAGACTCTCACTGTCTCCTCCTAATGCATGATCCAGCCAAACGCCACTGATTCAATTTAGGCTTGCTTCACTACTTCAAGTTCTACTGATATTTGGTAGCTTACTCCACAGATGCATCCTCTTTGGAAAACTGTTGCTACTTTCCTGTCCTCTTAACATTTCCTCATCGTCATAGTACACCTGCAGTTTTTGCTAGGTCTGAGACTATGAGAACGCTCCCTGACACTTCTAAATGTATCCATTTTGAAGGACATGACAGCTGTATAGTGATAATTTCCCATGTTTTCAACCTCTGTACCCTTTAAAAAGGACAAGCCAAGTTGCTTTGTTAATGTCAATACTTTCAAATAAAAATAGGGCACTGGACTGAGTTTGAGAGCCATTGTCTTTGCTTTATGTTCTGGAACAAATTCCTACCGAGCATGCATGAGAAAATATTATCCTATACTCTTCCAACAAAGGTCTGACAGATTCCATTAAAAAGATACTATTTTCAGTTCCAGAAGTGAGTGCTGCTCAGCTGGTGTGTGCACACATATCTGCAAAATCATTTACACACACTCCTNCCCCCCCCCAAATCAACCAACATTACTGAAATCATTAGTTTCCTCAGTGAAGGAAATCTGTTGTTTCCACTTTTGAATTGGTTGTTGTTGTTGTTGTTAGAATCTATTCTCTTTCACACCCTTAAGAGGCTTCTTTTGGTCTGATGTACCCAGTAAAACTTGGGCTATCCCTGCAGACCACCACTAAAGTGAAAGGTAATGTTTAGGATCACAGCCTTTATCTTAAAAATCTGTGTAACGGTGCAATTAGTGATAACCAAAGCAGACACCAGACTTCTGCCAACAACACAAAAGAGAGAGCTCAGGGGAATACTAAAGTAGGAGCTCTATTTGCAAAACAGTGAGGTGCAACATTTTGGCTTCACTCCCAGTGCCCTTGCTGTTTTCTGCTTTGCAGGAATGTACGTTTGAGGTATGCCTCTTGTTCTTTTCATTGAAATGAAGCTTATCTGGCAGCCTTCTTTCTGCCAGCCTAGTGTTATTCTGCAGTAAGCAAGGTGCCAGAATATCAGCTGGTGTGGAACAGTGTGGCTTGATTGAGTTCATTTGCACTAGCTGAGCAGCTGAGGTTTTAAAAAAAAANTGTAATTAAACAGTGAAAAATAAAAAAAAAAAAAAAAAAAAAAAAGAATTTCAAACCAATTTTTCAGAAATCATCAAATCAGAACGAGGTGTTTGCATTGTGTTGCTGTAACAATGTAACCAGGCCAATATAAGCATTAATGGTTTTAATTTATCCTTAAGGTGCTAAATCAAACATCCAGACTTGAAATTCAGCTGCTGGAAAATTCACTGTCTACGTATAAGCTAGAAAAACAACTACTACAACAAACACATGAAATCCTGAAAATCCATGAGAAAAACAGGTAAGAATGGGTAGCTGCTCTCTTACACTCATTCTCTCTTTATGACAAGGTGCTGTGTGCATACTTTGGTCTAAGAAGCAAATGCAGCAAGTGGAAGGTATAGGTAATATTTATGAAACAGCTAAACGAGGTAGGGTGGGAACTTACACTCTGTTAGCTCTTGGATGATGAACATGAGTTGCTTTTTACCTCTTTTCATGTGCACAGTAAGCACATCTCAGTTTGCTTCACGAGAGTGTAGTCACAACCACGGTTTCTGCTGCTGAAAAGCATAGGGAGAGCTTCTTAAGCACTTTCACAGAATCACGGAATGCTCGGGGCTGGAAGGGACCTCAAAAGCTCATCCAGTCCAATCCCCCTGCCAGAGCAGGATCACTTAGACCAGATCACACAGGAACACATCCAGGCAGGTCTTGAATATCTCCAGAGAGGGAGACTGCACAACCCCACCCTGGGCAACCTGTTCCAGAAGAAGAAGAAAAATATTGATCAAAACCATTAGATTGTCAACTGCTTTAAAGTGCATAAGGAACAGAAAATCTTTGGTAGTTGATCTTTGTAATTGTAGTGAATACAAAGATCTAACATGGAGAAGGATTATTTACAAGGTCCTGCAACCACAGGACAAGGGGCAATGGGTTTAAACTGGCAGAGGGGAGATTTAGACTGGATGTTAGGAGGAAGTTCTTTGCAGTGAGGTTGGTGAGGCACTGGAACAGGTTGCCCAGGGAGGTCGTGGATGCTCCCTCCCTGGAGGTGTTCAAGGCCAGGTTGGAGGAGACCTTGAGTGAGCTGTACTAGTGTGAGGTGTCCCTGCCTATGGCAGGGGGTTGGAACTAGATGATCCTTGAGGTCCCTTCCAACCTTACCATTCTATGATTCTATGATTCTAAGAATCTCTCTCTCCCTAGAGACTCAGTTGTATATAGCAATACTTGGAGCCACATTCCTTGTTAAGATTGAGTGAATGGTAGAAATTTGGGGTTCATGCTGAAATTGAATTTCGCAGCACATACCATTTTCA
>VWZE01015353.1:7009-30697 GCA_013396675.1 Eubucco bourcierii | reverse complement strand
GAGAGGGGGGGGGGGGGGGGGGGGGGGGAATGCTTCTCTCTAACCCACATTAAAAATAATCACTTTTTGTTACACAATGGGGCAGGCAAAACCAGTCCTACTAGACTCCAGCNCCACAACCTCCATGGGCAACCTGTGCCAGTGTCTCACCACCCTCACTGCAAACAACTTCCTCCTAACATCCACTTTCAATCTCCCCTCTGCCAGTTCAAACCCATTGCCCCTTGTCCTGGCATTGCAAGACCTTGTCAATAGTCCCTCCCCAGCCTTCCTGTAGCCCCCTTCAGATCCTGGAAGGCTACTCTAAGTTGTCCTGGAAGCCTTCTCTTCTGCAGGCTGCAGAGCCCAAACTCTCTCAGCCTGTCCTCACAGCAGAGCTGCTGCAGACCTCTGAGCATCTATGTGGCCCTAAACCTTTTTTGTTCTACACATACTCCATTGCCATATCATTTCATAAACCCTATCAATAAGAATGTTGGGTTTTTTTCTATCAACTGCTCAGTGTTTCCATGGCTTGTTCCTGGCATCCATAGGCTTGTGTAACTTCAGGGAGTCTTAGGAGTCTTTGAGACAGGACTGTTAAAATACTGCAGTGGAGCATAGAATCATAGAATGGTAAGGTTGGAAGGGAACTCAAAGATCATTCAGTTACAACCTCCCTGGGCAGCCTGTTCCAGTATCTCATCACCCTCACTGCAAACCACTTCCTCCATACTCTCAGTATGTCACTGGGGCGGCGCGGGGGGATTGGCAGAACCAAGAGATTTCTTTCATCTCTGCTCAGTTCTAAATGATACAGGGAAGAGGAGAAAGCACCTCTAGCTAGCTAGATATCTGCATGCGCTATCCCTTCTTCCCTCTATCTATATAGATGTATAGATATGTAGAAACATAACTACCTACTTGTACAGATAGATATATTTGTTCTTCCTAGGTCAATTATGTCATTAATGTGAGATCTTAAGTTGTTTAAGAGGAATATTCAATCTGCTGATTAGACCTGTTATTTTCAAAGAGTCAAAAATATCTGCTTTAAATGGCTGCTAGAGTTTTCACTGCTGTGTGGTGCTTCCTGTCTCAGCTTTCTCTTCACATCTGGCTGGTCTGTTGTGTACGGGAGCTCTACGGGAATGGAGAAAAGCCACCTGAGGGAGAAAATTGCTAATCATTACAAATTACTAATCATTCTTTCACACTAAACAAATCCCACTGAGAGGTTTTTAGTTACACAAAGGTGGATATTTCTTTTTTCTTTCTCCTCTTTTCCTCCAGCTAACGATACAAAGGTGCAAATGCAGGAGATCCCATCTTACTATGCATTTACTGTGGCATTTTCAAATGGTTAAGATCTAGGTCTGAGTCCAAAATAAAAGCATAATAGCCTGAGAATCTTCTAAGGCATACCACTAGCACTTCACAACCAAAACATCAGGAAAAGCAATTCAGACAGTCACAGAATAATCTTCCCGAGGTTATTTGTATTCCAGCAGTGGTGAGGTCCTTTTGATGAGAATCTGTTCCCCATGTAGCTGCCCCCTAAAGCATCTACAACCAAACAAACGAAGCAGAAAGTTGGGAGAAAAAGATATAATTCGAACTGCAACCCTTACAGCTGGGAAACTCAGAGTAAGTGCTTTTCTCAAGGTCACTTGGGACTTCCCTAGTGAAAGTTGAGGCTTTATGTGCTTAACCAGAGAAATCTGGGGCCTCCCAGTTTCCCTCTCCCAACACCACTTCCTTACTCTTAGAGACGTCTTTTCTTACGCATCCTGGGAATGCACAGCTGTTCTTCTTCCCATTGTACTTCTTCCTATTACAGAAATCCTTTCACACTCAAAACTGCTCATTTGTCTTTGCTAGAAATCCTTGGAACAAAACATTTCACTGGCTGAAGGTCCTCCTGTGTTGGCATGAGGGTAGGCAGCAGGGGGTGCGTGACAGGCGAGGAGCTCAAGTGCTGGTGTAGGGCTCTTTCTGCACAGGGGCATCCTGCCCCTGCAGTCCTGTGCTGTGGCCTCCCTCTGTGACACTTCCCACCCAGTGAACTCTACAGAAACTGTGACAACTGCCAGCAGCAGTTTCTTGGGAGTCTCCAGAGATGCATTCCTGGGCTTAAGAACTGAGTAACTATCTGGAACTGGGTGGCAAGGAATTCACCACAAAAGAAAAAAGTCCTTTGCAGCCTGTGTTCAATTATGCCATCACTTATGAAATGTAAAAATCAGGCTGTACAATTTTGCTCACTCTCTTCTACTTTGGGTCTCACAGCATAGCTAAACACCTTCTTCTGACAAGAAGGTAGCATGCTTTGACATTCCTTCAGCCTCTTTGAATGCTTCAAGATTCGGATTTTCTGGCCCATACAGGGCAGCTTCCACTACACCATTGCCTGCAGGTGCCATCTCCCAGCACTGTAGCATTCCCATTTCTGACCTGAACAGGAAGAAAAAGAAGGCCTTGTTTTCAGGCCACCATCAACAATTTTGATTGTGATATTATTGTGGATGCTCCACTACTATAAAGGTCTGTTTCATTTATGTTGACACACTGTGGTTTGATTCTTTGGACCAAATTTAAGAGTCCTGTAAGCAAGCTGATCCCAGGCACTTGGAACAGAATTTTATTTCTGTTACATTCCCTTCCTGTATCTGTTAACACAGCAGACATCATCTAAATCAAACCAAACAGAAGTGCAATGTGTTTTCTATCACTGCTGTAAACTAGTCTGAAACTCACTGTTTTGTGCCAGCTGTGCCTATTCAGATTGCAAAACACAAAACCCTCAACAGAGCATTTTTACTACACTCATAAAGAGATAATGGAAAACCAAGAACGGCTCCTAGAGAAAGGATGCCCTGAGGCATGAGCAAAGTCTGGCTATAGGTCCACTCCTAATCTCTTCTGTGGACAGAACAAAGTAGGACAGTGCACTTAAAATACATCTATTTTATAACCAGACTAGCTGCTGCTCTGCTGCAGTGGTGAGCAGTGATGCTAAAATGCTGTTGCTGAGCTTTAGGATTAACCCCTTTAGGAAGCATCTGCAAGGAGTTGGCACCACTGAGTGTTGCCCACATAGGGACCACAGGATGAGGCACTGCATCTCCTTGTTCCTGCAGATTGCCTTGGTTTGTGGGTTCTAGACCACCAAGTATTTTACCCTGAAATATTTTGTCCCTAACGAAGACAATGCTGGAATTTTCTGAAGGAGAACACTGTGTACAATTGATGTTTTGACAAGCTGAGGTTTTTAAGTTTGCATAGTACACTGAATCCCATCCAAGTTTGTAGTTTCAATACCTCAGAAACACCTTTTTTTGTTGGTCAGTGTTAGGTTTCTTCAGTAAGAGGTTTTTTTTTTTCCTTTGCTCCATTCCGCAGGGGTCCCAGTGGGCTCCAGTGGAACCTCCATGGAGCATCCTTTGTGTGAGAGACCAGTGAAGACAAGAGGGTTTCTCAAAAGTGGACATAAGGAGTGTGCTGTAAAGCTTCTCTTTTGTGGCCTAAACATTTGCCTGCCATTATCAGCAATAGCTACTGGTATCTGTAGGGGACCACAACGAGCCAGTGAGGTAGGTTAATAATAATTACAATATGCTTATTCTGTTTAAGAACACAAAATGAAACATTTAATTGGAACAATATATTACTGCAAATAGGGGATTACAGCTAAACAGGTTGCTTAACTGTCTACAGCTAATTTATAGTTAACTAAGGTGCTGATTTACCCTGGTGAGAGTATACATCCACAGAGCAGCTCTGTGAGAGAAGGGTTTCATCACTCTTTAGAGAACTGTAGGTGTTGGGTCTTCTCTTGTATCGTCTGATCTCATTGGCATTAATGTGTTTGCCTTTGCACAGGTAGAGTTAAAATGGTCTTTCTCAACTCAGCTTTTCTTCAACTGGCCACCTAATAGCTAAAGCACAGTAAAAATATAGTCTGTTTTCTGGTGCTGTGTATTTTCTGTGTATCTTTCCTGTGCCTGTAGTCATAACTGATCCTGAACTGGTTTGCAAGTGATTTATTATGAGATCTTAGGTTGATTTCACAAGACACACACGGACGTCTATATGAGCACTTTTATGACTGATAAAGCTTAAAATGATTTGGAAACAGTCTCAGCTCAAGCCAAAAGAGCTATTATAAAAATGTTTTGTCAGGGATTTGTGCGGATTGGACTTCACATGTACACTTATGTGCTGGCTTTTTGCTGCGTGTTTCACCATGCCACCTGAAAATCAGGTTGAGAACACCTTGAGCTGGTTGAGCTTTTTAATTGTGCCACTGAAAATGACAGGAAGAAGAAAACCAACACAAAAAGAGGGTGCTGAGCTTGTTAACCCACAGGTGAGGGAACTTTCTGACTGTCAGGATGGTGGAGAGGCTATAAAAGGAGAAGAAGAGGTAGAAGGCAGTCTTGTCACAAGTGAGCACGTGGGAGTAATTTTAGACCAAAAAAGTAACAAGTGAGAGTTACTGTATTGGATGTTTTTGTTCACTTGGGTTGCGGTTTAAAAAAGAGAGAGAGAGAGAGAGAAGTTAGTATTTGAATTCTCTAATCTGTTCTTGCATTTTTTTGACAATGGTTCTACTTCTCTGGCTCTGAGGCACATTTTTTGAGTGAACCTTGATTCCTAGGGAGAGGTGGAACCTTGCTTTGTTCTTTGTCATATAGGAGACAATGCTGTTCTGGTGGGATAATCTCAGCTGCCTGCTAGGTGCCCACCAAGCTGCTTTCTCTCTTTCCTCCCTCAGCAGGGCAGGGGAGAAAATGAGATGTAAAAAAGCTTATGGGTCAAGACAATGACAGGGAGAGGCCTATTAACATCACTAGCAAACCAAGAAGAATTAAATCATTTTATGTGGAAATTAATTTTATGTATTTCCAGTTTTAAAATTAAGGAACAAAACCACCTCCCCCGTTCCATCCCTTCTTCCCAGACTCAATTTTACTCCTTCATTCCTGACTCCTCTTCTGTTCCTTTCTGTTTTCTCCTCCAAAACGGCACAGCGGGGTGGCGGTGTGTGGTCAGTTTGTAACACCTTGTTTCTGCTACTCCTTCCTTGCACTTTTCACCTGCTCCACCATGGGATCCCTCACACAGGATACAGCCCTTCAGAAAGGGGACCTGTAAGAAAGGGGTTATTCTAGAACAGCTCCAGCACAGACCCTTTCCATAGGGTGCAGCTAGTCCTTCAGAAGCAGACTGCTCCAGCCTGGGTGCCGCATGAGTCACAGTTACTGCTGGAAAACCTACTCCTGTGAGGGCTCTTCATGGGCTACAGCTTCCCCCCCCCCATCCCCCACCACTGAAACATCACCATTGCAGCTGTCTGAATTGATATGCTTTGATTTTGTGAATGGGGAGGGGGGAAAATCCTGAAACCATGTACATACACGTTCAGTATTTCTGCTTGACTTGGTTTATTGCTTGCTTTTCGTAAGCTCATTTTATCGGCTCTTTTTTTCTTATTAGATGTTCATGTGAACAGGTAACGCTATGCAGTGAAATCTCATCACAGTGTTCTGGGCTTTTTATATCGCTGGTCAGTTTGCCCTAACCCTAGATGTATGCACTGAATAACCACATTGTTCGTTTATAATGTCCTTGGCTTTTCTATAGCCTTGTCCCTGTGATATTACCTGTGGACACAGTAGGCTGGATTGAAGACAGTGAAGTTAAAAGTGGTGATGTATGCAGCTATGTAACTGTGAGAAGGAACGTATTGATTCCACATACTTCCTTTTCTAACCTGCTGTAAGGTGTTTCATCATGTAGGACATCATGGAGATCTTATATTTGTTACTTAACATACATTGAAAGGTCTGACTTCTCTTTCTTGCTGGCTTTCTGAATGGGAAGAGCTGTTGTTAACATGTCTTGCGTGTCAGAGATCAGGCTGTTCATGATAGCTTATGAAGCTTTGAACGTATATAGTAATAGAGAGGAATGGCAAACTGTTATATTAATGTAGCTGAAGCACAAAAAGTCAAACTATTGACCTTGCCAGCTCTGCATTTGGGGCAAATGTTACTGCAGTGAATAGAGTACCTTTAGCATTAAACAGGAGTTGTTTTGGATTTTGCTTTGCGTGCTTTGCTCTCACATAGATAAATGCGAATGCCTGAGAAGGGATGGGCAAAATTCCAAAGATAGCTGCAATTTTTGCAAATGTCAGGAATTCATTTGGTGAAAACTTCACTTTTGGACAAAGAGGCCAATAATGAAATGAAAGCAGAAACTATTTCCATGGGTTCTTATGTCATTGAAAAAGTCCTGGTTAATCATAGAATCGTAGAATGGTAAGGTTGGAAGGGACCTCAAGGATCATCCAGTTCCAACCCCTTCCAATGGCAGGGACACCTCCCACTAGCACAGCTCACTCAAGGCCTCCTCCAACCTGACCTTGAACACCTCCAGGGAGGGAGCAGCCACAACCTCCCTGGGCAACCTGTGCCAGTGTCTCGCCACCCTCACTGCAAACAACTTCCTCCTAACATCCAGTCTAAATCTCCCCTCTGCCAGTTCAAACCCATTGCCCCTTGTCCTGGCATTACAAGGTCTTGTGAACAGTCCCTCCCCAGCCCTCCTGTAGGCCCCCTTCAGATACTGGAAGGCTACTCAAATGTCTCCTCGAAGCCTTCTCTTCTGCAGGCTGCAGAGCCCAAACTATCTCAGCCTGTCCTCATAATCAACTCCCTCTACTGAAATAACGCTCTTTTAAATCAACCATGCCAAAAAAACCCTTTACTTTGGCCCTTGCCTGGTGTGGTGTTGGTATTCCCTGAATGGAACCAGCAAGTATTTGACAGGTGACTCAGCACAGCACTGCTCTTGACCTCCCTCAGACAAAAGACTCCATGAGTTATGCTGGCTTGCTCCTGGAGCACACGAAAGACACTGTGAAAACATATGGGAAGAGATACTAATGAAATAGCATTGAGATATGTGTATGAGCTCTGGGGAGAAGCAAAGTGCTTAGCTGCTTTCCATCCATCCACATCCAATACCAAAATTGTCCTTGCAGTGCAGGGTATGGAAGATGCATCTGACTGACAGGCTGCCCCCAGGCTCAGTGACGCTGTGTGCTTGCCCCAGGTCCTTATTCCATGGAAGCAATTCCAGCCCCATAGGTGATCTACATGGTCATTCCACTGTCTGCAGCAGCACATTTGCTTAGGCAGCTGCCACCTCAGCAGAGGATATAGTAGGCAGAGTTGTCAGCATACCACTCTCCAGCCAGCCATGGGTCTGCAGGTCTTGAATGGCTCAGGGCAGCCCAGGCAAACTGCCCTCTCTGCCTTTTCCACAAAGAAGAGCCCCTGGACTGGAGCCTGGTGCTGCTTGCCAGTGCCATGCCGAGTGTCCTTTCACCCCAGTGGCAGGCAGCTCCCTCGGGGTGCGGCAGCGCAGGGAGTGCCCTGGGGAAGCCCGTGCTGTGGCCATTAGCGCTGCACTGACAGCGGTCTCTGCGGATAACGAGAAGCCCTTCTGCCTCGCTGCTATTAAACTGCTGCCTTTTCACGAGAGGAATCCTGAATTCTTCCTCAAACCTAAACAAAAAAGTCAGCCTTTTATTCGTTTCATCATTATCTAGGGCTGCCACATTCAAATGATTCTCCAGCAGTCCCTTCATTTCCAAGTGCACACGTCGAGAAGGGATTGGAAGCCTTTTGATTAAGAATAAGAGGTGATGACACTACAACCAGTGCAGGGTTGTCATCATTACCGTGTACCTGCACTTCCACAGAGCTCTCGCTCTGGGTTGCCTCTGATATAAAGCTGCTGTACTCTGTGCCCTAATTGAATGGAACTATTTTATAAACACGCATTCCCTGAATCCCAGAAAAGATCCTTTTAGAGGGGAAGATATAGAGAGGGTGGTGGGGAGGTGAGGAGCTAGATGTGCTTGATTCCTAGCAGACCAATTTTGTCTGAGAGAAATCTCTTTGTTCCCTGAAAAATTGCTTGTCGTCTTCGAGCAGATACCATGGGGATTTTTCCCCCTACAAGTCAAATGAATGCTCTGACCACCCACTTTTAATCCTGTGATTTTCTGCTCTTGGCCTGGATTACAAGTCACCTATAGCCACCTTTAGTGTGTAGCAGGCTGCAACTTTACACAAGGTACCGAAGGGAAAACATCTGTTCCTTCCCGGCCCTGTTTGTCAACTGTTTGTGTCTGATAATTTAACTGTCTGGCTTGGTCACAGTAATGACCTTTCTGGTAGCAACACAGGGAAGAAACCTGCCATCTACCCACCAGGATGCTCTCATCTGGCTTATGAGATTGTATTCATGTGTACCTCCTAAACACATGGTGCTTACCACAGGAGTGACACTCTGCAGATGACTTGTTAAGCAGCATCCCTCATTTCAAGCGCTCTGAGCCCAAGCTCTGGGATCTCCACTGGTGATTCACTGCTTTCCAGGTTAACTTTTAAGTGTTGATTTTGACCCATATTCCTGTCCTGCCTATTCCTCTGTTCCTATGGAATATAACTACAGCTGCAGAAACGTGCTGCGCCTCAGCCTAGAGGGATGTATGATGTGTGCTGGGCCAGTTCCTTCCTGGAAACTGGTCCCCCAGTTGCAGTTCAGTAGTTAAACTAATCCTCTGCTATCTGTGTGTTTAAAGGTGGAAAGCTTTTATTGTTAAATAAGCTTTCCCTGGAGCCCACATTTCAGTAAGAATACTCTAAAACTCCTATACGAAATTATATTAATAGACAACAACATTACAGCTGCTTCTTGGTACTGTTTCAATAGCTATGTATGAAATTTACTACATAAGGGATGTTGAGTTAAAAGTGGTCAGAGGAGTTGCTTTTATCTTGGCTTACATATAGCATTACATTTACACCTGAACACAGGGTGAATTATCATCCAGAGGAGTTGAGAAGGAATCTCTTTTCTCCAGGAATGGCAATTATATTTGATTAGGTACATGGGAGCTTTTTCCTCTCCTGGCCAAGGAGCTGAGGGCAGTGCTTTGAAGATACCCAGCCTCATGATCAAGGTGTAAAGCATAATGACAAATGTGAAGTTCCTGCAGGGTCAGAGTCAGCTACAATAGTTCAGGGGAGAGGCCATCGGACTGGGACTTAAGAGGCTTGACTTGACTGCCCTGTTCTTCCACTGGGCTGCAGGACAAATCACTTCCTTTCTGTGCCAGTTTCCTTATCTATGAAATGGTGGTAATGAGCCTTTTTTCTTCATTTCTCTTTGTAATTGCTCCAAGAGCTGCAGGTAAAACATGTTATACAAGCACTTGGTATTACTGTGTTTGATTTGTGGGATTTTTCTGTGTGATATCCCAAAGCAAGGCGTTGTTTCAGATTTGTGCTCACAAGCTCAAGGACTGTGGTGTTTGTCATCCTGCTGTTAACAGCTCTTCCCTGAAATCATTTGGATGTACAGGCAGTGCTCTGGTTTTGTTTTTGTTAGGATATCTGCAGCCTGTAATCTTAGTGAAACAGGATTTGTTAGTCAAGCATAGCTCTTAAACAAAAGCACCCAGAGGATGTGCTTTTTTAGATGCTCTCCCTTGCACAATGGATCCCCTAACCTCTTGCCTCTGGTCTCTTCTGCACCCCTGCTGAGAGGCCTCCACGCCTGTGGTCATCAACAGTTTGCCAACATAAGGAGTAGGAGGGAAAAAATACCCTTGACATGTAGTAACTCAAGCCTCATTCCAAATGTGTTTGCTTAAGCATTGCTGAGGGTTCCCCCCTTTCCGTCCTCGTCACTTCTCCCCTCAACCTGCCTTTGTTTCAAGGTGGGAGGGGGCTGTTGGTGGGGTGAGGGTTTTCTGTGGCTGTGCCTGTTGTCATCTAGGCACTTTGACACCATGTGCAGAATCCTGGCCACCATCTCACCTCTCTAATGAAGTACATAGAGTGGAAGAGTCCTAATTGTGAAGTGATAACCCACCAAGTGTCAGGGCAGATGTGGTGTGCACGATGCTCTTTAGTTTGGGTCACTGGAAGTGACAGATGCAGGAGGATGGTAGATTAGTTCCTGCTGAAACTTGAGAAACTGCCTATGTTGGTGAATGTCACCCCGCGCTTGGCAAATGCATTCAGATGAAATTACTGAAGTCTTGGGTTTCAGGAGTAAGTGACCACTACAGGCCCTAGTAGTTCCTGCCAGTGGAACAAACATTTGCTGAACACACTTTGGCATAATAACACTTCATGCAGCAGGCAATCACTCACCACCCTCTGCTTGGTCTCACTGTTGTGACAATCCAAATGCCCCCTAGACCACAACCATGTCAAGCTCTCCTAGAATTGCTTTACTAATAAGTTCCTTAACTTCACTTCCCTCGGCCAGAGGTCAGGGTGCAATATGTGCTTGTTGAATACTTTTGACTTCACTCTGCTCCCTTGAGCTGGAGGTAGCAATGGCAGACAAGGGATGTGTAGCCTTTCCGTTAGTGTAATATGCAGACAGTGCTTGGTGCTCTCAGTGACCTGAAATACAAAATGGTATTGGACTTCTCCAAGTCCATACCTTTCCTCACCTTCCCTTCTCCAGCTCATCTGCTGAATACCATTATCATTTTGGGGGAGCAGTTGTACAATGTTGCTCATTCATCCAGCACTCTGGGGTACAACGACTTTTCTTAGTAGCAAATTGAACCTCCTGAAAATCAACAGACCTGACTTTTTCTGACAGAAAGCATCGCCTGCAGGGTGAGGAGTAGAGCCAAAACTTTTGGCTCCTGGTCCAGTATGTCATTTGCAATGGGATCTTGTTCTAGGGTTGGAGCTCCCCTAGGCTGCTACACACTTATGCAAAAGGACTCTTCACAGTATAAAATGAAGTCATCTGTAACTATACCTGTAAAACGTTACAGCAAAGTGTAGGCGATGGACAATATTATGACTGCAAGATTATAAAGGTTACAAAAATAGAGAGGTGCTTCTCTGGCATTTCATCAGGCTTTTCTGCAGTATTTAACTCTGGAATCAAATTTCTCCTGCTGTTTTCAAAATTTATAGAGCCAGCCATGAAATTAGGGATGTGTCAACTGGAAATAAGGAAGCATTTGACTTCAACACTAAAATTAATTAAACTGTTATTACATTGATCTCTACAGCATCTGTTCCACTTGTATGCAGAAATGCTAGTGAGCGCTACGGGACTATTTCATACTGGTGGAATTGGATGCTGTGATCAGCCATATGCTGATAAAATTATTCTTTTGTCAGCATGTCTGCCTGGAATTGCTTCAGGAGCTGGAAACATTCAAAGCAACAATGTTCCGTGCTAAGTGCTTAAGATTGCTGATGTGAAAAGGACTTTTGGTCTAGTTCCACACTCTGCATACACTTCATACTTCACATAAAGGTTGGCAAGCCTGTTCCTGTGTAAGGATCTAATAATGGGCTTTTAGAGCCCTTGAGTTTTGTGACCAAACTTATTTTTACTGACTGAGTATCGCTTGTTTGCAAAGCTCTATCCAACTCTGGTCCTGTTAAATCTGATAGTTCAGTTGCCACTTCAGGGGGATTGGATTAGACCCCAGAGAAGTCAGGAGAGAAGAAAACTGAGATTAAAAACCCTGCTGACTGAGTGGGTTGAGTGGAAGCTACAGGTTGGTTTGTTGGACGGTCCTTGGTGACCTCTCTGTTATGCTCATGAGCTTTATAGATACATCAGCCACAGGCACCAAATTCTATCAGAACAAAAAGAAGAAAAGGTTTGTGGCAAACAGAGCTGTATTCATACTTTGCTTTCCTCTATCATTTGCATCCAGGGTTTGTAATGAGTCTATTTCAGTGCGCACAAAGAATGTGACATTTGTCAGGTTCTAGGATGGGAACTGCAAAGAAGAAAAACGAACCAGCCATTGCAGTGGTGTGTAGAGCAGTGATAGAGGAACTGCCTCAGTCCTGAGGTCAGCATTGCATGTGGGATTTTAAAAAAAAGAGGAAAAAAAGTTATGATATGTGCCAAGTCCATCCATGGGTAAAGCTACCCTGATGATGAGCATAGCCTCATCTGATTGCTTGGGAACCATCTTTATCTGTAATTAGTCCTGAAATATGCACCTGAAACACAACTGTTACAAGATTATTTTTAATTATTTTTTTTTAAGTGGCTATTTAAAATCAGTATTTTGGATAAGGGTTGTTTGTTTAGGGTTCTTTTTTAGTTTGTTTACAGTTGAAGCCTTGAAATAGGTTTTTACTTTTATGATTATGGCCATAAAAGCAGCTACCTCTTGCTGCATGCTCCTTGAAAACATACTAGCACTTCTGATGACTGCAATATTACTAATCAGTTAATTATCATCACTGGATTAAAACAAAAATGCCCAAGTAAACACAGACACCTTCTCTTTAAAGAATTCATGTGAGCACTTCTGAGTTTGTGTGTGCTTGGTGTTGAGCCCTTGTCCCAGCTGTGCTGGACATCTGTGTGCCGGCACAACCTGCGCCTCTAAAAGCCTGCAAGCCCCTCAAAGGTTGGTGCTTTCTAACAGCTCCATCAGAAGGTATTTGTCTGTCAGCAATGGCCAGATAAGTGATTAGCTGACACAGCTACTTACTGTATGGGTCACTGGCAAAACAGACAGGTTCAAAAATTTAAGACATTTGTTGCAACTCCTCCCGAATGTCTTGCCTGCTTTGTCCAGCTATCAGTTCGGTTGTCACGTGCAAGCAAGATAACACATGTTGGCACTTAAAACAAACTGATTAAAAATAGCCAGTCAGCCCGTGGTGGGCAGAAATACTGAGTTTAGTTTGTCTGGAGGGAATTTTTTTTGGCCTTCCTAGGACTCGTTGCTGCCTGTGGTAGAGGGGAACGGAAAGGCAGCCTCATCTGCCATGCTGATGGTTCTATGTGTCCACGCTTCCACTAGTGCTACCTGGTAACTATACTAAGTTAATTAACTCTGGCCTCAATTTTGTGTCCTGTTTTCACAGTAGGTGGGAAATCCACATAAGAGACAGATACAGCTGTTCTGCCTCCAGGTGTGCAGCTAACTTGTCCCTCACATCTCCTTTATTCAAGCAGAATCAGTATGAACTGTTTGGGATAGTTTGGTGGCTTAAAGTTAGCAGTAATGTCCTAGCCCTATAGAAAAGAAGTGTAAATGAGTGCTACTGTGACCTGTAACAAGCCATAAAATTTCCTGCCCAAAGACAGTAACGAGAAATGACAAAGATGTTATGTTGGAGCTGATGGCTTAAATGGACAGCCCATTCTGTTGCAGTCCAAAGAAAAAACTCGTCTATTTATCTTAATTAAAACACTTAGGGTTAAAATCTACTTTCCATTTTGCATTTCTTTATTTTGAGACCTACCCTAATGCTATACTACATCAAAGCTTCATAAGGGCCTGGTTTCTTGAACTGCTTCTCCTGTACTCAATGCATGTGACACTCTCTTCAAGTGCTAAAGGCTGGTGTTGAAAGCTAAGGGATAGACACAAGGTGATCCTGCTGTCCAAAGAAGCTGCATAGATGAAGGAAGCTAAAGAGCAGTTTCCATGAAATATGAAAGAGACAAACATTATTGAAAGTTGGGATGTATATTTAGAAAGAACAGGATTGTGTCCTCTGTCTAGTTTCCATGGTGTCAAAGTCTTAGCTAAATCCTCATATTACAAAAATAAAAGCAGACAAAAATGTACTGTTTTAAATTGTGGTTGTCAGAGGGATGGTAGGATTCAAAGATCTTGTCAACAAACAAACCAGAAGTATTTTTCTTTTGTAGGATTCAGTGCACAAAAGATAATACTCAGTTGACCACAAATATGAATCTTGAGAGTTACGAGCCAGAGAACATTTTGTACTGTGTGTGTAAAGGACTTTATGTAACTTACACTGGTCTTAAGGCACCCCAGAAAGGCTCACATCCTCTTGATATTAAGGATCTGATTTCATGCTGAGTGAGCAAAGCTATTCAAATCCTGAAAGCAAAATGTTCTCCTGTGTTGGTCGTATGAAGAAGACATGTGGCATCCCACTGAGTGGTGTGGCGTGGAAGATGTACCTACCACTGCCCCATCCAGCCCTCAGTTTAGCATCTTTTACACAAGCTGTGACCATCAGTGGCTGTATTTCAAAAGACCTATCTTTTTTTCTCCCCTCAAAAAAATAAACAAAACCCCCACAAAACAAACTACCTATTAAACCTATTGATACTTTCCTTGTTGTTTTATAAACCTAAAGAGGAGAAAGTATCCAAAAAGACATCACTGCTTACCTCCACGTGTTCGTGAGGACAGACAAAGCAAAGATGGCCTTATTTTGATGAAGCTCACGTATGCAGTCTGCGCCCACAGCCCAGACAGCCAACCAAGTCCTGGGCTGCTGCAAGAGCAGTGTGGGCAGCAGGGCAAGGGAGGGGATTCTGCCCCTTTACTCTGCTCTTATGAAATTCCATATGGAGTCCTGTGTGCAGTTCTGGAGCCCCCAGCACAGGAAGGACATGGAAGTGTTGGAGCCGGTCCAGAGGGGGCCATGAAGATGCTCAGAGGGCTGCAGCAGCTCTGCTATGAGGACAGACTGAGAGAGTTGGGGCTCTGCAGCCTGCAGAAGAGAAGGCTTCCAGGAGACCTTAGAGTAACCTTTCAGGACCTGAAGGGGGTTACAGGAAGGCTGGGGAGGGATTATTTACAAGGGCTTGCAATGCCAGGACAAGGGGCAATGGGTTTGAACTGGTAGAGGGGAGATTTAGACTGGATGTTAGGAGGAAGTTGTTTGCAGTGAGGGTGGTGAGGCACTGGAACAGGTTGCCCAGGGAGGTTGTGGCTGCTCCCTCCCTGGAGGTGTTCAAGGCCAGGTTGGAGAAGGCCTTGAGTGAGCTGTACTAGTGGGAGGTGTCCCTGCCTATGTCAGGGGGTTGGAACAAAATGATCTTCGAGTTCCCTTCCATCCTTACCATTCTATGATTCTATGCTCCACTGCAGTATTTTAACAGTCCTGTCTCAAAGACTCCTAAGACTCCCTGAAGTTACACAAGCCTATGGATGCCAGGAACTCTGCAGTAACAAGCCATGGCTCTGTACTCAGGCTAATTACTGCTGAAGTCAAAGGGAGCTGGATTATTTCCTGTCAGAAAGTGCTCAAGCTGCAGCAAAATGAATTCTGTGTGCAAAATCATTTGCATGAATTTTGCTGTTTTCATTCCTGAATGCTGAAACTGAGGCAGAGCAGAAATTAAGCCATTTGCCAGAGACTGAACAGAGAGGCACAAACTGCAAGGGGAAAGAGGTGGAACTGGTACCTCCTGAGATATATGCATCACTTGGCAGCTTGTGCTGTCCTACCATCATGCACTGCAAGGAAAATTAACTACCTAAATGAGATGATTTTGAAAGGACTTTTTTTAGCTTCTCCCTCAGCTGCTTTTTGGTAGAGGCAAATACAGGATGTTAGCCAAAACTATGCATTCCTGTAAAGGCCAAATGTTATTCAAGCACCATTACTAACAAGAGCAGCATTTGTTCCTGTATGTTTGTCCTGTACTCTTTACACAGGTGTTGGTCCCCACTGTTGAGAAAACAGGAGAAGCATATTCACATGACATGCTCTAAAACTCACCAATTTCATTTTTAAGTAGGAAGTGGTAGAGAAGAGCCCTATAGCTAACCCTATTGCTAAATTCTTGCAAGAAAAAAATCCTACCTCAATATATTTAAATTTTTACTGCCAAGTTAAACCCTTGCACAAAAAAAAAAAAAATAGCTTACAATGGAAATGCTGACAGGTCCTTAGCTATAGTAGCAGTAACAGTCTCTGCCATAATAAAGATGTTGCATGTTATCAATAATCCTCTTTTTGCCTGAATCCCTGTCTTTCTAAAGAGAAAGGGCTTACTGACTGGGCAAATCTATTTATAAATTTTGTCTTGGCACAAGAGCAACATATCGACAGCGTAGTGGAGATCTGGGGAGGCAGCTGGCAGGCCTGTGTGCAAACAGCAAGCTGAGCACCAAAGCAGGGCACTTCAATTTTCCCTCAGTCCTCTAAGAGAAAGAGTAGGGAGAATTAGGAAGGAAAACAAGAAGGGGAAATAATAATAATTTTAAAAAGGTTTCCTTTGAATAAAGTGGGGTTAGAAGACTTACAAAAGACGGAGTAGACTGTCACACTTGGCTCACAGAAGAGCTCTGAAGGGCTTTCACATGCTACTCACCGTTAGACAGAGCCACCTAAATTGGGAACCAGAGGCTGGGTATTCACACCACATGGAAGCACGCAAATCAAGACAACCCTAGCTGATAAGGATAGATCTTCCTGGGGGTGGATGACACTTTTCTTTGAATAAAATGATGGAGAGGTAAAGCTGGAAGGAAGGAAAGATAAGATCTCAAGGAGGACACTCACTTTTCTCCCTTCCGCGTCATTTTAAAAGGATCATTTTCTTTGAATGTGCTGTGGTGGATTTCTCATCTCTTCACTTCTGAGCAAAGTCTTACAGAGAAGATGATGGATTTATTTAATTGATAGCACAGACTGGCAAAAAAAAGGTCGAATTTCTGTCACTTACAATCTTAGTGATATTCCAGCAGAAATACATCTTCCTTCTGAATTATAAGAGATGGAAGTGCTCCTTAATATTCCTGTACATCTGCAGATTGGCCAGTACCAAATAACTGTCATATTTCCCCAGGCTCTTGTGCCATTTCTAAATAGTGTGATAGAGAATAAAGCCACCCAGATACTGGTTAAGTGACCATGTTCTTATGAGAACTGTGAAGGTTTTCTCCTTGCTGTGGCTACTTTTCACCATTCGTTACTTGCATGGCATCAATATTGCACATGTAGCACACTGCAGCCCAGTGCTGGCACGAGTTACCACCTTAACTCTGCCTGCAGACTTTCATTACAATTCTTCACAACCCTCTCTGGAAACACAGAGCAGCTGATAGAAAAAAACCCAGCATTCTTATTGATAGGGTTTATGAAATGATATGGTAATGGAGTATGTGTGAACAAAAAAGGTTTAGGGCCACAAAGATGATCAGAGGGCTGCAGCAGCTCTGCTCTGAGGACAGACTGAGAGAGTTGGGGCTCTGCAGCCTGCAGAAGAGAAGGCTTCCAGGACACCTGAGAGTAGCCTTCCAGGATCTGAAGGGGGCCTACAGGAAGGCTGGGGAGGGACTATTGACAAGGTCTTGCAATGACAGGACAAGGGGCAATGGGTTTGAACTGGCAGAGGGGAGATTGAAACTGGAGGTCAGGAGGAAACTCTTTGCAGTGAGGGTGGTGAGGCACTGGCACAGGTTGCCCAGGGAGGTTGTGGCTGCTCCCTCCCTGGAGGTGTTCAAGGTCAGGTTGGAGGAGGCCTTGAGTGAGCTGTGCTAGTGGGAGGTGTCCCTGCCTATGGCAGGGGGTTGGGACTGGATGATCCTTGAGGTCCCTTCCAACCTTACCATTCTATGATTCTATGAAAATGGGTGCACTGACACAGTGTACAGTCTGAGTGATACAGCTCTGAGAATGGTAAGGTGTGTGTTTGGGTGGAGGTGAGCATGTGTGCTCTTAGCTTTGCTTCTCTCTTTCTGGCAGCTGTGTTGCTTTACAAATCCCACAAGTGCTTCACAACAAAGTGCTTTATGCATTAGTATACCTTGGGCAGACTTAAATTTTTTTTAAATTTTTTTTTTTTAAGAGCTCACTGTTGTCCTAGCAATGTTTGATTTCAGGCCAGGGACGAATGGTTTTGAAAATCCCACTCAGAACATATATGCCTGTCCTCTATTACGTGGATGTCAAATTTTCCTCCTCTTATACCTAAAGGCAAAAGTTTACTCAAAGCAGAACAGCAAGGATCACATAGTTCTTGTCAAAATAGCTTACAATGTGCAACCAATAAGTAGGTCACTTATCAGAATGGGATAGTGTATAAGTAGCATGTTTGCCACAAGAGACTTATGAGCAAGTCCCCTATGGTGTATATATAATAGTCTGTCTGTCTGATTCAATTCCCGCTGATGTTTAAACTAGACCTCAGTTTAAATGGAGGTGGATCAAGGGGTATGCATCATGTATGAACTATGGATGTGTCTTTTTCCACAAGGGCTTACTGAAGTAACTGGGGATGTCACAAAAGGCCAAAATTGATTGTATAAGTTCACTTTCAATCTTCACAAGCCATCTGAATGATCCAGACATATTCCTCCAGAAAATGCAGGGTATGCAGGGGAGGAGAATAATGCATGTGGCAGCGTTAGCTCGGGACATTGATGAACTGTTCAAATCTTGAAGGTGACCTTACTCTGACCCTTTTAGTGACTAAAGAGACATAAGTGTTTCTTTTACATTTCTACCTTCATTCTTGGCTGGCTTGGGCAGACTAGCTCAAAGTTATGGGGAAGATGATAAAGACAAAATTCCCAACTAAAGCGAACAAATACCGAAAATTTTGTTGGAGAGGCTTTGAATGGGGCAGTTGTCTGCTGGGTGCTTTTGCTAATGGAGCACATTACAACCCTAGGTTAGGAAAGGAGTCACAATTTGGGGCCCAGGAGACATTCAGCTTCTCTCACAGCATCAGGGAAAATCTCCCACCCTCTGCAGTGAAATTCTGCCTAAGGAAGAGCATGATAGAATGTGTTTAAGTTTAAACTTTGACATTAAGTGAAAGATAACCTTTGACTACAAGGACCCAGGAAAGCACTCACTGCAGGAATCATCCAGCCAAAATCCCAGCACTGAGTTTGCTTCCCTCTGAGTTTTGAAGACTCTGACTACAATTAGGAGGTGCCTTTGATGGATTCCACCAACACCTCTCCTCCCAGAGGACATGAGTCGGGCAGCAGGAGATCAGTCCTGAAAGCAGACACTCCAGCTGCAGTGTGCTGTGAAACTATAAAGAAGTGGACAGCTTCGTCATTAATTTAAAACTAATTACAGTGCTGATAACGTGACACAGAGAAAGGACTGGTACTGAGAGAAGATTGCTCTGCAGGGGCAAGTTAGTTCTACATTTGTTATGACAGGAATTGCCTTATTCTGGAGAACTGTTATGCAATGGTAAACAAGCAAAAAACCCAAACACCAGAAATACATAATTATCTGTTGTTCAAAGTCTGGTCAGTCAGACTAGAGCAGAAGATTGGAGAGCCAAACAGAACTGAACAAGACCAGACTGCCTGCCTGTACACTCTCTGCATCTACATGGTTTGTTTTTTTAAGGGACAGGACCCTTGGGTATCTAGGGTTTATCTGATTTCAACCAACATAAAAAAACCCAACAATTATGTGTCTTATTAGATGCTCTGTATGTGCTTCCTTGACCGAGTCCTACACTCCGCAACTTGTTGCTCTTGCTGCTAGCACCGCAGGTTTTATACAGGTCTACCTTTTGCCCCTGGGTTTTGCACAATTTCAGTGCTGAAAAGTATGTTTGAACCAACCCTTCTCACTAAAAAATAACATTAATTGTGATTTTCTTTGTTTTGCCTGGACTAAGGTACCTCACTTTCAAGAGGTACCTCCCTTTGAAGCTGTGTACAGGAACCCTGGCTGCTATCACCACAAACATGGTGCATGAGGTGTGTTACAGAACAGAAACAGGTGACATTAGATGAAATGAGTATTATGAATTTCAGCCTTAAAAACACCTCTGAAAACAGTTAAAAGGCACTGAAAGCAATAAAATATTAACCATTGGCAGTTTTAAGAAGGTAAAGCGTGTCCTTTGGGAAATGCTTGTGATGCCACAGCCTCACCTTATGCACGATTTCCTACCTCTCACTTCCTTCCTCATTAGGTTGGCATTAGGATAAAAGAGCAGAATGGGTCAGGAGGTCCCATTCCAAGTAATTAGAGAGTTGCTTCTTTTATCTACGTGCACCTTGTTGCAGTGTATCAGTGTCAGCCAGGTTAATTGGAACTTTAATACATAATTGATGCTAATTTATGGCCCTTTTTGTTCCAGGATGCTCGTGCAGACCCCAAAGCCAGGATACAGTTTTCTTGTTATTAATTATATACTGAAAGCCAATATCCCATGGGAGGAGACCCACAACTTATTACAGTCACATAGCTGCCCCAAACCCCTTTACTCACAAGTGTTTCATGGTTTTTTAAAAAGCACCTGCTTAGCCTCAGCATAAAACAAATGTAAATGTTTATTTCTGCTTCCACCAGTCAACTTGCTCAGCTCAATGGAAGCGCTCCTCAATTGTGCCACAGTGAGCAGGGTGGAACTTCAACTCTGTAGCTGGCACTTTCCTCCTCAAATTGACAAAATACCTGTGAAGAGATAAGTTCTATCACTGACTTTAAAGACTGAAGTTGGGACTATGCATTGCTTTTAAAGGTGGATACTCCTGAGAAGGAAACACCTTTAAAAAGCAAATGGGAGCTGTGCACCTTTAAGGAACATCATTTTCACTGTCTGGGTTGTCTTGGGGGGTAGCATCTTTCCCCAAATAGCAATATTTGGTGTAGCTGGAGAACTGAGTTTCTCACAGTGACATTTCATCTCAGGCACTTGGGAGCCTGAAACTTTTTCCTCCAATCTAACTGTCCCAAATGTCCACAGCAGAATGAGCTCTCAGGTGACCTATGGGAATCATAGACAAGGAGTGCAGTTTATTTCCATGAGTAGTCCATTTTAAACTCCTCTCTCTAGGTGTATAAAGGAAAAAGGAGAGTTGCTCCAGAGAAGTCCTCATGGTCTTTTCTTTGTTGCTTTTTTTATCTCTTTCCTGTCCTTTTTTTGTCCATGTGAGCTCACAAATGTATATTAACACACGTTGTTATTCAGACTACTGCTCCTATTGAGTGAAGCAATGCTGCTCACAGAGACACACTTAGGGGTTTGCAGGAATGGAACTGAGTATTCCCAACACTTTGTATTATTCCCTTCCTCACTCTGCCTCTAAGAGGACACGTGCACCAGCCACAGAGAGAAAAATCAATCACTGTAAACAGTGAGGTTTGCACACAATAGAATGTCCAGACTCTGATACTCCAGCTGTTCACAGTGTTAATCAGCTGGAGCTGTGATAAGTACTTAAAATATTTAAAGTTCTTTACAGTGAAAGTGGTAAAATACTGGAAGAGGTAACCCAGGGATATGGTCGAGGTCCCATCCCTGGAGACATTAGAGATTAGACTCGATGTGACCCTGGGCAGTCTGATCTAGTTGGAGACATCCCTGCTGACTGCAGGGGGATGGACAAGATGACTTTTGAGGGTCCCTCCAACCCGAGGCAATCTGTGAATCTATGGTGAGCAGAAAAGGTATCAGGGAAAGTGTGGGTCAGTCTCCAGTTCTCATGTAAGATAGGGAACTGCTGAAGAAAATCACAGGAGGTGTAGGATGGCAAATTCATTCCCTTTTCTTTATGGTCTGCAGGTCTCAGGCTCAGTGTCCATGGGCTTTCAATGCTTGTGTAGGTGAAACATGAGGAATACTTTTCCCTCTTGTCAGTTAAGATGAGATTCCAGTCAGATTTTCTCTTAAAAGGATTCTTCTAACACCTAAGAATAGCAGAGGTTGAACAAACAGTATGAAGGCATCAGATGTCCCTGTTGAGACATGCTCAAAATCATGCCATTTCTGGGGTTCAGGATGGTCCCAGGAGCACGCTGGAAGTTCAGCCTGCCAGCTACTTGAACTGGTTAGATCCCATGGGCATGCACTTGGTTCACCCTTTAACTTGCTCCTCAGCTCGTTTTGTTCTCAGCAAAGCAGATGTGGCACAACAAGATAACATACCTGTAGTGGGATATGCTGGAACATGAAACAACATGCGTCAGGTTTCTTCTGAACCTTCCTGAGATCAGGTACCAGTCAAAATGAGGTCATGTTAATTATCAATGATTAATTAATTAGATGATTGTTGGACACACAAATTCAAAGATTAAATAGCACTCTTGATCAGTGTCTGTGACCTAGAAGAAAAATGAAGATTTGTAAGTTGAATGAATGGAAAGATTCCATTTCAAATTTCCAAGATTCCAGATTCCAAATTTCAACTACTCATATGACATTTGTGCAGCATTTCAGAGAGCTGCCAGTGATGGGGTGAAGTAGCATCCCAGCTCAGCCTTGGGAAAGGTGGCAAACAATGAAGGATCATTCTTCTGTCCAGGTCAACCTGGACAGGCTGCAGAGCTGTGCCCAGGCCAACCTCATGACATTCAACAAGGCCAAGTGTAAGGTCCTGCACCTGGGTAGGCACAATCCCAAGCACAACTCCAGGCTGGGTGGGGAATGGCTGAGAGCAGCCCTGAGGAAAAGGACCTGGGGGTCTGGGTTGATGAAAAGCTCAACATGAACCTGCAGTGTGAGTGCAGCCCAGACAGCAACTGAGTGCTGGGCTGCAGCAAGAGTAGTGTGGGCAACAGGGCTAGGGAGGGGATTGTGCCCCTTTGCTCTGCTCTTCTCAAACCCCACCTGCAGTCCTGTGTGCAGTTCTGGAGCCCCCAGCACAGGAAGGACATGGAAGTGTTGGAGAAGGTCCAGAGGAGGCCACAAAGATGCTCAGAGGGCTGCAGCAGCTCTGCTATGAGGACAGGCTGAGAGAGTTGGAGCTCTGCAGCCTGCAGAAGAGAAGGCTTCCAGGAGACTCCCAGTATCTGAAGGGGGCCTGCAGGAAGGCTGGGGAGGGACTATTGACAAAGTCTTGCAATGCCAGGACAAGGGGCAATGGGTTTGAACTGGCAGAGGGGAGATTTAGACTGGATGTTAGGAGGAAGTTGTTTACAGTGAGGGTAGTGAGACACTGGCACAGGTTGCCCAGGGAGGTTGTGGCTGCTCCCTCCCTGGAGGTGTTTTCAAGGCCAGGTTGGAGGAGACCTTGAGTGACCTGTGCTAGTGGGAGGTGTCCCTGCCTATGGCAGGGGGTTGGAACTAAATGATCCTTGAGGTCCCTTCCAACCTTACCATTCATTCTATGAGTCTATGACCCTGCATCTTAGAACTTACTTTTTTATTTGACTATATTGCTACTCATGTTTTTGGTTTCTAGATGTCCAATGTGATATATTTTTATCAGGGATAAAGCTATTGAGGGATTTGAGTGTTGTGCAAAGCTAGTCTGTCCCAGCAGCATGTGCCCAGTTATCCCACGTGGACTCTCCTGCTGATGCTGCCAGCTGATTTGGTAGGGGACCTGTAGGACAGAGTGATGCTGATCAAATTGAAGACAGCATTGATCACAGGAGGCAAGACACAGACATTAGGATGGGGATGTTTTGGCAGCAGCAAAGTCCTTTTGGTCAGATCTGCTGTGCTCAATGATGCCTCATGTTCTGCAGCTCTGTATATCCTAGGTCCCTGTGCTGGTTTGAGGCTAATTGGAATATTTTAATAGAGAAAATTACACTCTAGGCTGTGAAAGGAAAACATCATGATGTCTACTTCACTCATACGCTTGCTGGAGAATTGTTTGGGAACACTAACCAAAACAATAGATAAGTCAGTCTCTCTCTGGCTCTTGCTGGAGCAGGAGCTGCTGGTGGGATCTAGCAGTTTCTGGGCTCTGGCTCCTTTGCTGATTAATCCTCACTAACCACTTTTCTTCTAACCCTCCTGGCCGATCTTCCTAATTTACCTTGCATGTAAGGCAAACCTTGGGGTGAGGTACAGGGGTGGGGAGAAGGTGGAAGGGTGGTTGGGAGCCCCTCCTGGGGTCTCTGATTTCTGGGAGGGGAGTTGTGTTGCTGTATTACCTTTTACTTGTATATTTCTGTAAATATT
>VWZE01015348.1:47932-62299 GCA_013396675.1 Eubucco bourcierii | reverse complement strand
TGCCAAGGAGATCCCTGAAGAGGCTGAAGTCTGCATTTAACGTTATCAACACTGATGACTAACTTCTGATGCGTACTTAAGATAAATTGGTGGAGGAAAGTTGGAAGACTTTGTTATTTTTGAAAAAATAATGTGTTCATAGAGGAGGAAATACTTTGTCAGCATAGAACTTGTTTTGGATGGACTAAGAACTCTGAAATAATGTCTACATAAGTCATGTAGAATGGATGCAGAATTGCATGNTCTGAAATAATGTCTACATAAGTCATGTAGAATGGATGCAGAATTGCATGCACTGGACAGTGAAAAATTAGGGTTACTGCCTTATTTTAGCTTTCTCTGAATAGCTTTATGTTTGGTCAGTGTTCAGTGCAATGATGGTTAAGCAGAACTTTTCACCTTGTGAAGCAGATCACTGAAGCTAGTGGTATAAAAATTCTCTGAAGTCTTTAGGTTGTAGCTTCCTTTTAGGCTGTACAAATAATAAGGTGTAATTTGCCTATAGGCTTCCATGGTCTTTAAGACTTTTTCTTTCTTTGTTTCCTAAGGATGGGACCATTAAAATAAAGGATCTCACTTCACCTGAATTGATAGGAATAATGGATACATGCTTCTGTTGTTTGGTGAGCATTTCACTGTTCTTAAAGTTAGAGGGTTTTGCTTTCAAAATACAATCCTTTAAACTATTTTTTTGCAAAGAAAACAAGTAGAATTCAAGAGAAACTATTTACTCAACAAATAAATAATAATTTATTGTCGTTTCAATTTATAAATGTTAATTTGCTAGGGTTTTTTTGTTATTCTTTCTTCACCTGGAAGAGAATTGGTAGCATTTTTTAATAATGCAATACACATTTTAAAATTCTTTTTTTTTTTTTTTTAAAATGTGTGATACGTGACTGGTATTTGGTTGTGTTTAAAAGTGAGTATGCAATAACCTACAGCATTTTGTCACTTATTTCTTTATAGCAAATATTGACTGAGCTTTCAGGGGCATTTTGAAGAAAGAGAAGGAAATACCTAAATCGATTTAGAAATTAAATAAATTAATTATCAGATATCTGCTAATTTTGGGGTGGGGTGGTGGAGTGTTTGTTTCATCAGTGAATGAGCCAAGTTATCTTCAGTTACTCTTCAAAATTACATTGTTAGTATTGGTTTTGAAATGTGTTAAAAACCAATGAGTGTACTCCAGGTAGACGTGTAACACAGTCATCTTCCCCACTACCAAGTACTAACTTTGTTGAAGAGACATTGACCCTATTAAAAATCTGATTGTACCATGTTTTATGGTGTTTAAAGATAGAAGTAATTGTTTTTAATTGCTGATTCCCCTAGAAACATAGAAGTAGGAGAAAGAGTGGATTGTGAAAAAAACTCGAAATTCTTGAAGAGAACCTGGAGAATATTGCCGAATTGTTTCACAGTCACTTGCATTTTTCATTTGGTATTTATATGAAGAAAGCTTATAAACCTAATTGTCTTTTGACTTCTGGTCATGTCTAAGTCACAGAGATTAAACTTGGATTTTTTGAAATTTGTTTATCCAACACCAGAATTTGGTAGTGTTTTAGGGTTTACTACCTGCCACAGCCAGCAGATGGGGCAAGGTTAAAGGCTGAGAGACCACCTGTTGCTTTTTTTTGCTAGAAGGAAGACTGTCATGGTGGGGACTTTAGCAGTGACTCACTGAAGCACAGTAAGATGGAAGAAGAATGGAAATTAAAAAATGGAGACTTAAGTGTCACAAGTAAAACTTTCACTTTTCTTTTCCCTAGATTACATGGTTAGAGGGACATTCTTTGGCACAGACAGTGTTCACTTGCCTTTATATTCACAATCCAGACTTCATAGAAGATCCTGCTATGAAGGCTTTTGCTCTTGGGATCCTAAAAATCTGTGATATCGCCAGAGAAAAGGTTAACAAGGCAGCTGTTTTTGAGGAGGTATGTGTTACTCTTGTGGTTTAATTTCTAACGTGCATAGGCTCCATAACACAAATAAAGCAGTATATTAGAGATACTTGTTATTTTAATTCAGACATACCATAGGAGCAGCAGTGCATCCTCCCAGAAACATTATAATTGATCTCTTTAAAATGCAGCTTTCTTCAATTAAGCTTTATCATGCTCTGCTCTATATTTTGCTTGAGTATTGGAGTCACATAAACAGTGTTGCTCGTGAAGCAATCCACGTCTTGTGGATAACCGTTTGAAATCAGTTTTACTGGTGGTTTTCTTCCTGCTTAATTTAAAATTTTTCTGCTTTAGATAACTATGATTGTCTTTTGTCTGAAATGTTTGTATGACAATGGAATCAGCCTTGTTTTCTGTGTCTTGAAGGGCAATTTTTCCTTGAAGCTTAGACAAGTCGCTTCCTACTGATCTAAAATCACTTAAAAGTGCTTTGCATCCATAGTTCTGATGGTTTGATAGGGTGGCACTTTATGAAAATATGAATGGAATACTGATGTTAAGGACAAATATAGGCTGAGGAGTCTTGAGAAGGTGTCAGGTGACAAGAAACTCAATATGAGCCCACAATGTGATCTTGCAACCCAGAAGACCAACCATGTCCTGGGCTGCATCAAAAGAAGTATGACCAGCAGAATGAGGGAAGTGATTTTCCCCTTCTAGTTGGCTCTCATGGGGCTCAGTCTGGAGTACTGCATCCAGTTCTGGTGCCCCAGCATAAGAGGGTAATTAGTTGCTGGAGTAGGTCCAGAGGAGGGCCATGAAAATGATCAGAGGGATAGAGAGCTTCCTATATGGGGACGGACTGTGAGAGTTGGGGTTGTTCAGCTTGGAGAAAAGGAATGCTCTGAGGACAACCTATAGCAGCATTTCAAAATATCAAAAGGGCCTCGAGGAAAGCAATGAAGGGACTTTCCACAAGGGCTTGTAGTGACAGGATGAGAGGGAATGTGTTGAAGCTTGAGGAGGGCAGATTTGGACTAGATATTAGGAAGAAATTCTTTACAGTGAGGGTGGTGAGACACTGGGAACAGGTTGCCCAGGAAGGTTATGGATGCCCCTCTGTGGTGGTGGTCATGGCCAGATTGGATGAGGTCTTGAGCAACCTGGTCTAGTGGAAGGTGTTCCTGCCCATGGCAGGGGAATTGGAACTATATGATCTTTAATGTCCCTTGCAACCCAAACCATTCTATGAATCTATAAACTTATGTGGAAAATAATTACCACCAGCTGGATTTGAGTGGAAAAGTCAGTATTCATTTGTTCAGAATAAAACCAGACTGTTAGACTTAGTGTAAGTAAACACCCTACAACAACAACAACTTCTTCCTGAGAAACAAAAGGCAAAACCAAAGAAACAACCCAAAAAAAATTTGGAAAATAACCAAAGCTGTACCAACCAAACCCCAGTTTGAAATTGTAACTAGTGCTGTTTGTATTTCACTACATACTGTTTCTGTGATTTTTATTTTTTTTTTTCTTCTTTTTTAGGAAGATTTTCAGTCAATGACTTACGGATTTAAAATGGCCAACAGTGTGACAGATCTTAGAGTTACAGGTACAGTTTATGCTTCCTCTGTATCTGTCCCATCGCTCTTTTCTGATTTTGAGCATGGTGGTTACTTCCAAACAAGCTTAATGAATTGGTAGGAATCTTGCATGTTAATGGCCTCCGTTGCCTGCCTCCCTTGCCTGCCTCCCTTCTTATCGATTTTGCTGGCTTGTTTTTTTAAAAAAAGAGATTTTGCATTCTTTTTCAGTGAAGAAAAGATTCAGCTGTTTATTAAATGCCTAAGAAAAGGACTGCTTTTAGATATCCCAACCAAATATCTGGGCTCATTGAGCTTATCCAGGACTAAGGAGGATACAAACCACTGGAAAGTGCACATCTTGCATTCTCCTTCTCTGCTTCACAGTTCGTTGTGGTCTAAATGGATTGCTTTCGAAGAAAAAGCAAACAAGTAGTTCTGAAGCTGTGAAAAATACGTTCAGTTTTTAGGCACATACATAAGTATGTGTGTTAGTCTTTTGCACTATTTCTGATACATGCTTGGGCTTTCAGTTGACTCGTGTTTAGAAAATTTGTGAACACCTTAGTTTCAGATCAGTCTGTCTATACTTGGACTATATATGTCTACTGTTGCAAGACAACTCTGCTATCATTTACAAAACCATTTATTTTTTGTCTAGTCTTTGCCCAGTGGGCATGCAAAGCACTTCAAAACTTGATTTCCCCATAAGCCTTTTTCACTCGAGTGGTGTAAGTGTACCTAGTAATGCATCTCAGCTTTTAATTGTACTGCGACTTTTCCAGGTATGCTAAAAGATGTGGAAGATGACTTACAAAGACGAGTGAAGGTATTTTTCTCATATTTGTCTTGCAAATGATACTTGAAGTGCACTTAACACAAACTGGCAGGATTAGATCATAAAGGGTGTGGTGTGAGTTTGTGTCATGAAATGGTGGGGTGTTTTAGATGAACTGCTGTAGAAGTTTGTGTAACATGCTGGGTTGTTGCCTTCTAGCTAAAGATGCTGAAGTCTGTGGGCTTTTTCTGAACACTTTAGCAGTTTCTTCAACTATTACTAGGTGGAATCTTAATGTATAAGATAAGAGCTGAAGTGTAGAAAGTATATACTCTATGATGTTCAAGAAGTCAGTCTTCGTTTACCACAGTTTACAATATAAAATGTTTGCACAATTTTCTTGCCAATTCTCTTAGTGGTCTTGAGGTCTCAGTACTATAGGAGAGTCTTGAATCACTCAAGTACCTGCATTATATATAAAGAAGTTTTGATCTTGAGATCTGATTTTTAGGGTTATGCAACAGATTCTGGAGGGGGTTAAGGGATTTTATGAGTAGCTTCCCTTTAAAATTTTTAATAAAGTATTTGAAATTCCTTTTCCTTCTAGAGCACTCGAAGTCGACAAGGAGAAGAGAGAGATCCAGAAGTTGAACTTGAAGTAATTAATTGGTTTTTTTTTTTTTTTGTTTGGTTGTTTTTTCTCAATTTTATGGATTGGTACATATTTACATTAATCAGTAGTTAAGTGCATGTGATAAATGTGTGTTACCAGTGCTGCTACTACTGTCATAATCAGAGCTTCTCTGAACATGGCCCTGAGCAAATCCCAGACTAGTGGGTAGGCTTTTATGGTTTGAAGGGGTGGAGTTCTGGATCTGTCACCACAGCAGAGTAGTGATGCTGCTGCAATTCTGCCATTTATGCACCTACCTGTCACATGTCAAGAAAAACCTATTACCAAACTAGATGCTCCTTATCATGTACCTTCTTCCCTTGGTTCCTTCCCAGCAGCTTTTACTGCTGAAAGCCTCACTGTCAAAGAAGGTAGAAAGAGAAGGTGAAAGCATTGTAACTCCTTATAGGAAAAGTGGTCATCGATCTAGTTGACAGTGGTTGATATCCTCAGAAATTACTTTCAACGTAGATCTCCAGTAAGGAGGAGGGGAAAATGGTTTAATTTTACTTCAGATTTGAGTGGTATTTGTACAGCACAGCTTTACCTAAAGTACCTTGATGTTTCTTGTGTTAGTGCTTTTCTGACAGCAGCATATATTTCTTCTGTAATTTCTAGTACTTCTCTTTCAGACTGGTAATAGATGCCACATTTCTTAAGACCAGAGACCACACTTCAGTTACTGATCTGTAGTAGATTTTTAAATAAGCTTCAGGGTTTAATGCATATTGCTTAGTAACTTACAGTGTACTCCTCTTACAGCATCAACAGTGTTTAGCTGTGTTCAGCAGAGTGAAGTTTACCAGAGTGCTACTGACTGTTCTCATAGCATTTACAAAGAAAGAGGTATGTTCATTGGTGTTTCTGTGTTCTCACTCTGGTCCTATGAAATACACAGTTTTCATTCTTTTAAGATCAGATAGTTACAGTGTCTGCACATGTGAGTCGGTGTTGATACAGGTAAAGCATTCAGTAAGGCCTTACAGTGACAACCATTCAATTTTCATTAATTTTTATAGAAAACACCAGGAAGGCTGGTAGCTGGTGGTATTATGGCCTTGCAGGGAGACAGGATTCGTTCTAGAATGCTTAAAGAAAAATACTTAAACGTGGTTTGGATTACTTCTTTCTTCCCACACAAATTAACTTTTCTGAAGTTCGGTTCCCTTCTGTGGAGTAACCTGACATTGTACAGTGTTTTGTCCATCTCTGGAGAGTAATTGACTTTTCCTTGAGTATGATACTAAATTTGTGTCTGGTGTTCTTGGGGCTGAGAAAAGGAATGTAGCAGCTTTCCGTGCCACTTACCTGCTTTTTGTCAATGTAAGCTTTCCTAATAGTTGATGCAGGAAGAGGTAGAATTACAGTGTCACATAAGACAAAACTTTTGTTTGATCAGCTTTTTCTTTATATGAGGATAAAGGTGTCTGTTGCACATCATTATTTCAATTTTCATGAAGAAATAAAGCTTCTTGCTTAAGTGGTATGGAGTCTTTCCTGCATACTCTACAATTCAAAGGACCTTGATTAAACGGTTATCAGCAAGTATTACTGCTAAATGCCAGAGGCTGAAAGTCATTGCATTCTGAGTATAACAGTTAATTTGTACCAGAAATCAAACTGTGGCATAGAAGTGATCTACACCCATGAACAACCGAAATCTGTGTCAGCCGCTGTAAGTTAATTATGCAAAATTACTTAGTGTCACTGCAGTTTGTTTAAGTATTTTACATCATGGACTATTTGTTTCTTTCAGTAGATTTGTGGATGTCACCATACACTATGCAGAGCTACAGATCTTGTTCAGTTTCTATTACATCTTCAGGGTGTTCTAAAGATACACTTTTTAAAATTTTTTGTTTCCTAGAAGAAGTTTCAGTTTGACTTGATTTCAATTATTTGAAGTTCCACCAGGAAGTGTTACTTCAGTATTTCTTGAACAAGATTTTGTAGTTCACAGAGAGCTATTTCAAATGGCACTCACTTTCCTAACAGATTTAGATTCATAGGAGAACAGAAAATTTACCATGTCAGCAGGTTGTGAGTCAAGATTACTAATGGGTGGGTATCTGCTATCTTCTGATGTTATATAGTGGTTTCACTTCAGTTGATTCAGTTGTGGTTTGCCCATAGTCTCAAGAATTCTGCATTTTCTCATTTTTTGGGTTTTTTTCTTCTTTGCAGTGCTGCCTCATTTGGCAGAAAAGTTTTGTTGTGTGTTTTGCCTTCCCCTTGCCAAAATCAAAAGTAGAAGACTTGCATGTAGAGCATACTAGGATTACAGCTGTAATTAAGGCTTGCCTTACACAGCGAGAATTAGTGTGAAATGTGTGTATAGATACATAAAACATAAAGAACACTTTTTCACACAAAAATGTTGGCTATTTTATTTTCAGAATTGGTTGTGTACAAACATTAGAATCCTAGTAGCACTTTATTTTCGACTCTGGCATTAATCCTATTGTCAAAATAGGTTGGCTCATAATGTGAGAAACTCTTACCTGCCTTTTAGATGAGTGCAGTTGCAGAAGCTCAGAAACTAATGACTCAAGCAACTGATTTGCTTTCTGCCATCCACAATTCATTGCATCATGGCATCCAGGCACAGAATGATACCACTAAAGGAGGTGTGTATGAAATGTTGCTATTTTTTTTCCTTTCTTAAATAAGTTGTTGTTCTGACAGCAATACTGTCACTTGAAAGACAGGGCTAGTGTGAACTTTCAGTTAATTGGATTGCACTTCCAATCAGCCGTTTTTACAATAAGGAGCACCACCTGACTGCCTGCACGGGTTTGTACTGAGGTGCCAAGGTTTGGTTACCAAGAAGGTAACCTCCCTCTGGCTACAGCCACCCTTCTACAACTACCCGAAGGGTGGTTGTAGCCAGGGGGAGGTTATCTTCTTCTCTCAGGCAACCAGCACCAGAACAAGAGGACACAGTCTCAAGTTACACCAGGGGAAGTTTAGGCTGGAGGTGAGGAGAAAGTTCTTCCCTGAGAGAGTCATTGGCTACTGGAATGGGCTACCCAGTTTGGTGGTGGAGTCACCGTCCCTGGAGGTGTTCAAGGCAGGTTTGGACGTGGCACTGGGTGCCATGGTCTAGTCTTGAGGTCTGTGGTGATGGGTTGGACCTGATGATTGTTGAGGTCTCTTCCAGCTCTGGTGGTGGGGATACTGTGTAGTTGGTTTGGGTTTTTTAAACAGTAATCATTGTCTCAGTTGGATGGTTAGTGTCTCTGGAATTTAAATGTCAGTTAGTGAGTTCATCTTGGCTATTAATTTATTTGGTATTATACTTTCAAGATTGGAATTCTGAAAACACACCTTATATGCCACTTTTCTCTCTCTTTCCCTTCACTAGATCATCCTATTATGATGGGCTTTGAACCACTTGTTAATCAGAGGTTGCTACCTCCTACTTTCCCTCGATATGCAAAAATAATTAAAAGGGAGGAAATGGTCAATTATTTTTCCAAACTAATAGACCGAATAAAAACTGTATGTGAAGTAGTCAACTTAACTAATCTTCACTGCATACTGGTAAGCATGAATGTTTCTTATTTATAACCAAAAATAAGATACTAAAATATAACTTGCAAAAACCATTTCATGATACATGCTTTTGCTCACTGGAGAAAAGTGAGCTGTCTGTGTAAATCTGCTGGTGTTACTCGTTACTGTGCACAATGTCAAAATTTGCTATCTTTCCTGATACATAATATTTGTCTTTTTTTAACAAAGACCTTTTTTCCTCTCAAACCTCTTATTTTTTCTGTAGTCTCTTAAATAATTATACATGTTAGTGGTGAAGTCTAAGCAAATTTATTTCCTTGTAACTCACTCTTTGGTTGGAGAGCTGCAGCAACCAGAGAATTGATTTTCTTGCTATATTCCCGTTTTATTTTTTTTTATATTCACTAAGCAGTGCTCTGCATATGCCTTGAACACAACAGAGCAATTAATAAATACTTGTTTAAGTGTGTAATTCCTGAATAGCATGTGCTTAAGTTCTTTCCTTCGTGATATTTTCAGTTAGTGTCTGCATTTGCTAGAAGAAACTAAGTAATTTAGACCATGCAGGCCTTCAGTGACTGAGAAAAGTGCCACAGTTCCATCATTTCCAAGGTCAAGCAAAAATCTTGTCCTCTCAGTATTCCTGTTAGTTAGAACAGTGTTCCAGGATGCATCTGGTATTAGTTAAATCTTGTACTTTTATTCTATACCTGGTTCAGTTATGTTGTGATCTTCGCAGTTTCAGTATCTTTTCTTCTATACTATCATACTTGTTGCATCCAGAGAAGAAAATTCTGAAACCTTTTGTTCTGTTAAGTAATTGCAGAGAAAAAGTAGATTTTTGGCTTCATAAGTTCTGTTTTGTTCAAATCATTCATGCTTTGTAAGTTTCGTAAGCTATATACTCTGTGTGTACAAAATACAGGTATATTTACATAATTATATAAAACAAGTGCAAATGCATGTGTGTGTGTAAAATTGTCTCTATATATCTGTTTCTCATATTAAACTGAATTGGGTTTTTTGTCTTTCTGAACATAAATCAGGATTTTTTCTGTGAGTTTAGTGAGCAGTCACCGTGTGTTCTTTCAAGATCACTGCTACAGGTAAGTCCTAATCTATCCCTTTGAATAAAATACTTATGTATTCGTTATAGATTCATCCTGTTTCAAATATGTAAATCACTGGGATCTCATTTAATGATATATGGAGAGATACTTAGGTATATGGAAGCTGATGTTCTGTTGTAATTTGTTTACAATAATTTTAAAGTGTTGTTTAGATATCATTAGTACATGCCAATTGAAAACATGCCATAAAGCTGTGCACATAGTTTTATGTTCTTCCTATGTTGTCTTATCTTAGGGCTGGTGTTCGTATTCATCCCTCCCTCTTCAGGCTGTGGTTTGTGTATACACTGCCTCTGCTGCTACCATAGTGAAAACTGATGGTTAGAGCAGAACAGGACACTGCTTTTCTTCTCACAGCTTTAATTACTTTTAAAGCATATTGTGCTGTGGAAGGTATTAATTCAAAGTGAAATATACTTTTACTTACAGGAAGGTTTGATTTCAGCTGGGTGTCCCTGGACATCAGAATTCATTATATTTGATCTACGTAGAGCTGATGGAAAATGACTATTGGCAAGCAAAATGTTTTCATAGACTGTGTATCCTCATTTTCCACTGTGTGTGTTAGTGTAATCCCTGTGGGTGCCTGGCTGCAGAGGTTTTTTTTCCAGCCACTGGAGAACCATATAAGAAATGGACACAGGACTCATGGTGGAGGGAAGTGAAAGGAGTGCACCAGACGTGACCTGATGATGACCATGAAAGTAGTAGCATCTGTAGGAGTTGAAGAAAATCCACATTAGCCATAAGATTTACTGTTGTCTGCCTCTAGGAAAACCACATAATCTATTTTGTGTTAATCATGAGAAAAGTCTGTCTGAGTAACCATCTTTAGAGTCCAGGAAATATAATACTTTTTCATGCATTGTTTTCTGCAAGAACTGTATTTTGTGTCATGGGAATACCACGGAAGTGACAGATCTCAGCATACCTTTATCTATGAATTCTTAATGCCATCTTACAAGTTTCTAACATAGTATAAGTTCTCTAAGAGCTTTCCGTTAGTAAGTTCTAAAGCGTTACTTTTAACTTCAGATATGTTTCTAAAAACATATTTTCACTTCCAGACAACTTTTCTGGTAGATAACAAGAAGGTGTTCGGTACCCACCTCATGCAAGACATGGTAAAAGATGCTTTAAGGTCTTTTGTCAGTCCTCCAGTGCTTTCTCCAAAGTAAGTGGAACCTCAGTGTACTTGGATGTGTTTACATGTTTAATGGAACAATATTTCTGCTTAGAAAAGAGCAGACATAAGATGTTTTTGTACTTACTGGTGCTTGTGTATGAAAGAGTCTTTTGCTGTTGCTGCCCTTGTTTAATTTTGTGCTACACACAAGTGGTATTTATAAAAACATGAGTGGTGTGTATTATTTCCCTTTAGGTGTTGCCTGTATAATAATCACCAGGCGAAGGACTACATCGATTCCTTTGTGACACACTGCGTTCGGGTAAGCCTTCTTTCCAGTTACAGCATGATTGTGTGCCTTGTGAGCACTTTCAAAAGTTTGCTGTGTTTGAAAATGAGACCTGGTGTTCTTAGGCACTTGAGGTGAAGGCAAAGTTGCAGATGTTGGCCATCTTAAAACGGTAACACTTTTAAAAACCTCAGTATAATTACTGCTGTTTGTTTCGTACGGTATGCTTCCAGATTTTTCAGTGACATTTTGCTTTATTAGAAATCTGCATTTCTTTACAAGGTATGTCCATGTCATAAAACAAATTATTTTTATGTCTCTTGAGTTCAGATTTCTTTTAATTGTTTTAAAAGATTCAATTATGAATGCAGCACAATGGAAATGTAAGAAAATCATAGAATCACAGAATCATTTGGGTTGGAAAAGACCTGTGAAATCATTGAGTCCAACTATTAACCTAGTACTGCCATGTCCACCACTAACCTAGTTTCCTAAGCATTACATCTACACACCTTTTAAATACCTCCAGTATACTGACATAACCACTTCCCTGGGCAACCTGTTCCAATGCTTGACAACCTTTTTGGTGAAGAAATTTTTCCTAATAGCCAGTCTAAACCTTCCCTGGCACATCATGAGACCATTTCCTCTTCTTCTATTGCTTGGTTTGTGAGCAGAGACCAGCATTCACCTTGCTGTAACCTCTTCTCAAGAAGTTGTAGAGAACAGTAAAGGCTCCCCTCAACCTCCTTTTCTTAGAATCATGGAATTATTAAGGCTGGAAAATAGCTTTAAGATCATCAAGCCTAACTAAAACCTAATTACTGTGACCACTAAACTCTATCCTGAAGTGCCACATCTACACGGTTTTTGAATGCCTCTAGGTGTGGTGACTCCACCACCTCCCTTGGGCAGTCTGTTCCAAAGCCTCACCACTTGCTCAATAGTTTTTTCCTAATGTCATAACAGTCCTGTGGCTTCCAACTCCTGCTGTTTGCTATGTACATTGGTGTAGAGGCCCTTCAGCTGGGTTGCCAATGTGTACAGCATCCCTCAGGGCAACAGGTTGAAGGCCTTGATATATTGTCCTACCACTTGTCAAGATCATCTTTATATTATTATGCTCATCCCCCTATTTAAAGCCCTGTCAGTCATCCCAATTTCTTGGGCAAAGACCCTCTTCCACCTTTGAGAAAGGTGTGTCCTAGATTAAACAACCCCAGTTCCCTCATCTGCTCCTCATAAGCCTTTCAGGTGTAGACCCCTCTCTAGCTTTGTTGCCCTTCTTTGGACACACTGCAGCAGCTCGATGTTCCTGTAGCGAGATGCCCAAAACTGAACACTGTTTGAGGTGGGACCTCACCAGAACCAAGTGCAGGGGTACCATCACTCCCTTACTCCTACTGGCCACGCTATTTCCAATACAGGCCACAATGCTGTTGGCCTTCTTGGCAACATAGATATGTGGATTTAGGCATAGGAAATATTTCTTCATGCATTCTGTTCACATTCCCAGAAGCTGCTCATTCAATCTCATGTTGACTTAAGTAGAGAGAAATGGACTCCAGAGAGCTAGCTTGCCTGCCTGCTAGGTTGCACTCTGAAGGGAACCATAAGGAACCCATCTCCTAATATTGTTGTATAAAACAGGTGCCTAAATAGGTGCCATAGTATTTATCTTGTAGTTTCAAAGTTGGTTTAAAATTTTAAAACTATGCTTGGTTTCTTTCAGCCGTTCTGTAGCCTGATTCAAATTCATGGACACAACAGAGCTCGCCAGAGAGATAAACTGGGTCACATCCTTGAGGAATTTGCGACCCTCCAGGATGAGGTACTGTCCTAGGCAGCAGACCAGCAAGCATTTCTTTCCACGTATATTTATACAAGAGTGTGGTATGTGGTACAATATTCTACATTAATGAAGTAGCTCCTCTGTTTGTCCTAAAATCTTTAGGACAAGGATTCCTCAAATGCAGCCCATGAAGTCTGTAGGGTGCATCCAAAGACTTTGTTAGATCTGTTGAACGTAGTATTACATTTTTTTTAAGATAGTTTTGTCCAAGAAAGTAGACTTCAGGGAAAGCTGCTACGCTGCCTCTGATTTAATTACAATTCCACTACCTGTAGGCTCTATCCTACTTGTAACTGTCAGTCTGCAATATGCAGGTGGGGAGAGATGGGTGAGCCATGCTTACAGGATTCCTTTGAGAAGTCAGTATTTTAGCCTTTTAAGATGTAAATTGCAAAACTTTATTCAGTTCTTGTTAAGAATTTTTTTCTGGCAGACCTTGGATTGTGCTGCAGTCAAATCTTTATCCCGTCTGTTACTTTGCTCTCTCTTTCAACAGGCAGAGAAAGTAGATGCAGCACTCCATAGTATGTTACTGAAGCAGGAACCACAAAGACAACATTTGGCTTGCTTGGGCACCTGGGTCCTATATCATAACCTTCGTATTATGATACAGTATCTTCTGAGTGGCTTTGAGTTGGAGCTTTACAGTATGCATGAATATTACTACATATATTGGTAAGAGGCTGCTTTATTGAAAGTTTTTTGGGGGAGGGATACTTCCACAGCTATAATTGCAAGTATTTAAGGGGGAGACTTCAGTGATGAGATTTTGTTTTATTTTTTAAAATCTTGATCAAGCCTTTTTAGCACAGTATTTAGTGTACCTATCCATAAAATTGCAAGTGGAGTTTAAAAAAAAGAACTGTTTGGTCTCTCTTCTGGATTTACTGAATAGTATACTCTTTTCTGAAATAGTAATTTGCTCTCTACTTAGTTTCTAAAACCAGTATCTTCTTGGGACAGTGAATGGACTATAATGCAAATTTTAACAGACAAGAAAATGCTAGAGGAAAGAATTTTTCTTTTGTTCTTTTCCATCTTTGTAGTACTAAGACAAGTCTTGTTGATCTCTTTTTTAAATAATCTTCAGAGTTTTCTTTTATGACTGTAATCTGAGAGTTCACTAGTGAAATTCTGTGTCATCTTCTGTGAGCATGCTTCAAGTCACAGCTGCTTTTAATGAAAGTGATGGCACTATATGGAGTCAAAGTGCTTCTCATTTTTCCACTTCCATTCACATTATCTGTCATAGTGGGTGGCTTGTACCAAAAGAGAAATTATTATAGATGGTTCATTTTTGGTTCAGCATGTAGAGGTCTGATGTTGAACCTTCTGATGTCGAAGTGCTTCTGCACTTTGGTATTTTGTTGTTGGTTGAATTTGGTTAGGGTTTGGGGGGTTTTTTGTTGTTGTTGTTGTTTATTTTTTGTGTGTGTGGGTGTGGTTTTTTTGGTTGGTTGGTTGTTGGTTTTTTTTTCTAGAAGGCTACCCATAAGCTCTA
>VWZE01015348.1:32596-47307 GCA_013396675.1 Eubucco bourcierii | reverse complement strand
CTCAATTTCTGGAGAAACAAATTCTAGTGGAAAATTGTAGTGATTTTGAAATAAGAAGAAACTTAGACTTCACTTCTTAAACATATAAGAAACCTGTGTAATTTGAGCTGTGGCTGAATCTGTACAGAGTCTTGTTTATAAAAAAACAAAAGCATAAACAAACAAAAATAAAAACCAGAGCACAGACTAATCTGTTGGTATCCACCATGCAAAACAAAGTTTTAGCTGCCCTGAAAATTGTTCTTTGCTATCTTTGAGTAAAAGGCTTGGCACTCCATGAGGATGTGTGTGTTCTGAACATATTTTACACTGTATTACGTAACACCTACATGTTCCTTTTACTGTAGGTATCTATCAGAGTTCCTCTATGCCTGGTTAATGTCAACACTGAGCCGAGCTGACAGCTCTCAAATGGCAGAGGAGAGAATAATGGAGGAGCAACAGAAAGGCCGTAGCAGTAAGAAGACAAAGAAAAAGAAAAAAGGTATCTAGGTAGAGAGTGTTAACTTGGGCTTTTTTATTTTCTCTTTCGTGCAACCATGTAGAATTATAGTTTGAACTTTGTAGAATCAACGCTGATGTGGGTAGGAAAAATGTTCTGAAGTTTAAATAAAAACTTTACACTCAGCCTTCATTAAAAAAAACTTATCCACCGAATAAGAATTTCCCTTTTTGTTTCCTTACTTTTAAATAGGTACTTTAGGAAAAAAATCTAAATTATTTTTGTTCAGAGCTTCAGCAGTTGTATTTTGTGTTATATCCTATGAGGTGTAATTAACAGTTGCAGACTAATTCCCTTCAAAAAATACTTCTTTTCTATAGTCTGTGGTTGCTGCAGAGTGGTTTGGTGGGGTTTTTTTGTGACTAGCTAGATTCAAAGACTAAACTTCCAGTGAATTTCCATAATTTCTCTTGGCTTCAGACTGTTGAGGCATGTTTCTTAATTTTACACTGGTGAGTTGCCCTGTTTTATTTTAGTGGTACTGCTGCTGTGCAAAAGCCCCTTTAGAAACTCATGCTTTCTCTGATGTATGTGCATTTCTGTATCATAGCCTGCTACAAAAAGGCATCCAAACACACTGTCTAAGTAGCATTTAGTATGGGCTTGCCCATGCCTAAGTGTCTTCTAAGACAGCAGTATATTGTGCATAGCTCAGCATTAACATTGCAAGTAAACACAATATAGAAGCTTGCTTTTGATCTTTGCTATTCTCCATCTTTGCTTATTTATCCTTGGGGTCTTATCAAGGATCTTATCAAACAGTTGGGTGTGATTCTAAGAACTTAAATTCCCTTGCTCCTAGAAGTACGGAAAATTACTACTGTCTATTACGCTTTTTAAAGCCAATTGTGGGGCAGTTTGTCAGTAGTTAAACACTGAAAGAGGAGCTTAAGGGAATATTGTCAGGCTAAAAATCTTTAATATTAGGATAAAAATGCTTTAGTCTTAAAAATTTAAAAGACAACATGAAGTAAGCAGACAGGCCTCTCAGCTGCAAGCTTTTAAATCTCGACTACAGTGTTGTATGCAGACATGTTAATAACCATTGGCTGTCTGGGCCACATTATTTCAGTAGTGGCAGTATGGTGTTCATGTGCTTGTTAAGTGTCTCTGAGATAAACAGTCAGGTACTGGGTGAGCAGAAATATTTGTCCATGCTTTTTATGCTTTGGTTTTCTTTCATTATTTTACAATATAGTTGAGTTATGTCACTGAACTGTTTTATTCTGAAATTAATAGCTGTACTTGCATTGAATTAAGAAAAATATTCTTATGTGAAATTTGCAGTTCGCCCTCTCAGCAGAGAGATCACCATGAGTCAAGCGTACCAAAATATGTGTGCTGGGATGTACAAGGTAATTTATTTGTGGTTGTTGAACAGTGGCTTCAGTTTTTTTGTAATAGCAATCAAGCATAGGCTGCCAGTGAGGCTGGAAATCAAGTTTATAATGTGATGTGCTAAATACCTCATTCTCTTCTACGCATCAAGAGCAGTGTGGCCAGCAGGGCAAGGGAGGGGATTCTGCCCCTTTACTCTGCTCTCGTCAGACCCCACCTGGAGTACTGTGTGCAGTTCTGGAACCCTCAGCACAGGAAGGACATGGAGGTGTTGGAGCGGGTCCAGAGGAGGGCCACAAAGATGATCAGAGGACTGGAGCAGCTCTCCTATGAGGACAGGCTGAGAGAGTTGGGGCTCTTCAGCCTGGAGAAGAGAAGGCTTTGAGGAGACCTTATAGTAGCCTTCCAGTATCTGAAGGGGGCCTACAGGAAGGCTGGGGAGGGGTTATTTACAAGGTCTTGCAACGACAGGACAAGGGACAATGGGTTTAAACTGGCAGAGGGGAGATTTAGACTAGATGTTAGGAGGAAGTTCTTTCCAGTGAGGGTGGTGAGGCACTGGCACAGGTTGCCCAGGGAGGTTGTGGCTGCTCCCTCCCTGGAGGTGTTCCAGGCCAGGTTGGATGAGACCGTGAGTGACCTGTACTAGTGGGAGGTGTCCCTGCCTATGGCAGGCATTTGGAACCAGATGATCCTTGAGGTCCCTTCCAACCTTACCATTCTATGATTTGTAGCTAAATCGTAACTTTGTCTTGCTCACAGCCAAACATGACATAAAGCTAACACTTCTCACTGTATTTATCCTTTCGTTTTCAGACAATGATTGCATTTGACATGGACGGCAAAGTAAGAAAACCAAAGTTTGAACTGGACAGTGAACAGGTTCGATATGAGCACAGATTTGCTCCATTCAACAGTGTTATCACACCACCTCCAGTGCATTACTTGCAATTTAAAGTGAGTAACCTTAAACATGGAAACATGATGCCACTCATATGAGCTTTTATAAAATTCGTTTGCTCACATGCTTTAGACATTGTTGTCATTGTAAGAAGAGCCTTTGATATCTCAGAGTTCATATTAAAGCATATCAAAATGTCAGGGAGTTCAAACTTGAGTTGTGTGCAAGGAGAATATATTGCTTTGATTCCTTACTAAAATTAGACTCTTGAGTGTTTAAAAATTGGGCTCATGTTGCGGTTTATGAGATGTTTGGCTTGCAAGAAAATAAAATCTCTTGGAAGTCTACTTACAGACTTTCTGGCTGTCATTTACATAGCAGCATTTCTTGATTTCTGCAGTAAGTAAACAAAGTTATCTTGAGTGTTAAGTTGCCAAAGCATTAGTTGGAAGGGACTAATGGAGGGCTGTCTTGTCCAGTCTCCTTGAAGGAGCATTGTAAATCACAGCAGTCTTGTCTTTCTCCAAATATGAAAATATGAATGGATGGAGATTTTCCAACCTCTGGTTGACACATTTACTTTTTGTGGTGCTTTTGTGGTACTTTTTGTTACTCTTGGGTAACCTGATGGAGAGCTAGGCTATTCACCTTTTTTTCCAGATATCCAGTCTGAATTATCAAAGCTACAGTTTGTGGCCTCTATCCCCATGTTATTTTGTCTGCTATTAACAAGGAGTGTTTTGTCTTCTGACAGCTTCATAACTGTTTTTCAGGTAGTTGTGTAGACTGCTGCCAAGTTTACCCATTAGCATCCTTGTGTAACTGAAAAGTCCAGGTCCATTGACCTCTCCTTTATTGCAGTGTGCTCTGGGCCTCCAGACACCTTTCAGATCTGCTGGCCATACTCCTGCTTGTGTAGTCCCATGTGAAGTTCGTCTGGTTTTTAATAAAAAGCAGCTTTCTGGCTTGTAATCAATTCAGCAGCCACAGTAATCCTACTACTCAACCTGTTGATAGCCTCTACTGATCTGTGGGATTATTCTGTCTCAGGTGCAGGAATTTGGGTATTTCTTTTTAGATTTCTGATGTCCATACTTTAAAGTTTTTAAAGGTCTGTCTAAACTGAAACTACTATTTTGTATGCCAGTCACTTTTCCTAGTTTAGTCTTATGAACAGTTGTGGAAATTAAGATTGTCATGGCTTTCTCCTTGTTACTGAGGGTTTTTTTATCTCTAATAGCAAAAAAAAAATTAATCTGGAGGTATCAAAATTATACAAAATTATGTTTTGAACAGTTTCGGCATCTTGCTTGTTGTAAGCTTGATTTGAGTAAACAACACTCTAAACTTCTATTTTTTTTCCCTAGTTTTTCCTGTAATTTTACTCCCTGCTGCATGGCATTTTTAAAGCAAATGAATGACAAGTTGTTCAGGAGAAGGATTGGTTTAGAGAGAGTATAAGAAGTTAATTGCATTTTGTGGCACAAATAAGCAATACGACGCGTAATTATTATTCTTAATATTTGCCATTTAAAATGTTTTCAATGTCAGTATTTATTCTTCAGATACATAGTTTTCATGTCTTTTTGCTGTTATAGCCACATGCTTTCATTTAAGGTCATAAAGATACAATTTGTTGGTGACTGCTTTTAATACACATTTATGTATTTCCATAACACTAGGAAATGTCTGATTTAAATAAGTATAGCCCACCACCTCAGTCATCAGATCTCTACATGGCAGCTAGCAAACACTTCCAGCAAGCTAAAATGATTCTTGAGAATATTCCCAATCCAGACTATGAGGTAAGACTGAAATACTGGGAAAAAGAGTATTTGCTTGTAAGAAATAGCTGTTTTCAGATGGATCTGCTTGAGCTGATGTCATAAATTCAGTTTCAAAATGGAGGTGCTGGCTGGAGCAAAGTAGTGTGGGGCTTGAAGTTTGGATTGTAACATGGGAGGCTTCCTGTTATGACTACTGTTGGGTTGAGGGTTATGGGTGTGCCATCTCTGCTGAGATGGCAAAGGCATGAGGAGGGGTGGGGAAGTAGCTTTGGCTTGGGCATTTAGCTCACATGTGTCTCCCTGCTGCTTGCTGCTGCTTTCTACTGGCCTTTTTTTCTGTGAAAATGTAATTGTGTGTTTATATTAATTATCTGAGTTGCTCGGTAATTTCTTCTATCACTCCTTTTTGTCTCAACTTGAAGGGTTTTTCTGTGTGTTTTCTCCCCCACTTCTGTGTTGAGGGAGGCAGATTGATTAACCCATTGGTTTTGCTTTGAACCATTACAGGGCCAAAGTGTACTTTGTCAAAATACTGAGGAGTGGGCAGAGGAGGGTGGTGGCATCTTACAGTGGTCTGTTTCAGTACGTTAGGTAATATAATCAGGGTTGCACACACTGGTCTGAAACTTCTCCCTATTGAGCATTTTAGATGCTAGATAGCAATTTAGTTCCTTCTCACATGTTGGGTTGTGGTCTTCTTCTAAAAGTGTATCAGTGTTAACAAGAAGGTGACATGCCTGCCTCACATAGCTGGAATCTGGTAAGTTACATGTACTCCCCAGAGGTGGAAAATAAGGTTTTTTTGTCACCTGGATGAAGAGGATTGAACCTAGCACTTCTTCTCTGGAGTAGTTTTCCAAGCATGGGGCTCTTAAACACAGATAGCAATTTCTCCCTCTTTACCCATAGCTTAAAAACTAAGTGTCTGTATTTTAGAGCAAGAAAGTTGCTTACTTGGTGGCATTTGAGCAGGTCAAGAATAGTTTGGGGATTAGGTTCCCTAGATAATTTAGGAATGAACTGCCTGTTCTCTGGATCCTCGTGGTACTCGCAAATGAGTCACCTGACTAAGGCTAACCACTTAGAGATAGTTTGAATGTGCCTAGAGCACTTCCATGCAAAAACCCATTAGTTTGACACTTCAGTTTCCCCTTCTCACCGTGTCACATTGTTGGGGGTACATGGCTAGAGTCTGCCTCAACCTTTGTTTGGACATCTCAGAACTTGCCATAGTTAAAGAATTTTTGAACGTAAGCATGGAAAGCAGTGGTTTCTGTGGTCTGTGGAATAAAGCTTGACTACTAAACTCCTTCATTAAAGTTCATTAGTCCAGCATTCACACCTCAAAATTCCCAGATAACTGTTAAACTGATAGTGTAAGAGGACCCCTGTATTGTTACAAGTACGCAGACATTTGAATACTACCTTTGAAACAATTTTTGGTCATATACTATCACTTGAAAACTTCTTGTTTTGTGTTTAGATCAACCGAATTCTGAGAGTTGCAAAACCCAATATTGTGGTCATGAAGCTGCTAGCAGGAGGCCACAAAAAGGACTCCAAGGTGAGAAAATGCCAGCTGCATTGAGTGTGAAATGTAGGATTACACAAAATGCTTCTCACAGCTGGATAAGCAGATTCAGGCCATAGTCACACTCTTAAAAGAAGTGGGAAAACAACAATCCATTTTTCCCTTTGAAACAGCCTGTTGGTTTATTGATGCAGAAAAATCTCCTTACTCCATGTTTTGGAAAAATAACTGGGAGGTGTCTGTGGGGTGGCACGTACAAATAAAGGTGCCTTTTCAAGAGCAAACATAAGGAGCGGGTAGCAGTGTATCAGCAGCTGCTGTGAGCACCATCAGGAGTACTGGCTGTCAGGATTAGTAGGTGCCACATGGGCCAGAGGGACGAGAGGGGCCTTAAGCCTTCCTGCCCAAAGGCTAGTCATAGAACCATTAAAGAGCCCACTGAATACACACACTATCAAGCTCTATTGTGCCCATTACTGCTGGAGGGTAGACATACCTAGAACTGGGTTGGACTATTTCCACGCTCGGGATTTTATTTATTGCCTTTTAAAGACCTTCTCTTGTATCTGCAGGGTGTCCCTTATTTAGGGCATTAAATCCATTAGTACTGCTGTTTAATGTTTTCAGTCTTCTCTTCTAGGTTCCCCCTGAATTTGACTTCTCACCTCATAAGTATTTTCCAGTTGTGAAGCTTGTCTGAAAGATACTTCTGTGATACCTGAAGCATCAATTGTGTATCAGATTACCAGATATAGGATGAATTGTCTAGTACTATACCCAAACATCCTGAGAGACATCTCCAGGATAAAAGTAGTTTCATGGAAAATCTGTAGTCTGCCTTCGTTATGTGATATGAATGATGGCTGCTGTTTTAAAGTGGTTTGTCTTTTAAGTTTTACTGGAGAAGTTGATTTTTTTTTCAGCTGTGTTGTTGAAGAATGCTGCATCAATAGACTTCATTACAGTTTTAATCATAATTGGTTTTTGGTTTTATGAATGAGCTCTAGGCAGAATAAAAAGAATGTAGTAGAGTTCATGTCTGGTAGGCACAGCTGAACTCCTGAAATTGTACTTTGAACAAAGCCACTTGAAGAGTTGTAAGCTTCCATGTTCTCTAAATTGCACCGAATAGGAAGAGTGGCTTCTTTTCCTGTCAAGCCCTTCAAGCTCAATCTCTACAGAAATTAGTAGCAGCTGAAAACTGATCATTTAGATCCTTCTGCAGTGAATTGAGTGGGCTTTGTTTTACTGAAGTCTAGGAGGCACTTTGTCTCGGACGTCAGAAATCCTTCAAGGCAGTGCAAAATGGATTATTTCTAGTTGCAGTTTTGTCTTTTTTCTTCATGGCACTGGAGAACCTGCATAGCTAACACTAATGAACACCAGCAACATAGGAAACGAAGACTAGGAACCTATTTTAAACTATTTCTGCCACTTTATTTCGATCTTCTTGTTATTTTGCCATTGCTAATTGGTTCCACTGCTCAGTCAGCCCTTGCATGATCTTAATTAATCTTGTTTGGACTGCACTTGCTGCTGTTTGATCCTACTTCTGTAATGGCTGGTAGACGCATAAATCCCAAGCCAGGGGACCTTGAAACCTACCCTCTTCCTTCCTGGAACAGTTCTTCCTCTTGTGCTTCCTGATGTGAAATAATGAAAGTAAGTGGTTATGTTGAGCAACTAGTAGTAAAAAGTTTACAAACCTGAGTTGGTCTTTGATAAACCACACTGCCATGCCTTACCTGGGCCATAAATGCAAGTCATCCAGGTTAGACTGTGTTGGGCAGGACAGCTCTTCGTTTTGGTGAACGAGTTCCTCCATAGTGATGAGCTTGTAACTCCTTTTTTGATGCTGCAAGGCATTTGTGTTTCTCCAAACATACAGTTGTACAGTTGTGGAGTAATACCACTTCAGCTCTATCACCTAAGCAATAGCACTGCTGAGCTAGAGCTGGAAAACAGTGAAGCAGCTCTGAAGCAGAACACCCACTAGTCTGCCAGCAATTTGCAGATTCTTGAGATAACCAGCAGTACTGCCCTAAGACATGGTTTTCCCCATTTCTTTGCAAAAGAGGGTGGCTACTATTTTATAGATTTGCTTATCATCAGTGTACTTGAATGGTTGTGTGTCATTGCCAAAGCAATGAAAATCCTGGACAACGTAATAGTAAAGGCAGCAACTTTGTTCTAGTGCAGGGCACTAAGAATATGTTTGGCTTTTGCTGCCTTCCTGTAAACAATCACAAATGTCTTTCCAATAATAAAAATCTCAAGAATTACCTTTTGTATTTGTCCAAAGGAAGCAGCAAGTGAAAGAGAAGCCAAGTTCCACACAGGGCTGCTCATCTTCCCCATTTTCGTTACTGGTAGAAATAGAAGAACTGTACAGAATACGGTGAATACACAGCAGAGAAGATAATTTTTATTTTGAAATTACTACCTAAAGTGGACCAGGCTTAATTTTTTTAATACCCACTAATCCTGAGATGGTTACAGCAATGATTTCCCTACCTCACATAACTCAAAAACTTACATACTGTTGCCTCAATAAGTCACAGTTCCAAATAAATCTCTTCAACTGGAAGCCCTTCAATTAACATTCTGTCCAGCAGAAATCTACTACCATAGTTACATTCCCGTGGCACTTGAAGTGATTAAGACAGTATTTGTGTGTGCTTTTGAACATTTGCTCTGCAGGTTTGCAAACCCTCTACTGTCAGAGGCATTAAAAACTGTGCTTTGCATAAAGGTGGTCTTTTTTATGGAGAGGCTGACATTCACCTGGCTAGCAAGGAGCCCAGTCAGCTTTGGGTACTGTACAGAAATACAGGCAAATGAAGTTGTTTTAAAATAGTTTTCTGTCAACATAGGAATTATTTTAAGGAGTTTGGGGGCTTGGTTTGTGGTATTACCAGTGTCAAGTTAATGCCATTCATTCAACTTGAATACAGTGTTTTGCTGTACATTTTATACTGATTCTATGCTCTTTTAAGAATCACTATTAAGATCTTGATTAATCTCAGCTGTTTGTTTGTGGGTTTTTTTACAGTAAAAGTCCTAATAAAATGTCCATTTTACTCACAATATGGGTAAGCATTTTAATGTTTAAAAATGCCATTGTTAGCAAAAAACACCAAGCCTCAAGAGCACAAGTGTTCAAATCCTTGTCACTTAGGAATAACACTTTCTCCTGCTTACAAGAATGTCTTTTCCCTGCTATGTTGATTTTTGTAGCCTAGACATGGCCAGACCAATTTAAATGGTGAAAAAGAACAGAGTAACTGGGAACTCGGGAAAGCACTAACTTGCATTAGAGGAATTCAGTTACACAGGGCAAGTCTTAATAGTGAATGTCTACATATTTAAGTTTAACAGGCTCTGCCTTTCACTTGGATAACAACAGACACACTTTTCCATTCATGAAAGAATCAGCCTTCAAATTGCATGTTTAGACATCTTCAGATACAGGAGTTGTGAACCAGTACACCAAGGAATGGCCTGCCCCAAAAGCAGCTAAAAAGTGTGTGTTGAGGGAAAGTCAAGACATTTCTGTTTTCTTACAGGGAATTGCTGGTTGGGAGCTAGTCAGGCTTGTCTGTTCCCATACTGTCTCAATAAGGTTTGCTCATACTCAAAAAAAACCCCAATTGCTCCAAACACAGGTGTCAGTCTTGAGAACTGACACAAACAGTTCAAAACAGCTGGCTACACACAGTGGAGATTAGACTGCTGTTAAGGGTGCCATGATGGTGGTATTAGAGTGTACTTTCAGGTTATTGCAAGTAATTGCATTCAACAAGTTACAGAAAAGACAAAGACTACACAAGATCAACAGTGTGGTAAATTGTACATAATACAGGACTTCACAACAACTACAGCTGCACCTCTGGCAGACACTGAGATGTCTGGTAAATGCATAGTTGGGTTTTGCCTTTTTCAGCAGTCTGGCAGAGACTGAACAACTGACTTGAAGCATTTGCCTTTTTCAGTTTTTAAGCAGAACACCGAGGCTGATTGGAATAAAAAATAGTCATAGTATCCTATTTCAGATGGCTTTTGTCATAGAAATTCCAGAAGTTTCAATTTTTACATCTGAAACTTGTGCAAGTTAGTGGTAACTGAACCATACTGCAGTACTGATACTGTGAACAGGAGTCCAACAAAGGTTGCAGAGAAATCTTCATGGCTAATGTCTTCATAAGATGCTATTGCTAGAATCCCCTTTTTAAAAACAAACAACAAAACAAACAAAAAGAAGCTACAGACACAACCAGGACAGTGTTTCAGACTGGTCACAGAGGGTGTACATCAGTAATTTCACTGACACCCAGAAAAATAGATCATACTGCATAATAGGTGAGGACTACAGTCATGCTTTATGAATCTACCTACATTGACAGAACAGGCACAAGGGTGGACAGCAGCACATGACATTTTTCATCTTTCCCATCTTCCATCAAGGCAAGTTGGCTTCTCTTAAGTGTGGATTTCTCTACCACATCGCTCAGGAGAGATCCATCCTTGGCAGAGGACTCTTCTACCACCACTCCCCGCATACCGTTCAGCGTAGTGTGACTGGACAACTTCGCCAGCTTCAGTGTTACTACACTTACTGCTAGCTGGGTTTAATTTTTTTAATTGGTAAAAAGGAAGAGGTAAAGCTGCTTTGATGAGCCACCAGAGGTTTACGTTTCGGGCGGGTTTTTTTGATGTGTTGGGTTTTTTGGTTTTGGTTTGTTGTGGGTTTTTTTTGACACTAAACCAGTACTAAAACTTCACAAGAATACACTACTTCATTTGGACCCCTACGAAGCCTTAAGAAGGGTACTGAAACAGATCACCTTGCTGTCATCATCACTGCATTTATGCGAAAAGGCGACTAAGCTGTATCATTAATCTCCTTTGTTCACAACTTTTGTCCTTCTTCACCGTGCTCAGGTAAGTGGTTCTTCATAGCTTCAGGGTTTTGAGCAAATTATGGAAAAAGAAAAAGGTAGAGAGATCTTTTTAGGAGGCAGAAGTGACTGATATTTCTTCATCTAGAATACAATCTATAACACTGTAGGAGAGATTCTGAAACCACTGCTAAACACTGTACAGTAAAGCTACAGATCCTGTCCCTCCCCACCTACGTTTAACAGCAGATTCAGTGGTGCTTTACAGAAAATCAGTCAAACTGTCCCCACAAAGGAAATTAGCTGCTGTATCTGCTTTGGGATACCATTCAAATACCATCTGAAATTTTTCAGGACATGATAGTCAGGTTAAAAATGTTTTCCTTCTTTTTTTCACCATTTTCAATACCTGCAAGTGCTGCTTGCTTGTCCACTTCTGATTCAGCTTCATTCTCATCTAAATGGTAGTCAATATCCTTGTCCTCCTTCAGAGCTTCATCTTCATATTTTTCTGGAAAAATGTTAATTAGTTTTATTCTACACCATAAAGTCATCTGTACAGGAAACAGTTACTGTAACAGTCTTCCACAGAATTTCCTTTCCTGACATTAATTTTGTTTTTTATATTCCCTTTTTGAACTGTTACATTTCAGAGCTGCTTTTGCTGTACATCTTGTCTAAAGAATTAGAGAGTATCTTTGGGGATTCAGAAGGTGTAATAAAATTTGGACAGCACTGAGATGGACAGAAAGCACTGAACAAGTTCATAATACATGTCTTTTAAAGTAAAACTGCAAAGACAGTCTTAAAAGTAAAACTGCTAGAGCCAAATGCTGAAAACTTGACTGGTGTTACTTTTAAATGTGAAACCACCACCCCTAAAACATACCTTAGCTTCCCCACTTTGTGTTGTCAACTGACAATCAAGCAGCTGTGAATATGGCATTAAAAATCCTAGTGTTTTATGATGGGCTAACTTGACACAGAAGTGCTTTTCTACAAAAGATTTTATTCACCCAGTCATTAATTCATCTCAAATGCTTAACTCTTTTTTTTCAGTTAAGCAGACAGAAAAATAAAGTCACAGTATGGAGCTACAAGGACACCTCAGTTAAGAGAGGTCAGAGTCTGGTTCTGAACACACCTAAGCCAAGCCCTCCAAGTAGTAACTATCTCTGTGACAGGTTTGAAAAACTTTAGCCTTTTAGTTGTCCATGTTCAGACCACCACATCAAACACATTTTTAGTTACAGACCTGAAGGTTTAAAATCTTTGAAAGATGTTTCTATTCAAAGAGAGTATTAAGAGAATGTGTAAGAAATCTTTTTCTACCTTAGGCTCCCTTGGATACAAGGAACTTATGCAGTAAAGTACAGTATTTTTTTGAACAATCAAACCTGAAGGACAATCTGCTAGTCTCTAGCTCACCTAAATCCTGGCCTTTTCATCAGCTACAGAGAAGAGGATTGTACATAATACAAGACTTCCCAACAACTACAGCTGCACCTCTGGCAGGCACTAAAATGTTGGATTTTTTTATTTTTTTTTTAACCTAATTGTTTCACAGCTGTGGGGGACAGCTCTGACCAGTATCTTTCTAGAGCAGGTTATTTATCCCTGACAGGTTTTCAAGAGCGTTAACATCATTGCTCACGATTCTGTGAATGCTTTTACTGGAGGAAAAAAAAAAAGGCATTTTCTGTGGGTATCAATTCCTGCTACACCACAAGGCTTCCTCTTGATTAGTCTGGGCTACAGGATCCATCTGAGACCAAGTTCCTCAAGACAGATGTCTAGATTCTGATCAGGCAAACATCAATACTCTGCTGCTCGGTGCTGTGGAGACAAATGGTCTCATGTGACACATGCCAAAAATAAGCACCGCAGCAAATCTGATCTGCAGTTTTGCAGACTCGCAACAGTAAACTTCAGCTACCTGACATCTGAGGTCAAATTTTATTCACTATAGCTTTTTTTTTTTTTCCCTGAAGTAGACATTTACACAGAGGCACTATAAAAAGGCTACCTGCAAAACATCAATAGCTACTATCTCTGTGCTCAGTGTGTTGGGTGGTTATCTCATCAGAGGCATCACATTCTTAAAAGCCCTCAATATCCAGAAGTTTCAGGGCTAATTTCCCCAAATACCTTGTACAGCCACTGGGAGAGAGAGAGACAGGAATGCCACTAGGGTGGTGCAGAAGGACCTGGCCTGATTCCTCCATCTTAACCCACAGACTTGTAGAAGAGTGCTGGGGGCTGATGAGCTTTTTACATCTCAACACTAACCTTTATGAAACATTACACTAAGTCTGGTCAGCCACCACTGCTGCTGCAGAAATTGTGCCCTATTCCACACTTTCATCTCTATACCGTTCAGAACAATAAGTGATGTGCTACCAACCAGCTTTTCCAGGGGTCAAGTCATCCTGCTTAGCATCATCATTTAGGAGGTCCTCCCTCTCAACTTCCTCACTGGCAGTCTGCCCTTCTGCCACCTGTAATGTCTCTTGCCTAGTTACATGTTTTTCATCTTCAGGTGAATTCAGCTCCTTTTGTGACTCAGGCAGTATCTCCTTGTGAACTGCAGCAGGCTTGAGTAAATCTTGTGGGTTTTTCAGTTGACTAGAAACCTCTTCCTCTTCGGCCTTATGCTCCTGGTTTCTGATATCAGCTAGGTTGTTTATTTTTCCTGTAAACAGTAAAAAGAACTCTGAGTAGAATGCTTTTCAGTTGGTGGCACAGGTTAAAAACCTCTAACAAATACTGCTTTATCTTTGTCATGCAATTCTTCTTTTTCCTCTGAAAGATTATCTTTCAATCACATCATCTCTAAAGACAAAAAGAAAACAGCTCATGTTTTTCCTACTAGAACCAGCTGAAGTATTGTGCTGGTTTGAGGCTAACTGGAATATTTTAATAGAGAAAATTACACTATAGGCTGTGAAAGGAAAACATCATGATGTCTACTTCACTCATACGCTTGCCGAAAAAAATTGTTTGGGGAGAGAAAACTAAAATATAGATAAGTAATTCTCTGTCTGTCTCTTGCTGGGAGAGCAGCTGGGGCGGTCTAGCAGCTTCTGGTTCTGGCTCCTCTGCTAATTAATTCTCACTAACCACTTCTCTTCTAACTCCCCTGGCTGATCCTCCTAATTTACCTTGTGAGTAAGGCAAACTTTGGGGTAAGGTACAGGGGTGGGGAGAAGGTGGAAGGGGGGTTGGGAGCCCCTCCTGGGGTCTCTGATTTCTGGGAGGGGAGTTGTGTTTCTGTATTACCTTTAACTTGTATATTTCTGTAAATATTCTGTATATAGTGTATATATATCTGCTTGTACATTGTGCTGAGCTGTAAATAGAGCTTCAGTCCTTAACTTCCAGCTGGCTGAGTTCTAGTCTGGGTCATTTTACACAGTGTGGGGGGGGGCAGGGAACTCCCAAACCTTCACAAGTATGGACAGTGTTTACTGTCAACAGACTCCTCCTAACTACTTGTATTTTTAGTATGTGTAGTTAATGAATTGGGCAGGTGAAATGAAGCAGCTTAAATAAACTCCAGCATGCTATAAAAGCACCAGGTTTCTATGTGCTCCCTTTCATTACTAACAACAAAACTGATCTGATGTTCAAAATACCTCAGGACAAAACAGTCACACAGGCTGACTGATTTGCAAGTAAATCATGGCTGTTCTTACTGTTAAATATGAAGAGCAAATGCAGGAGGGGATTTTTCCTGTGTACATTCAACTAAAAA